>JAJJMB010010315.1:1812584-2140508 GCA_023531105.1 Papaver atlanticum | reverse complement strand
TTTGCCTTGGTTGCGCGAGAATTAGCTCATCATAGTGGAAGCACGATTAAAATATTGTTTCATTGTTCAAAAGTGGTTTACAAACGATGAAAGGAATGCAAATTATTAAGAAAAGGATTTTGTGACGCATGAAAAGTGTCGCATAATCACTATTACAAAGAACGATACAGGAGTAGTGTTGTTGGCACTGTTCCGCAGTCGCTAGAAAGGTTTTGCAAACTGCCGCTTATATGCGACAGTTTCCAACGACTTTCAGACGCGGGTCTTATGTTCTTCGTCTTCTTCTTCACTGCACCAGCAGAGAAACGTCTCTACAATTCTTCTTCTCAGATCTGCAGCCTCCCAAATCTTCCCCAAAATCTCCGTTATGCTTCTAAACTTTCCCCAAAGTGTACGTACCTCCTTCTGTGAGTTCAACAACAAGTATTTATACCCACAGGACCAAATCTTGCATAATGAATTTGATATATTTACTTTCCTCCTTCGACTCGAAAAAATATCTCCCAAAATCTTCTCACGCGTCAATTGATTTGTTAAACACTCCCTGCGGCAGAAACAAATCTCCAGAAGATATTCTCACCCTACCTACACCTGTAACTTCCAAAAATAAACAGAAAATAATCCGAGTAATAACTTGGTTTCTGTTTTAGTCAAACCGGTGAATTCCTCCAACCCGACAACCAAATCCTAATATAACTCCACCTACTACCGAATCAGAATGTCCGTGATAGTTCCTCTCTGTTCTGCTCCAACACGATCTTGCAACCAATTCTGATTGATCAAAACACTAGTACCAGCTCTATTATGCTCTAACGGGATCATCCCAACAATAATCTGCTCTTGAATCTCTTTAAATTTCGCTTGAATCTCGAACCCTAATCTGCAGGTGTGCTGGTTCATTTTCCCGCCAAATGTTCAGATTTGAAATGTTGAAGATGGTTGCCCCTTATCTGCCAGTAGAGTCCCTTTAGCAACTAGGGTGGAAATAGTAGTTTCTGGGGTGTCTGTAGTAATTTCTCTCGGAAGTCCAAATGCCACTTTTTGAGCAACTTTCTTCACAAAAGCTTATTTCTCCGAAAACACCTACAAAGACATTAAAACCATAATAAGTATAATAATTGAGCACTAACAATATATAGAATCGAGACAAATCAGACACAAAAATGTGTCTATCATTTACTCATGCAAATTTAACCAGTGTGTATAATCTCTTACAAGTCTTGCACGATTTTAGCTCACAATCTGGTCAAGTCATTAACTTTGACAGAACTTCCATCCTATTCAGTAGTAATATGGATCCTGCAGCATGTGCAATCCTCAGCAACATTCTTGGAGTTAAAGATATGGTCAGGCAGGAAAAATACCTTGGATCTCATCTTCTTATTGGTAAATCAAAAGTGCAATCATTTGGAGAGATTTCTGTATCTTTTGAAAGAAGACTAGCTCATTGGCAAAGTATTAACCTTAATCGGGCTGGAAGATCAACAATGGTTAAGGAAGTGCTCAATGCAGTTCCCTCATATCAAATGAGTACATTCAAAATACCTTAAACACTCATTAAACAATTGGATTCTATGTTGAGAAAGTTCTGGTGGGGACACAAATCTAACAGAGGAGTAAATCTCATAGCATGGCAAAATCTCAGTATTCCTAAGGAGTTTGGAGGCTTAGCATTTAGAGACTTGGAATTGCTTAATCAAGCTTCGCTCACAAAAATGGCATGGAGAATCTGCACACAATCTAACCTTCTCTATGTCAAAATTCTCAAGGCAAAGTACTTTAAAAATAAGGATTTTCTTCATACTAAAGTTGGATAAAGTAACACATCATGGATCTGGAAAGGTGTTGAAGAAGGATTAACAGTTCTACAAAATAATGTCTGTATGGAGGTTAATAATGGCACTAAAACCAGAATATGGCATGATTCCTGGATCATCAACCTTCACACTAAACCAATACCTTCTCAACTTGAGCATTATAGCTTTGTTTATGTCAGTGAGCTCATCATACATGAAACTTCTTCATGGAATAATGTATCTCTTCTCAATACTTTATTCTCTCCAGAAATTTAAGGTAAAATTAGTAGAATGCCAATAAATCTACAAGAAGAGGATATTGTCAGATGGAAATTAAGTAAAGATGGTTGTTTCACAGTGAAAAGTGCATACAATAAACTGTCAGAGGATAAAGTTCAACATCAAATTGCCACCATCCTTGTTCCTAGGGATATTTTGAAGGAACTCTGGAAAATTAAACTTCCTCATCATGTTCTATTATTCATCTGGAAATACCTCAAAGAAATTGTCCCAACCAAATTCAAGATGTCTCATTACAACAGAGAGATTGATACTTTTTGTCCAATATGCAATCATCAAGAGGAGTCTATATTCCATCTGTTGGTCACCTGTAATCATGCTAAGGCAGTCTGGAGCCTGCTAAATATTAACATTCAGCAAGTAGCAACTACTTGTACTTCAATCAGAAAATGGGTTATTTCTTGGTTCACTAAACCCCAGAATACTACAATCTCATAACATCAAGAATGGATGCACACACTGATGGTGGTAAGTTGGATTATTTGGAAGGAAATATGTGAATGCAACTTTCAAAACAATAACATAAATCATGTTTCCACTATCTCTAGGATTAAACATCATCTCATCAGCTTTAGTCCTTTTGTTCATGACCCACATAGCTCTAATGCAGTCTGTAGAATTATAGATCATACAACATATAACATGCATGTAATATATACAGATGCATCCTTTGATTATTTATCTAACTCTAATGGTACGGGGATGGTGCTACTGTCTATAATAGGTACATATGGAGGTGTCAAAGGAACTTATGCAGACGGAGTGATTAATCCAGAAGCTGGTGAATGTTTGGTTGTCCTGGAAGCGGTACGATGGGCTAAGTCATTGCATCTTCAACTTGTTCACCTGGTTGCATATGCAGAAGTAGTGGTGCAGTCTATCAATACCTCCAACAGTCAAGTGCGATGGGAGAACAATAATCTCATCAAGGATATTAAAATGATCTCTTCTTCTTTTGAAAATTTCAAAATCTCTCATGTTAAGAGAGATAAAAATAATATAGCTGATGCAATATCTAGAAAAGTTAGGGTTGATAAATTATGTTTAGAGGAATACGTGGATTATAATCCATGGGTTAACTCTCTGTTAAACAGGCATTCACTGTTTGAACCTTCTTAATTTTCAATAAATTTTATTCATTTATCAAAAAAAACAACATATACCTCATTACCCAAAATTTATCATCTACTTAGTTTTCACTAGTTTATATAGTTCCCCATAATGTATATGGATGAGTCCAGAAACTAGATTATGGACAACATCCTGGCACAAACCTTGAGGAAACAACAGGATTTCGAATGGGAAAAAAAAAATCTTCCCCCCGTTTTACCTGGCGACCCACCATCCAGGGCCACTCCAACAAATATCGGAGCAACAACAACGATATTAGCAGGTTGGACCTGACCCGAACCGAATTGGATAAAGATCAACACGGATGGGTCTGCTAGGGGACATCCAGGAATAACGGGAGCAGGTTTTATTTGCAGGGATTCGAGTGCTCAAACTGTGATGTGAGGTAATTTTTATTGTTGTAGTAAATAAGATTCGAACTCTAAGACTTGTGAAGATTAAATTTAAAGATTTAATGAAAATAAAAAATATATAATATAAACAAAAGCAAGAGTTACTGGGACTAGGATTCCACCGAATTCATATCATAAGGCTTAATTATTTATTCTTCAGCAAATATCGCTCAATAAATAAAATAACATCGACTCTTATTTTTTCCAAGTTAGATTCTCAAAATATTAGTTATAAATCCTAAGCATGGGACATCAAAAAATCTAAGCAAGCATGACCCATCAAATGAAATGATAACTAATTAATCAAAATCATAATTCTATTTTAATTAGTGCAAAAGTCATATAGAGAATAAAATAAATTTACCCATGTATGAAATTCGGATTCCTCCGTCGACCCAGTGCTTGGGTTTAGCTCATCATGATGAAAACACGTTCAAAAATATAATTCATAGCTCAAATGGTGTTTTTATTCAAGAAAAACTAATAAAACAGAGGTTCGCAATGCTTTATGGGCGTCACAGAATCTACTGTTACAAGTACACTTCTGAAAAATTGTTACAAAGCAGCTGTTACAATATACGATAAAAGAATAGTGCTGCTTTCATTGCTGATATGTCGCTGCAAAAACTGTTGCAAAACCGAGAAAGACCACGGTTTATTAACAACAGTCTTTGGCAGCACTTTGTTCTTCGTGTTCTTCCCAACTGCAACAACAGAAAAATCTCTGAATTCTCGATTCTTTACTCTGTACTCGCCCCAATCACTCCACCCCTCTTCTATGAGTCCCCAGTACTCCATATATACTCAACAGGTCCTCCAAATATCGACAATAACTCCAAAATCTTCCTCATTCACTCTCTGCAATTTTTCCGAGATATTATTCCCTTTTATTTTTCTTCTCTCCATTCTCACGCGTCGGATGTAGCTGAACTCTATCGAACCACGTTGTGTACACGTTTAGTTAGAGACATACTCGGTCTTCCCACACTCCAACCTTCCAAAAATACAACAGATAAATCCCGAGATTTGTTTTCTTCCCTGTTCTAAAACAAACACCAAAATAACAGAGTTTTTCTTCTCCAAAACACGTAAACAGCGTGTGTACATGGTAAGTAAAAGAATACTTGTCCGAATCCCTTGAAAATCTCCAACCAAATCTTCCAAAATTACTCGCAGAAACCCGTGAATATTTCCTTTTCAAACCCGTGCTCTGTTGTGTAGAAAATCCACGTATTCAACCAATTTTTTCGAATTTGAAGGACTTATCATTCCTGTTTGAGTGTAACAGGCCCAAACCAAGCTAAATCTTTGATTGAGTCTCAACAGAAACTCTTCCAAAAAAATCCATCAGCAGTCTCGGGTTTTCAAAGTTCCTTGTTTTGCTTCCACACGACTAACCAGCCAAATTGAATCGATTCCAACGACCCCCTACCACGCCTGTTAAGACCAATCAAGTTATGCCAACAAATCTCATCCATTGAGTCTCCTTCAATCCTGACCAAAATGTGAACCCTAATTCTGCTACTTGAAGTACTCCTTTTCCCACCAAAATTCAGTTTCAAACGAAGGGGATGAAGGTGTCCCTTAACCAGCAACTTGGATGCCAATAGTAATTTGGGTACCCCTTAGTAATCGAGGTGCCCCTTAACCAACAGTGAGAGTCCGAATAACACGGTCCTCCGGGTGCAAATTTCATTTTTTTTGAGCCAATTCTCCAAGAGAGCTTATTCCCTTGAAAAGACTTAAACAAGATTATTAATGATAAAATGAGTCCTAGCTATTGTAATTATGTGTGAAAAAACATCGCACTTTCGTGCTTATCATGATGGCTCTCGCGCAGCCTCTAGGATTAACTACAACGCTAATAGCCGAAACGTGGGCAACTCTCCTGGCATCAAGGACAACAACGGGGAGACAATGGCCAAAAGGTATCTTCGAAACGAATTAGGAAAATTTGACGCGCTCCCTAAAAACGGAGACCGAAGCTCTGTGGTATATTGCAGAAATGATTGCCGAAATAAAACAAAGAATGCACCAAATTCCTCATTGTGCTATACAACACAACTATAGAGAAGGGAATCAAGTAGCAGATGGTCTTGCAAACTATGCAGCAGACGGAAGCCAAGTAGGAAACTTATCAACAACAATATGGGACCAGGCAATCCCACATTTTATCAACCAAATTCTATCAAATGACTCTATGGGTACAAGATACCCACGTGTAATAGCTAGCTAGGCATGTTCTTTCTGTTTTCTCATGCTTCAAGAAAAAAAGAAAAAAAAAAACTAGATTAATTTGTCCTCATGAAACACTATCCAGAAGTAGCAAGTTCATGCTAAATACTAAGCAAAATTAGGTTTTAGAAATCAAAAGCAAAATTACTTTGCTTCACAAAAAAAGATACACTTCTCAGTTTCTAGAATTATCACTAGTTTCTTTTGCTTTTATGACAAGTCATTCTAAAATTTAGAGACCGACAATGCCTGTTTGGATACCACTTTAGAAGTTACCTTTTGATTTCTAGAAGCAAAGAAATCATAAATTAGTTTGGGCACACAATTTCAGAATGAATTTTAGAAGCAGAAAAATTAACTTTTTGTAAAACAAAAACTTTTGGAATTGTTTTTTGCTTCCGAAGAAGCAGAAAAACTTCTACTTCCGCTATTCAAACACTCTCAAGTCCAAGCTAACTTTTATCTTTTCAGATGAAGTAACCAGAATCTTCCACTCTTGTAAAAGAGCTTCTTCACTTCGAGTCGAAAAGTTATATTTTACTACTTCCATTTCAAAAAATAAACTGATTTGTGTGCAAATTTACACATAAACCATCCTATTATTTAGAAACGGAGGGAATACGTAATATCCAACCAGCTTCTAAATTCCACTTCGAGTCTCTTCACCGGAAATTTAACAACTATTCCTCATGCGGCTGTTTTTCCTGTTCCAACCGTGTGGCGTCTCGCTAAAGTAAGTACAACAACTAACCTTGTTTGGAGTCTTTGACTATCTTAACAGTTAACATCTCAACGAAGCTTCTTTAGCTGAAAGAGAGCGACTGATAATTCTGTGAACCCTAAAAAATAATAAAACATATTCTTTTACTGCTTACTTTAATCTTCCAATTGCAGGAGAAAAGACTTAGTCTAACCAACACATCATCACCCAAAATGAATTATTACTATTATTTAAATAATAATATTAATGGCTTAGTAGTCCTTAATTCTGCAACAAAAAAAGCAAACAAGAAAACAAAAAAAGAATACTTTAAAGAAAAACACAGAGACAGACAGAGAACAGAAGATGATGGAAATCTCAGGAGTTCCTCCTGATCTATGTTTGCAAATCTTCTGCATTGCTGTTTTTATTACTCTTAGTTTGATTTCTGTTTTTAGTAATAATAATGATAACTCTGAATCAAAGACCTTTGTTTATATACCTGATGATGATGATGATGAAATCAATGATAATACTGTTAATGATGATGATAGAGGATTGAGAAATGGAAGTAATATTCAGATTATTACGATTACGAGAACGATTCGTGATTCCTGTAGTGTTTGTGGCGATTCAGCGAATAGTCGGTGTTCTAGATGCAAATCAATTCGATATTGGTACGATTTCTTCTGCTTCTTTTATTCAATTTGCTGTTTTTTGTTTGATTTTTTGGCATCTACTCTTTCGTTTGTCAATGAAATGCTTTTTGTTGTGTTCCTGGTTGTTGTCTAGTTTAAAATGACACATTTTAGGTTTAGTTTCTAGGTAAATTTTAAGGCAAGAGGAGTGGAAAACCTTAACATTGATTACGTTTTTTTGATTGGACTAGTGTGGACCTTAGGATGAATGCATTTTCTTTAAATTAAAAACTTTGTTCCTTGGATTTTGGATTGCTGGTTTAGTTACTTATATATTGACCATTTAAGGCACTACTACTACTAGCATAGAACACCGCTATGCCATTGTTAAGTTTAGCACCTACTTACCCTCACTGTGTCACACCCACCACCACTGCCATCGCCATCATCATATCTTGGCCACCAGGGTGGCCCATCATTGCAGTAATATGATTCTGTGGGACTGCTGGTGTGATCAACCTTAGCTACCACCAAACCGTAGTTGGTACTTAGCTTTACATCACCACCACAGTGCATCAATTTCGACCATCTTAACTGTTTTCCTTATTGGGATTATTATTGTTATGGAAGTTAGCTCTTCTAATATTTCCCAACAAATAGCTTTAATCTTTTTCTGTCGTCCAAGTACCTGACCTTGAAGTAGCACCGAGTCTACTTTGTTCCAAAACTCCTCCCAAATTTCTATCCATTTTGTGGGTTCTGTCGGGCATAAGAATATTGTGGAAAATTTCTCAACAGTTCCAACTTTCATACCTTTGTTTTTCCCTACCGTATGAATATGTAGTTTGGAGATGTCTTGAGTGCACAACTTATGAAACCTTAGATTGGTCTGTCCTTGGCATGGATCTCAAAGAGGTTTAGTAACTATGTCTGGCATTTACTTCCACGGAAATGAAGTCAGCCACATCAAGTCCTTTCTCTGCTTTAAGGGAGATGAATTTCTGTTGTTGTTCAGGCTTCACGCTTGCTAGCATTTCCTCAATCTGTATATTTTGGGGTTGAATATGGATGTTAAGTTTTTCAAATAAGCGTTCTTTCTGTATAGTCTGATCACTAACTTTTAAAGAGTTGTGTTTCTTAACATTGGGAGGTTAAGAAGTGATTTGGTAAACCTTAGGATGGTGATGTCCTTCCTACCTTGGTGTTTGGTTCTAATTGCTTGGACCAGGAACTTCTCTTTTCACCCTTGCTTCTAAGGGATGACATCGATATGAGTGCTTCATCTGAATTCACTTAACGTGGAAGTCTTTGATTTGGAATTCCAGTTCTGTAAGATGCCATGTGCATTCCTCTTTCACATCTCTTGTGTGCATATTTTCGTTATAGGATAGAGTATTGTCATGAAGCTCTCTGATATACTTTTAAAATGTCATTCTCGAAAAGTTGATGGAACACCTAAAGGTTCAATAAGTTTACGGTGATGACTTAGCAAACATGCAGGTTTTCGTGGTTTAAAGGTGTTAGTGTTTAATGCTGATAGGTTTTCTGGTGATCATATCTAATCTATAACTTTAGCTTTGTTCTTGTTTATTTTACTGGGGTTCATGATTATGTATCTCTTACTCCTTTAGCATAGTGGGCATATTCCCCTAGGCTCTCACTAGGTTCTATCAATTGATGTGCATCATACTTGGCAAGATCCCTCCCTCCCTCGATTCTGGAATGATGTGGAATTGAGCATCCTAGTAAAATAGAAGATCCCGCAATGAATTTCAGAATGTGCTGTAAAATGTGCATCTTAAATCAGATGGTGTTTTTTCCTATAGGAAAAATATGTCCTAAAATCTATGAGTTAGGAGCATTAGCTTACTATTGTCCGTTAGACTCATTTTATGTTCTGCAATGGGATACCAGGTCAGTCAGGTTCAAGTGCTTGTACCATAACATGTGGTTTCATGGACTTTCCTACAAGTGACAAAACAGTTAGCACACCCAGCGACTACGAACTGAGAAATTTTGCAATACAAAGCTGGCATAATTATTGTATGATTTACGCAGAGTATGAAGCAACCCATTACTGATTTAAGCATGGAGGCGTTTTATGTTTTGAGCATTTCATATTCATTCTTTGCTCATTTGTGTGCGTGTAATTTGAAGCTTAAAGTTGAATCAAATTTCTTTTATGTTTTAGCTCACGGGATTGTCAAATACAGCACTGGCGGGATGGTCATAAATTAGAATGCAAAGAAGATTCTTCACGGACTAGCTGCAATGAAAGAAGAGCTTCAGGATACATGGATACAATTTGCTCGTATCAGCAGTCGAGAAAGGTGAGTCACTGATTCCTTTGTTGAAGTGAAAACTATGCTCTGTAGGGAAATACAGTTAAATTCCCATGGTAGGACATTCATCCAAATTGTAATATAGTTCTAGATTTATGTTTACGTTACAAAGTAAAAGACACACTCTTGTGCATTTACATGGAGTAACTTCGTTACCTTCTAATGGTGCATATGGAGTAGGATTTAACAAGTAAAAATAGGGAGCAAATAGTATCTCGAATAGCTTAACAAGAAGTGAGTGTTTTTTTAGTATTACTATTATACTATTATGACATTGCATCAGTTTACATTAGATTGAAACTGTTATAGCTATGACTATGATTCTTCTGAACTTGATGGCACTGCATTCAGTAATGGAGGAGTCATTAAGTAGTGGATTTAAAATATTTGAACTTGACTTAGTAATCGGACCCATAGCTCAAAATTTTAATTGGTTGACGGAATTTATGCTCTACTGACAATCAACTATTTTTTTTATTATTATTTTTTAATATGATAAGCGCGGGAGTCAAACCCCTAACCACTTGGGAGTTTGACCCCTGGCCAACCTACTCAACTTTGCAATTGTCGTAACCTTGTATTGATCCATTGGCCGAGCCTTTATATTTTGGTTAAGTATGAAGGAAAACATAAATATCCTTGAAGAGGGGAGTTTGAGTTGATCGATTCGCTTACAAAGAATAATACTGGAAGGTGGTTATATTGATCTCTATTCTGTAGATCTGGTGCACTTCAGAAATCTGAATGCTATAGTAAAACATAATAATGGCTTGTTTTAATTTTACTGGAGATCTTGTTTTGCTGTCACTTAGAAGCCTGCACCAGGCTCTTGAATAGTGCTATAGTATAACATATCCATCTCTGTTCTCTAGATATCTGGTGCACTTGAGTTTTTCTTTTGTTTATGAAATTTTCCAATCACTTCTGTCTATGAGTAATGTCTCTTTCCGGGATTTACATGTCACTTTTTATGTCTTTATTTATCAGTTTTGGGGATTACCAAATTCTCTTTGGTGGATTGTTTTCTTCTACTGTTCTAGGAAATCGCGATTAGACCTTGTTGCTAGAATCAGCAAGATTTTTGCTATAAAAAATAGGAATGCATTTAAACTTTTTTTTTTTATAGAACATTTACTAATAAGTTGTGTCGGCCTCTTTGATGTTTTAACACAAAGCTGATTTATTACGTATTATCATAGCTTGATTGCTGTAGTGAAAAATTGGTTGCACTGCTAATGTTTTCCCAGTGACTCCAAATTCTGCAGTGTAAAATGTCATAGGATATGATATGAATTGCATTAGAAATTCTAGTAGGGTATTTGATCACTCAACAAGCTCCACTGCATTCAGATCTAAGTGATCGTTTCATGAGATTTGTTTTGAAATATAGTTATGGTACAGGAAGATTAATCATAAAACCCCAATTTTCCGGTTTTTCTCAGTCTTGATGATGAAGCTCATCCAGGTTTCTTTATTGTGGATGATGCATTACAGGACGAAGCTTCAGTGGAAGAGAAAGGGCCGTCACAAAGAAATTTGGTCAAGGAATTAAAGAGTGTTGAAGAGTGTCCAATCTGTATCAGCAGAATTCGACTTTCTAAACAAAGCCGACCATCTGTTTCCTGCGATACTTGTAAACACAAATTTCATTTGAGTTGCATCTCCAAGTGGTTCTCAATCTCTAAGAATTCAATATGCCCGTTATGTGGATGTAAATTCAAACCAGGAGGTTTGCTGCAACTGACTGCAGCTAAGAAATCCTAACACAACATGTTACCTGCTCCTTTACATTGCCATGCATGATAACCGATAGTAAGGTATGTGCTACACATTTTTTTGATTGCTGTACAGATTTCACAATCATGATCGAAAAGAAAGAAAATATTGAAAGAAGAAAAAGTTTAGAAAAGATAGAAACAATTCCTCATTGTTGGTAAAGAATTTCTTATCCTGTTTTGTTCAAGCGTGTGGTTCTAGTTGTATAGTTTATTTAGGTGACTGGATGAATTACTGATTCATACTAGTCTGGTTGTGGTTCTACTTGTGTGTAAAGGTTATGATTTTCAGGGACTTGTACAGTCCTGATTAACTCCGTCATTAAGGGGGTTAAAGAAAATGGTGCTTTGAAGTAGGTTGTATTGTATGAAGCTGTAGAGAATTTGCAAACATTTGTAGACGTCAGTTTTTTTTCTTCGTATTATACATATCTTTAAGTTATAAGCATCATTCATTTGTGCATTTGTTATGTAACTTATATTCACTTGGTTTTGTTTACCAATGTCTTTTAGATGCAACAGGTATGCCCCAGTAACCAGGCCTTCACCGTTCCTTTCTTTTTCTTTTTGCGGACATCCTCGAGTTTCATTAGTCCTACAGGCTGAACTCCATTTAACATCTACCAGAATTTGCATTATACTAATATCTTTTCAAATCAGATTGAAAAAAAGACTTGACATAATTGGGTATTCTCATCGAAAACTTTTATGGGGTAACCTTATAGGTCCTACATCCCATGAATACATACAGTTTTGAAAGATAAAACACCTTTTCATTACCAACAAGAAATAAAAACCTTTCAACTTGTTGAAGATTATAAATTGTCCTTATTTGGAATGCTTTCATGGAAACAATTCCTTGATAGGTATTTTTCTGACGTATCAACTGTAATTTTTGGAGACTCGTATACCATTTGACCATAGAGATGCTCTAGCCAGAGGAAGTGGTTTATCCTGTTGAAGTTTGAATGCTTATTTCTGAAGGTTGACATTCATATCACCAAATGAGTTTATTGGTAAGTAAAATTCCAAAAAGGAAAGAAACTTCTATTTTTCACTTCACAACTAGAATTTCAATTGTTGGTCCAAACAAAGAACTTGAACAGGTCCATCAAAGAATTTCTTTGAAAAAAAATAAACCTGTACTCTTTCAACTTTAGGTAGTTAAGATTCTCCACCAATTAATGCATAAGAAAATAAAATAATTTTTACTTGTGTTTCAGTGCATGCATGTTACTTCTAGCCGTTTTGCTATATGGATATTATGACCAACAGATGTGGTGGTCTGGTCAAATTGGAATTGTCAGTATTTTCAGCCACCTTAGTTTCCTCTTATATTGTGATTTTACCAGTAAATCTGGTATAGTCACCAGTTAGGCAACCGGTATCTCTTTTTTTAACCTCATGTTGGTGGTATATGTCTTTTGTACCCATTTTTGTTCTGGACTAATTATGTTATTCCTTATATCTTGACACTCTTGAGATGAGGTGATTATGAACTACTAAATGCATGGGTTTCTTAAGCAGAGCCATGCATCAATAAATGGGTGTATTTTTCGTCATTTATCTAAATCACTTCCAAAATCTATTTATGCATATTAAAAATAAAAAATTACTGATTTTATTCACTGTTTGACCCATAAGGCGATTATTTCTTATTACTATCTTCATTTCTGACTCTCACAATGTCGCATAACTTCTATTTCATGCAAATACTGGTGCACAACAAACTTACTATTTCTCTCTTTATGTTAAGTGTTTCTTCACCAACAAGAGTTTTATCATCTTAACCTTTTACGTTATTTTTGAATTTTTCCTTAGTAAACAAGTGGACATTCCATCCATAGTTCATTCCTTTGCTTGACCAATGCTTTTTCAAATCTAACTATCCAAGTCATCCTATCAAAAGCCAACTAACTCACTTTCCTTACTTTCCAATCCATAAAAAAAAAAAAAAAAAAAAAAAAAAAAGATTTTAAGAAGACCAATAATGAAGTCTTCCCCTTCAAGTGCAAGAAGAAGAAGCTACCTTATTACCTTTTTAGGGTGGGAAATTTGAAAGCTCAACATACACTTGGCTGCTTTTCTTTGAACTTGCTTTTATATTATTATTATCATGTAAACATGATGAGTACAAATTCTTTTTTTTAGAAAAAGAGGCAAGCCTCAACTGTATTCATAATACTCCGATTCAAGATCGGTAACGGTTACAGGACTGACTAGTGGCCAATAAAGTTTACAGCAGACATTCAGTTTTTCCATAGATATTGAGTAATCAGACAAACAACAAAGACTTTCAAACATCTTAACAACATAGTTAAGAGATATAATCTGAAAAAGAAATCCCACCATTCCCAATCGATTCAATAGTAGCAGTATCAGTTTAAATGGCTTGGTTTGGATCAACAGTATCACATCCAAAACACATAGCATAACTACAAACAGTAGAGATGCTAGGATCCATAGATCCAACCATTTCTCAAGGGTTTTTTTTAAATCATAGTAAAATAGATGACATAGGGGGTAAAGGATCCATAGATCCACCCAGTTGTCAAAGATTTTGTCAAAGTAACAGTAGCATAGGTAACACAGGTAACAACTATGAACTGAATCAGTTATCATAGTGCTGAATCGGTCGGAATCGGTCAGGATCTTCATCGAAATCGGTCTTGAAACTTCTGTTGCTGGTGTCTTTGGAAAGATTGGAACTTCTTGTGTCTTTGGCTGAAAACTTGATGGTGATTTTGCTGAACTCTTTGATGATGATGCTGTAAACTTGATCTTCTCCATCAAACTGATTGCAAAATCAGTTGAAGTGAACCTATCAGTACTCCAAATCATAACCTATAAAACCGAAAATTAGATTAAGCAACAGTTAAAACCCCAAATCAAAGAAGATTTAAAAAAAAGTTAGGATTTGAATCTAAACAGGTCAGATTCAAAACCAAAACTTGAAGAAAAACTGAAAATTAAAGCAAATAAGGATGAAGAAGTAGAGATTAAAGAAGGGTTGTAGTTGTTTTGCTCAAATCCACCCCTAAGGGGCAGATCTGAGCAAAAAAATATTCAGGCGGTTTGGTTTGTCGTTCAGAAAGGAGAGGGAAAAAAATCAGGAGAGAGAAGGGGTTTCAAGGTTCACAAAGTTTTCTTGCTGTAACTTTGTGCGTTGATGAGTACAAATTGGGTGGTGTCTTACACTAGTGCATCAACAAAAAGTCTCATCATCAAATAAGACTTGTATCATGTTTCATCACTTGATGATATTGACCCAACTTTGATGAGTAAGAAAGCTTAAAAAAAGGCTTTGATCACACTTTGAAATTTGCAACATTGCTAATAGGGGTACCATATTTCCTAGGGTGTACCAAAAACTAAATAAGACAAAACATCCCTTGTCCTTAGGTTGGTATACCCCCGGGCAATATGGCACCCCCATTAGCAGCCATGGAAATTTGGATGAAGAAGAAGACCTGCAGGCCAACAAGATAATTGGGGTCCATTGATGATGGAAAGAATGCTTGCCTGAAAAATTAAGGGTCGGAAAGGTGAATCATGTATTTCTCCATAAACTATTGTTGATCAGGATAGCACTCGCACCTTTTAGTTTGCAACACGTCCAAAATAATGCTTGTACGAACTGCAGGCTACACACAAGCACCATTATGGTGATCTTTTTGGTTGGGGTGATATTCATCATCTTTCGTGAAACACATGCAAACATAGTTGGCGTCAAAGCAATGTATGCTACTTTTTCTCTCGGTGTATATGGCTCTAGTGGCATAGTGCTGCTGGCCCATCACCACAGACAAACATCCCATTTTAACGTTAAAGTTGATGCACTGGCAGTCTCGCATCCTGAACAAAACAAAAATGATAAAAATAACATCCTTTGTTCGCTGGTGGATTTCCCATCTATGCCAGCAAAAAAATTGGTCTAGCCGGTGTGGAGATTTCACATTATTTGTGTGATGAAACACATAATAGCTATGCGTTTTAAGATTTTTAGAATTTAATTTCAATAAAATGGCAAAATGAGGCCACAAAATGGACATATGTTAGTGTTTTTGTATTTTCTCTTCTTTTAAAACGTGTAACTCTAATGCGCTTTCTATTGTTTTCAATGCAAAATTATTTTGTGATTCACAAAAAAGTTCAAACAAAACAGACAATTCTTTTATGAACCTTGATTTTTGGCCACATTTTTTTGATGCCAGCTCAGACTTAGTGAGCCTGCTTTTAGCTAGATTTTTTTGCTAATTTTTTCTTTCATGAAAATGATTAAAGTGTCCACATATGGACATGCATGGACATAAATCTATGTTTATGGTCATGGATGCCCAATAAGTGAACGGACCGAATATTTCGACCTGGCCGGTCATATACCCACTTCAGGGAGGAGCTCAAAGTTCCATTACAAAAAGTAGCTTTTTATAAGATGGTCCTCATCCAAATCGTGCCCAAAATAAACTTTAGAAGGAAATTAAAACCTATCTATATTTTGGTTTAAGGCGTGAAGAAAATGTGTTAGTGAGAAAGTTTGTTGGATAGAAACTAAAATGTGAAGCCAAAAGAAGAAAATTTTGAATAATATGAGTGGGAAACGGGAAAAAAAGGTTAAATGATGATAAAAGGTGATGTGGGGATAATTTTTTGAAAAGGATATATGTAAAAAGTGGGAAGCAGGTTTAAGAGATATATATTAGTTTGATGATGAGATCAGTTTGTTTTGGGACTTTTTAGGGTGAGAAAATGAAAGAAATTGTGTCATGCCTTGTGCTTTCAAAAAGGAGAAAAAGAAAGGAAGAAAAGTATATCATGCCTAAGATGTGGGCATGGTTAAAAGACAAAAGGAAAGTGTTTGATTTTCGCAAGAAAGAAAACATCTCTAAAGCAACCACTTTTTGCTCTAATTTTTTTCTTATTGTTTCTTTTTGTAAAGTTGTAATGGAGGAGGATCACATTGTTAGTCAAAAAGTTTGCATCACGTTTGGTTTAAGAAGTTAAAAAGGAGTTTCAAGTAGGGAGAGTTAGGGGTTAAGCACTTGTAGATTAGGATCGTGTCAACTAAACTCTTTCATTATCTCGAATGCAAGGTCTAATATTCTTATATCCTGTTTGATAACCATAAGTAGAACTATTTCTGTTGTTCGGGAGAAAAAAGAAATTTTCGTAGAAGCCTCGATAAAAAAAAATTACTTACCAGTAAAAATATATTTTCTTTGGTGTCCTAGTTTAGATATTTTCGAGAACGTTCCAACTCGATAGTGTTTCTTTTCTGTTAGGACTTAGGAGCATCTTATTAAAGCATCTCCAACACAAGGGGTTAAGGTTTTAAGATTGCATGACACCTAAGATTTAAGATATTTTTCACCAAAATTCTATCTCCAATGCAAAGATGGAGGACGTAAAAAAGGATGACATTACTAGATTAGACTTTCTTCATGACGCTCAGTCTTAAGTCCACATGATCTTTTTGTCTCTAAATTTAAATAAAAGGTATTAGATAAAACCCTAGGGATTGAAGATGAACTCTAGGTGAAATTTTTTATCTCTAAATTCTTTTGTCTTTTAGTAATGACCCATTAAAAGAACGTGTTAATAAGACTTCCACATAGGATGACCTTGACCTCAAGTTATTAGTTAATAAAAATTACTTTTGGTAACAAAAAAGTACTTACTTAGATCAAAAAATCATAAGCAAGTCTGGAGCAGATTAAGTTATACTTTTATATGTGAAAATCTTTTTACTTATGATTTCTGGAATCAACTATCTTTCGGTGTGTAAACATGTTTGTTATTGGCATCCTCTCCTCACAAAACTAATTCCTCAATTTATTTTTATTATTTTTGATTTTTTTTATAGACGACGGTCCTCAAAAAGGCTAACAGTTTTCCTCACCAATCGGCATAAACCGGATTGGAGGTACATACCAATATATGGAAGAAGTGTTAACTTTAGCCCAATGAACTAAATCACGAGCAACTAAATTACAAAGTCTAGATCGAAAAAAAACAAAAAACAAACAGACAACTAATTGTGAAGAAACCAAAATATCTTTAAAAATAGCATCCGTTCTTTGATCACCAAGGGCGGAGCCAAGGGTTGATTAACCCTGGCTCTAGCCCCCCTAAAATCTATAAAACCACTAAAACCCCCTTGTATTTGCTTGTCATTTCTTATTTAGCTCCCCCAAAAAATTGTTTTAATCCACGGCAGTCTAAATATTTGTATAAAATATTTTTTTAGCACCCCTTAAAAAAAAATCTGGCTCCGGCACTGTTGATCACAATCGAAATCACCAGCGGAAAATTAGATTCCTTTCGCATGGCGTAGATATGCAAATAGCAGTAGCACTCTGTCAAACAAACTTTCTCTTTTGTATATGTCATAATCCACACAGACAACTAGCTTTGAGAAAAGCAGGCAGATAGGAAATACCAAAATATGCATGAAGTTTTTTGTTTCTTTGACTGTTTTCTACGGCCACAATTTCATTCTCCAATTTTTTTCTTTTGATATTCAAAGCTTGGATTACTACTGCCACGTGAAGCCCTGGTGAGGGGGACCAAGAAGAGATTAATCGGAACACTAGTATTTTTATCATTTATGAAGGGTGTCTTTGTAATTGTGGGGATAAGCAGACAAATTTATTAACTGCAACAAGAAAGTAATACGTAGAATCTACGACTACCCATACTCAATAAATGCCGAAAGTGACCCCACAACTTTTGCTGTCTTTGTTTTGAAATTATGTGTGTTTGTGATGCGTCGGCCTCTCCCTTCAGTTGAAACACGATAAGGTATAACTTTTTCCTTTTCTTTGTATTTTACTTTAAGTCCCTTCATTTATACTTTATTACAAGTAGCTTTCCCATTTATCCTAAAGTTTCAATTTTACTAGACCAATTCTTATTTCTACTTTTCATACGTTAAAATCAAGGTAAATGCTATCCTGCGCTCGACTACACGATGAACACTATTTCAACAACAACAAAAATGCGCACAATGAATTTTAAGCCATCGGATTTACTATAACAGAAATGCATATAAATAAATATGAAGTCTGACAATTAAAAGTACATGTACATTATATTATTATGCGTCTGAGTGCATAATAACACGGTTTGTGTATCCATGTAATGAATTTACATCTATAGACTCGGACTCCCACCAGTTTCGAGTCGTTGTGGACTCAATTTGAGAGAGCGGAACTCAAAGTTTAGGCCACAATCCAATTTCTGAGGTTGGACAAAAAAAAAAAAAAACCCAATAACATGGTGTCGAGGATGTGAATCAAATAATTTACATTAAAAGATACAGAAGAAGAAAAAAAAGGATGCCAGGTTATAGATAGAAAAATCCTAATGTGGGAGGAAAACAAGTCCATATGACAAGTAAAATCTAGAAGAAAAAAATATCTTTGCATAAAAAGATAATACTTCTAGAATTCAATATGCTTTTTAGTCAACTAAAAGTCTAAAACACAAAGGGGGCAGAATATACTAAAACAAAGGGGTGCAAATTGAATTAGTAGTTTTTAGAAGGAGCTACGCACTGACACTTTAGTAAGAAGGTCGTAATTCGGAATATTACAACTGAACGGGGAGCAAACTGTAGTTGCTGTTATCAGTCATCACCATCAGGCATCGATCTATTTGGTACTTTGTAGTAACTTTTTTCATCTTTTGTATCTATTTGGTACTTAAACTGTAAAGCTGCCGACATTGTTTAAGTCTGATAACAAAACAAAGGAGAATCTTAAATGCTTGATTGATTGTCGTAAATATTTATTTCAGTGTGGGGCGTACGCTTCTCCTCGTCGACTCAACGGACCTAAGCTATACAAGTGTTTCTTCGGTCAGAGGAGCATTTAGGATACAATGGCGATCCAGAAATCTCTGTTTGTTTTGCTCAGGAAACAAAAATATATATGCATGGCTATGGGAGCTTCAACGCGTAAGAGTGCATGCAGGTTGAGACCACTGAAAACAGAAAACAACGACATATGACACTTATGCATGTGAAATTTTTGTACGTCATGAATGATTTAATTCTTATCGTCAGAATTGAGCTGGTGGATATTAACTCTTTTGAAGTGCAGTCGGCACAAATTTCACGTCCTCTAGGATTTAGGTTAAGTTGTGTTGATTTTTATTTTTCTTGAAAAAAGGACCACTGGAGAAGAAGCAATGAGAATTTTACACAAAGAGATGCTGCTTCACTTCACTAGAAACAAGAGTTCTAAATTGTACTTGTTTATTTATTGAACTGATTCTTAATGAATTTGTCCGCACATAACACCAGTGTCTCCGCTTACGTAAAGATTAAACAACCTTCTCTTTTTTACGGTCCATATTTCTTTTGATGCAGATGGGTTTCACATTAAGGTCACTGGTATTATCATCCAATAATTTATCACTGTGCTATGTAACAGTTTTTTCTAGGCAGCCTCATGAACATGATACCTACTAAAACATGTCACCATCAAATTCATGGGAGGAAGGCGTTGCGGTTAACATCACCATTTTGTATATGAATGAAGATATATGTCGACGCTCATTTTGTTTTGTAGTAACTCATTTGAGAGATTAATTAGGATCATGAAGCCATCGATCGAGTTGGCGCATCCTTGACTTTTAACAGTGTCCATATTAAATCTTGTGAGGATGGTGTTCAACATAGATATGCAACCATTTGTTAGGTATTTTGAGGAACAGATAGATCCACTCCAATCAACCCCGGTCACATCCTTTTAAGGACATGTTTATTTTGATCGAAACATCTTTTTTAAGGATATAAGCTTCTTGATCGTGCAAACTCCTTGGCCTCTTAACTTGCAGTACCTAATCGTGGTAGTGTGGCGGACTTGTGCACGCAATAATCGTGTGGTTAACTGCATACCTAATAATCTTTTGGTTATTTCATCCATCATATACCCATGAAGCACATAATCTTTAGATTCTAGCGCTGCTTAGTAATGGATTTAAAGAACATACATTTGGTCAGTGTTTTCTTAAACCTTTTCCCGTTCCTAAATTGGGAAATGCCTAGTTGTTTTTAGTTTTTTTAAGAAAAAATTATTTTGTACAAATGACCGGTAGATAAAATAAAAAGACAGATTATAATAGTGGGACATAAATGCAGAGCTTCTTGGAAAAATAGAAAAAAGAATACATGAAACGTATTCTTTTCCAAGCATACTAATAGATATATGGTTATCGGGTTCTATTAGTAGCAAATGCTTTTGATGCAATAATTATAATCAAATCTTGGGAAATCCTGTGATACAGTTTAGATTCAACACTTCCTTGAAATGATTTTTTTTCGGAAAATTGTTGTAATTTTCTACATATGGTAAATATTTTTAGTTATTTTCGGTATCGGTATTTACAATTTAGTCAGTTTTGTATACACTCTTTTAGGTACTATCGACATCGATATTATGACATATTTGGTTCTGTACATATTCTTTTAGGTATTGTCAGTGTGTCGATATTTATGAGATTTCCAATTTCTTGCATACTTATCTGAAAACATGTTAATCTATTTTTTTTCCTACATTTTTTGATTGATTAAGTGATTAAAAACTAGTCCTATTATCATGTACAAAAGATGCGCATTAGGGTACTATGACCATCAAAACTGCATCAATAAATATTTAGATGTTGCGTAAATACTCCGCCAACTGCACAAATTAGAATTCTCTCACGAGCTTACTAGCTTTCTACTTTTTAATACCACCACAACTACGGCTCCTGACAACGTAGTTTCTCGTCTTAGTCGTGACTGAGGCACCCGGACAATTTGTCTCGATGAAATATTATAGTCTTTAATCAAGTATTTAATGAAGGTTTTTAGATTTTAGATTATTTGAACTCGTCCATCATAATATAAAATAAAGATGAGATTTTAGATTAATTTGAACTCATCCGTAGTACTATAAAAGGGGGAATTTTTTAGGATTAATTTTGATTTGCTGTAACGATATTTTCATACTAACTCTCGACTTAGCAACTAGTCTCGACGAGTTTCTCTGTCAGTTCTCGTCGAGAATAAGAAACTCGTCTCGGTCATGGACCGCGGATATCTGGAAAAATCCCAACAACCTCGGCCATTTATGTTTCTTTTTAGAGAAGATAAGGCTAAGTTAGTATCGATGAATGAATAACTATATACATGCAGCGATTGTGGTTGTACAAGCCAACCTACAACGAAAAAGATAAAAGTTACAATTTCATTGATTCAATTACGGACTGACTTGGCCGAAATCGACTACATAATATCTCTTATTTGATTGGTTGAGTAGGTGACAGTTGATCCTGTTATCAGGTAAGTAGAATATTTCATCAGGTAACCTAAACCAACCAAAATTAGATATCATACGAAAATGTTCTTGAAAAATTGTTGTATTTCTCTACATAAATGTTTTTAGTTATTATCGATATCGGTATTTACAACATAGTCAGCTTTGTATATACTCTGTTAGGTATTATCGACATCGATATTTATGACATATCTGGTTCCGTGCAGATTCTTTTAAGGTACTATCAGTGTGTTGATATTTACGAGATTTCCAATTTCTTACGTATTTATTTGAAAAAAAGGTCAATCTAATATATCCTTATTTTGATTGGTTAAGTGATTAACAACTAGTCCAAAAAAAAAGATGAGATTTTAAACTAGTTTGAACTTATTTGTCGTAATATAAAAGAGAACAGAGTCTTTCAGGGTTAATTTTGATTTTCTATAGAAAAATTTTCATACTAACATTCGACTCAGCAACTAGTCTCCACGAGTTTTTCAATCAGTTCTCGTCTTTTCGGGATTGAGAAACTCATCTTCGTCCATGACCGCATATATCTGGCAAAATCTCAACCACCTAGGCCACTTTTGTTTCTTTTATAAAGCTAAATTATTAAGTTAGTGTCGATGAAAGAATAATTATATACATGGAGCGACTGTAGTCGTACAAGCCAAACAACAACAACAAAGATGTAAATTACCATTTTGTTGATTCAATTACGGACTGTCTTAGCCAAAATCGACTACAGAGACTTATTTGATTGGTTGAGTAGGTGACGGCTGATCCTGTTATCAGGTACGTAGAATATTTCATCAGCTAACCTAAACCAACCAAGATTGGATGTCATAGGAAAATGTTCTTGGACAAAATCGGATTAAACTGCATTTGCCACTTCTTCAGTGGCGGAGCCAGAGGTTGACTAACCCTGGCTTTAGCCCCTCCAAAAATATTGATAATTATTAAAACACCCTTCAATTTATCATATATTTAGTAGTTAGCCCACCAAGTATTATTATATAGCCCCCATAAATTTCTACAATATTTTTTTAGCCCCCTACGTACGGTTTTCCGGCTCCGCCACTGCACTTCTTCCTCGTTCGTTTTAGCGAGAATTTGAAAGTTAAGTAAAAAATCCAGGAAGAGTTGTACCAAAAGGCCAACATGGATCCCACTTGCGGGGGAGGTTAGAAATTAGAATGTTACGCACTATTCAAGACGGGTGAATAAAAAGTTTGGAAAGGCGTAAAAGGTCAGTGAGAGCGTGCGGTATGGAGAGGGAATATCATGATTTTCCAGAGATTTTACTCCCCACTTTTTCACTTCCTCCTCTTTTCATCTTACTACTTTTCTCTTATTTTAATCTGCAAAAAGAAAAACTTGAAAAGTTGCGCAAAAGTGTGTCCCAAAAGTAAAAATCCATAACTTAAATCATTTTATTAAGTCCTTAAAAGTAAGTAAGAGATTCAAGAAAAAAGAGAAAATTCCTTTTCAGTTTGCGTTTTATTATAAAAAAAAAAACAAATATTTGGTTTCAAAATATTCAAAGTATGTAAAAAAAAACACATGAAAAGGTGTAGTCAATTTTAGACTGACTTTTAGACAAGTCTCTGTTTTTTCCTCTGAGAAAAGGTATTTTTCTTTCCTTCTTTCTTTCAATTTTGATATATATGGTTAAACACAGTACATAGTAGAATTTAGTTTCAGTGGTAGAGGTAGAGCAATTACATCATCAACAAACAGCCACAAGAAAACGTTAAAAAGAAATTGCTGTCAAAAATTCTGAAGAAGAAGAAGAATAATCAACTACTCCAACCCAATCTCTTCAAATTTTATTTTGAGGTTGTTAGCAGTAAAAAAAATTTATTCTTTCTTCAGTTTCTTACTGTTTTTACAATTTCCATTTCTGGTTTCATTTCAAAATTCAACTTCAAAAAGTTGTTTTTGAGCTTATAATCACTTCTCTGTAAAAACAAAAAAAAAAAAAAAAATTTACCGGTAAAATGATTTTTAGCAGCAGCAATTAAATTTTGTTTGTTTTTGGGGATATATGTTTCATTCATAGGACGGTGCTTTTAAATCCTCCTCCTCTTCTTTCTTCTTGTCTCTTCTCTGATTTTCAGGGTTCAAAAATCCGGGAGTAGAAATTATCAAATAAATTCCCTTTTGTCTAAATTCACTTCTCGTCCAATTCAATTAATCTTCTGCTTCTTTATAAAGATAGAAAGAAAAAGAATTTCTTGCTGGGTTTTTAAGTATTGTCGGTTGATTGAATCTTCTTTATAAATTTATTTTTATTTTTTTCCCAGAGAAAAAAGTGCCAATTTGTCCACTTGATAAGAAAAATTTAACAAAATCCCAATTTGTTATAAGATTCCTAGATAACAGAGAATTTCAGACTCTAATTTTCATTTCTCAACCCAAAGCAGAACAGGGACAATTTGGAAGAAGAAGATAGATTATGGTTGATTGGAATGAAGAGATTGAAGTACGGAGGTCAGTTAGTTTGGATCAATTTGAGATAATTTGGTTGAATTGAATTGAAGATAATAATTTTTTGGTTAAAATTTGAGAATTTCATCATCATGAGAGCTGGATTAAGTACAATTCAACAAACCCTAACACCAGAAGCAGCGAGTGTATTAAACCACTCAATAGCAGAAGCAGCAAGAAGAAATCATGGACAGACAACACCTCTACATGTTGCAGCAACATTATTATCATCACCAACCGGTTATTTACGACAAGCTTGTATTCGATCTCATCCGAATTCATCACATCCACTTCAATGTCGAGCACTTGAGCTTTGTTTCAGTGTTGCACTTGAAAGACTTCCATCAGCTCAGAATTCATCACCTGGAGGACTTGAACCACCAATTTCAAATGCTTTAATGGCTGCTTTAAAACGTGCTCAAGCTCATCAACGCCGTGGATGTCCAGAACAACAGCAACAGCCGCTTCTGGCTGTGAAAGTTGAATTAGAACAGCTTATTGTATCGATTCTTGATGATCCGAGCGTTAGTCGTGTTATGCGTGAAGCTAGTTTTTCAAGTCCGGCTGTTAAGACTACAATTGAACAGTCTTTGAATTCAACTAATTCAGTTGTAAAATCATCTTCTTCGAGTATTGGTTCTGGATTGGGTTTCCGACCTTCGCCCATGGCAGCTGCAACAAATAGGAATTTGTATTTGAACCCAAGATTACAGCAGCAGCAACAACAGCCAGGGAATTCTGATCAATCTGGGCAACAGAGGAAAGATGAGGTGAAGAAAGTTTTTGATGTTCTTTTCAAGACTAAGAAGAGGAACCCTGTTTTGGTTGGAGATTCAGAACCAGAACCTGTTATGAAAGAACTTTTGCAGAAAATTGATAACAAGGAATTAGGCGGTGAAGGGATTCTTAGAAATGTTCAGGTGATTAGTTTGGATAAAGAATTTACTGCAGATCGAACCCAGATCTCTGCAAAAGTCAAAGAATTGGGTGATTCCATTGAAACCAGATTAAGTAGTACTAGTGGTTGTGGTGGTGTAATTCTCAATTTGGGAGATTTAAAATGGTTAGTTGAACAAAATCAAGCTTCTGGAGGTGTCTTGGGTTCAAATACAATGCAACAGCAACAGATGGTTTCAGAAATGGGGAAAACAGCTGTAGCAGAGATGGGGAAATTGTTGGAGAGATTCGGAGAGGGTAGTAATGGAAAATTATGGCTCATCGGAACAGCTACCTGTGAAACTTATTTGAGGTGTCAAGTTTATCATCCTACAATGGAGAACGATTGGGATTTACAGGCAGTTCCGGTTGCTGCCAGAAATCCTCCTCCGGGCTTGTTTCCAGGGTATGTATTTCTCTTCAATTCTTTTTTAGAACAGTGTATGTTTGAAAATTTTATTTCATGTTTCGCAGAAAGAAATGTCTACATCTGAGAAAATGAAAATCATTTTGAGAACCATAGCCAATCTTTTCAATTGCTGAAATTGTTTATCATTTAGATACTTTATGCTTCGTCATGAGTGTTAGATAGAAAGATATAACAAACAGATTCCCAAATAGGAAACAAGGATAAATGATTTGTGGGCATGACGAAGTTCCCTTTTGATTATTGAGATTATTGAGAGGGAAACATTATTTTGATGCACAACAATCTTGGATTATATTGGAATTGCAGATGCAGAATTTCTTGAAAACTAAATGATTTTGCGATAATCTTTGGTGATTGCAGGCTTGGGGGTAATGGTTCACTTGAATCTCGCTCTCCAATGAAAGGTTTATCAATTGCATCAAATCCTTTATTAAGACGTCCGTCTGAAAACATGGATCCTTCTAAAAGGACGACTACCTGCTGTCCGCTATGTAAGGAGAATTCTGAAAAAGAAGTAGCTAAAGTAGCAGTGGAATTAGAGAAATCTTCTTCTGATTCAAAACAAGAATCTGCTCGACAACCCTTGCCGCAATGGCTACAGATTGCGAAGCCTCAGAATGATAATATCAATTCGACAGACCATTCAAATGTATGTGTTCTGAAAGTCTTATTGAAGTTGCTGTATTATGGTGCTGAAATTTCAATACTCGGATCATACCTAACTCCTCCGTTTTTTATCTGGATTTTACAGGCTAAGGATCAACAGGTGATCTTGAAACAGAAAACTGAAGAAATACAAAAGAAATGGAATTTGGCTTGCTTGCGCCTTCACCCCAGCTTCCACCGTCCCAATCCGAGCTCAGAAAGAAGCGGTCCAACTGCTATGCCGATGGCAAACTTGAACTTATACAAGGCGAACCTACTTAATCGCCAACATCTCCCACCCACCTTACAGATAAACAAAAACCTTGGAGGAACACTGCAAATGAGCCCAAGTCTCTCACTAACTCCACCTGGATGCCGATCTACTCCACCAAGAAGTCCCGTAAGAACAGAGCTTATTCTCGGGAACTCAAAATTACAAGGAAGTACCCTTGACGAAACCCACATGGAGCGCATAAGGGATTTCGCAGGTTGCATATCTTCAGAACCGGTCATCAAAGACTTCGAGGCGAAAAAAGATAAACTTGCCAATATATTGGACCCAGACTCGTTCAAGAGTCTCTTCAAGGGTTTGTTGGAAAAAGTATGGTGGCAACAAGATGCAGCCTCAGCAGTTGCTTCATCGGTGGTCCAATCCAAATCAGGAGATAGCAAACGCCGTGGGTTTGGGATGAAAGGTGAGACATGGTTATTATTCGCAGGTCCTGATAGAATTGGAAAAAAGAAGATGGCATCAACGCTAGCGGAATTAGTACGCAGACAAAGTCCTGTTACAATTCGCCTTGGTTCACGTTCGGATGAGGATGAAGAATCAGATATGAGCTTTCGTGGGAAAACAACTTTGGATCGAATAGCAGAGGCAGTGAGGAAAAACCCTTTTGCAGTGGTTATCCTCGAAGACATTGATCGTGCAGATATGCTTGTTCATGGTAGCATCAAGCGCGCAATGGATAGAGGTCGATTGCCAGACTCGCATGGACGAGAAGTCAGTCTAGGAAACGTCATATTCATCTTGACTGCAGATTGGTTACCTGAAAATGCCAGGAACTTCCCTAAATCTGCGCCGCTAAATGAAGTTAAGCTTTCATCAATAGCCCAATGTGGGTGGGAATTAAAACTGTCGGGTGGAAAGACAGCCAAACGCAGGCCTGATTGGCTCCGTGATGAAATTAGATCCACAAAACCGAGAACTGACATGGGTTCATCACTCTCTTTCGACCTGAATGAAACAGCGGATGCCGAAGAAGACATGACAGACAGATCCCGCAATTCAAGTGGTGTTACAGTTGAACAAGAGCAAGAATACAGCTTAATGAACAAACTCCAAGCTCCAGTTACATCATCTACACTCGAGTTATTCAAGTCCGTGGACGATGAGATTATATTCAATCCTATTGACTTTGGTCTTATTAGAAATAGAGTGGCGGCAACAATATCCTCTAGATTTTCTTCAATCATTGGCGATAGATGGTTGATAACAGTCGATGAAGAAGCACTTGAACAGATTGTAGGTGGTGTGTGGTTTGGTCAGAGTGTTGGTTTAGAAGAATGGATAGACAGAATTTTGACACCAAATTTCCATCAGCTGAAAACAACAAGCTTAGCTTCAGATGAAAATGTAGCTGTGAAGCTTGTTTTGGTGAAGAAAAGTTTAGAGAAAAGCAGAATTCATGGAGATTGGTTACCAAGTAAGGTTACACTAGCTATAGAGGAAACGTAAAAGAAGGGATACAGTGGGTACTTAGTGTACTACTATATGGGTAGATATGTAAATATAGGTAAAAGACAGTTGGAGACGGTTAGGAGGAAGTTTAAACAGATACTTGACGGCGGGAGGAAACGGAGTTGGAGTTTTTTTTCTTTTTTTTGATGTCTTTTTTTTTTATATTATTATTCAATATTAAATTAAATCGATCAAATAAGTTTGAGAGTTTAGATACCTCAATATTTGTTTATATTGATATAAAATTTTCATTATCTAAAATTTATCAAAATTTGTTCTTCTCTTCTGTTGTAATATTGAGACAGTGGAACATCTTTTGAGCACCTTTTTTTTTTTTTTTTGAAGCAATCTTTTGAGCACCTGAGATCCAAGTCCGGCAACGGTGTTCGGCAAACCATTTGTCATGTAATCTTCCAAAGAGTTGGATTGGTATTCCATTTACCTCACTATAGTAACACAAGAGAAGCAGTCAGACGGAATGTGAGACATTCAGTGATAATTTACAAACCTATAGTAAAATAAATAAAAAGACAAACTGAACTAATGAAATGACGGAGTAGATCATAAATTCATAAATGCCCCCCACAAAAATTAAATACTCCACTAAAATGCATCCCTGGTCTGAATTCTGAAAGAAGAAAGCCAATGGAATGACTTAAGAGGGTGGTGCAGTAGAGTTTCCCGTCCTAATGTATAGATAGGTCCCTGAATTAGGTTGGATTTTATTAAAGTCCTAGACATTGATGTATCAAAACAAAACGTACTTAAAAATTCATTGATTAATGATCATTAAATTTTGCCCCTTATTTTTGCATTATTATTTATTTGAATGGTAGCCATCATACTTTTTGAAAAGCTTTAAAATCTATATTTAATGTTCATATTGGAATATCATTGACCTTCCAAATAAATAAAAATCAATTAGCGCCGGACTGTGAAAATGATATATTTGATGCTCAATTTTGATTCATTTCACTTCATCTTGTCCTTATATGCGTCAGTAAAAAAGGTTAAATGTGGACATAGTACTAGACCATCACTTTCTCAGCCGGCCATTTATTGGCCGGCCGCACTTTCCACCGAGAAATAGTCTGACTTTCGACGTAAATGAAAAGTTGCTTGGGAGAGTGGTTGACAAACCCATCTTGCATGAGTCTTCAAAATCACACTGATTTTATTAAACGCGTACTGAGCTTTCAAAAGAACGCGTACCGAAAAAGATCCATCTGACTAATAAATAATCTGGAGTAGTATAACAATTTTTCATTACTATATCTAGAATTATCTTAATTTTTGGAACTAACATAAACTATGATTGTTTATCTTAAATGGCACCATGCAAGAGTTATGGCACTTAAGTTTAGAACCAGGTTCTCTCTAACCAGAAGTTCATTCACACGTACACTTTAGGTATAAACCCTAACAAATAGATGAGGAGGAGTTAATGCATCATGCGCCTGATCCGGTCGGGTGTTGCCGGCATTGGGATCTCACCGTTGCATAAAAATATGTTTCTCTAGTATAGTGGTAATCTGTATAGTATAGTGATGATATTGACGACCTGGGATCGATTAAGGATAATATTGGACATGAAACAAGCTTATTATTTTGAAACAAATGGATTAATAATTAAGAAAAAAATATAATTCCTCGCAGAGTTGTGATCACTCTTTCAAACAAATTTGTCATTTATATGTTAAGTTTATGAAAATACCTAAACATTGAAACAACTAGTCTTAGCCCAATTCTTGTTAGTCTCTCTTTTCTTAGTCATAAATGAATTAGTGAGGAAAACTCAAGGACTTGCTTACTTATTGCATTTTTTGGTTCATGTATCTTTTTTTCATTTGTCCTTGAAGTCTTAAAATTGATTTAACTCATCAAGTCACAAGGACCACTTAATATTATTTCTAGTTGCTAGCTATTTGACAATATATCTCTTTATTGCATGTGTGTACTTGCATGCAATTTGGTCCTCAGCTAATTCTAGCTAGACGCGCAACACAATTGACAAACGCGTCTTTGGACCGAATTCTAGACCTTCTTCTTTTTCTTCTTGGGTTGTTTTTTTGTCTGTAAAGGAAATTCACACTGCAACATTTATATATGCCCTACAAAAAATGGACAGGCGGATAGGAACAAATGCGACAATGTCGATATGATAAGAGGGATTTAATTTTTGAGGCCCCCTTCAATTCATACCAATAATTCATGTGATCACATTCATTATATATTGTGTGTAGTCACCTTGAATAATGCTGGCTGGCTCCTTGATTATGATCAATTTGTGGATATCCCTTTCTTGTACTCAAAACCTTGTAGGAAAACATCAATTTGGTATTAATGCAAAAGTTGTTTTCTAATAAGCATTGCGATCCTTGACCACTTGATATTGCAATTTGCAACTCGAAGTCGCTAGATTTTTATTGATTATAAAAGTTGGGATTAGTCGTAGAGCCGTGTAAGCTAAGTTACAGATCCTGTTTCAACTTGATATTTCCATTCAAAAGCACATACATGACTCAATATTTCTTGTATTATTTTGTTTTTATGCACCAAAAAGTTTTAAGGAAAAGCATTCGGACTTTAGGATGTCGACCAAGTTAAGATGTTAATGAATTTCGGTTCGAGTTAGTACAGATATGTAATAGCAATATCATGAAAATAAAATCGATGCTTCAAAAAAATATATAAAATTAAATCGAATTTAAAAAACACCTAATATTTACCCCCTAAAAAAGAAATAAACGATGAAATCTACTATTACTTGCACGCGAATTTGCTAAGTTATATTTGGCTAGGGGTGTACATCGGGCCGGGCAGGCCAGCCCAAGCCCGATTGTAGTACAGGCCGGGCCAGATGGGCTTGTAGGCTTTACTACCCATTAAGTTTGACAGGCCAGGCCTCGGGCCCAAGAGATAATTCAAAAATTAAAAAAGAATATAGTTTTTTTTATTATTATTTAGCTTGATGATTGATGATACATCTCTAACTCGTTCAAATGGTAGTTCAAGCAATTCATATTCATTACTATGAAATGTAAGTCAAAATTTTCTTCAACTTGAAATTTAATTCTTTAGTGAAATCCATCACACTACTAGAAAACTTTATTTCATGTTATCGGACAGTCAGGCCGGGCAAATAAACAGGCTACCTGGCAGGCAAACAGGACGGGCTCCAATTTTTTAACAAATACCCGGATCCGCTCACTTATAATTATCGGGCAGGCCGGGTAAGCCCATGACTGGCTGTCAGGCGTCCATGGGCTCCTTCGGACCCGGGCGGTACACAACAGGCCGCAGGCTTCCGGGCATTTTATACACCCCTATATTTGGCTTTTAACTTTAGCTTTTCAGCGAAATGCACATTGGTAAGAGAATCTAATATAACTGAGCAGAGTTTAAATTGTGCTTGACCGAGGCGAAAATAAATTTTAAGCTTAAATCTAGCTTTAGTTAAAATCAAGCTGATTGTTAAGGGCAGTTATAAACAACATTCCTTCAACACTAACCAAAATCACGCTTAAAAGCAGGCATAAGTAATACTCACAACCAATTATCAATCACAAATTAAAACCAAGTCTGACGTCAGACCCTTAGTCTTATCAAAAATTATGGATATTCAGAAACCTGACATCAGGCTCCCAAAAACCTGACGACAGGTTTCCCAAAAATCGCGCAGACACAAACAAGTCCAAAAAACAAGGTCTTATTTTCCCACAAGGGCGATATCCATATTTTATCCTGGCCAAATTGGTGTATACCCAGATTAATTGGGGTATACCTAATGAGACAAAAGCTATGTCATTTTGAAGTAAAAGAAGCCACCCTTAACCATGTATTTTTTAAATGGCTAATATATCCTTGTTTAATTAACACTAAAAAAATCTGATTAGCTTAATTAATTGAGTTTAGATTGATTAATTGAGTAGATTAAAACTTATGAAATGAAATTTTGTTTTTGATTGAACTTATTTGGGAAGATTTTTGATGGAAAAAAAAATTGTTTTGAGAAAATCTTTTGCAACGGAAATGAAAGCACACTACCCAAACACTTCTAAAGAGGGGATTGCAAAGCTGTTATATGAAATCATACTCAAAATTAGATCAGAAATCAACACTTTCAGTTCTGAAAGTATGAAAAGTCAGCAAGGTCGACGAATGACCATGCCGACTAACTTTGGCCTGCAAGGTTCTTTCTAAATAACAATGCCGACTTTATTTTTTTGACACACAAGAGACGACTAATATTAGTGGGCAAGGTCTACAAAAAGAACCCCGCCGGCTGTTGAGAAATGTGGAATCATGTATTAGTCGGCAAGGTCTACAAAAAAAAAACCTGCCGGCTGTTGAGAAAAATGTGGAATCATGTATTAGTTGGCAAGGTCTTCAAAAAAATACCCTGCCGGCTGTTGAATTTTTTTACAGTCGTCATGGTTATTATGAAAAGTCGGCAAGATATGCATGTTACGACTTTGCCGACTAAAGACACATAAATCATAATTTTCGATTTCTAACCCTAATATAACAATCAAATCACACAACACAATGATGGGTTTGAGTTTAGACATCACTTACAGTCTTCTTTTCGCCGGTAGAATCAACCATTTTTTTGGAAAATCAAAGTTTAAGATTTTCGGTTGATGGAAGAAATGGAAGAAGATGAAGGGGAAGAGCAAAGAGATTGGAGAAGAGAGATTAGGGAAGATTAAGAGTTTTTTAGTTTTTAATTTAAAGTTAATTAGTTCAAGGGTATTAAAGTAAAATCACCAATTTTGACCACCCCTTAGCAAGAGCACTAGGTCCATTTAAATTTGGGTATTTGGCCAGGTATTTTATGTATTTGTGCAGCGGTTTAAATGGACGATCCCACAGGAACTCTAATTTTTCTGTGAGTGATCAGGTCTAGTTTTAATCCTAACCCCTAAGTTTTAAAAAGACAATCCTAATTACTGTTTTGGGTATGTAGGCCTCGTATTTTTTTTGACCCTTGCCCATTACAATGTTATTCTTTTTTGATCGGTAAAAAGAGAACAGTGGATTAATAAGGAGAAAAACAAGGGCGAGATGCCCCTGCTTACAAACGACCACCGAAAGATCCAAAGAGGACCCGGAAAACCAGAGATTGTAACAAACTAGAACAACAACCAACTAGCAACAGAGAGAGGAAAATAAAAATGTTACAAAAAAAGACAAACAACCCTAATCAATGTTGATCGAGAACAACCCTCCCCACCGCTTATGAAGGCATTACCATGTTATTCTCCAAGACGTCTACAATTTCTAATAGAAAAAACTGATACTCTGATCTGATCACTCCGCGAGGAATCTGAGGATACTAAAAGGAGGAGGAGCATGTGAGAAAAGGAAGGAAAAAGCCAGTATTTGTTTTTGAATGATGCAAATAATAAAAATCATGTGTTAATTGGAGAGTGCATCAAACATCAGCAGCAAAATTCTCTTACCACTAATAACTGCTACTTTACAACTTTATTAAACAAACAAAGCTAACCAAACCCCCTTTTCCCACCACCACTTTGATCAGTCATTCTTTCAATTCAATTCAATTCTACTTTTCAAATCTAACTTTTGAGAATGAAAACAAAACTCAACCACTCTTCTCTCTCTCCACCTTTCAACAGTTTCAAAAAGAATATTTCTAAAAGTCTCTCTCTCCTTTTCCCCTCATCTTTTTTCTTCTTCTTTCTTTTTTGTTCACAAACCCTTAATACTTTTTCAATTTTTGATTAATGCATCTAAAAATATGAATATTGTCGAGGGGCCAAGCCATAAACCAAAATAGAACAGGGATAAGGGACTTGAAAGAATTTACCACTGTAAAGTAGAACACAAGCTTTGGATCCAGTTGACAATCCCAACACCCGGTACATATTCTGCTAGAGAGTATCCCGAAAACAAAACTTAGATAGCTGTCTACGTGCACACGAAAGAATTTAAAACTAATATTCTGCGGTTATGCTCTTCGCACATTCTGAGACGCACAACACTACTGTCTCCAATATTGAAAATCAGCTGTTAAAAATCAGCGGATTTTGAACCGTTGAAATTAAGATTGATAGATAGACAGTTTTTGTATTTCGGAAAATATTAACTTCGAATATGGAGGGAGTATTATTTTTGGTAGGTATGTAGAGCTCTGTAAGAGGAACATATCCCCCAAATATTAACTTCAAATATCATTTAGATTTTATTAAAAAAAATGTAGTTCAAAGTGTGAGAGCATGGATATAAGAGTGTAAAGGAATCCCCTCGTCAAATTATTACCAATGTGATACTATACCTGTTTTAGTAAAAGTTATAATTTCACTTTTTTAATGTTGCATAACCTAAAATGTAGGGAGTATTATTTTGTTGACCGTGTATATATACAACATTTATTTGTTAAACTTATAGCTTGTTTGGATACCAAAATTGTTATATTTATAGCCTGTTTGGATACCAGAGGCAAAAAAAAAATGTTTCATAAGGCAGAAGCAGAAGCAGAAGCAGAAGCAAAATGTTTTCGTTTATAGCCTGGAGAAGTCAGAAGCAAAAGAAATTGTTTTAGGAAAAAAAAAATTATTTTTAGAAATCATTCTAAAATTATGTGCTCAAACTGATTTCAGATTTTTTTTTCATTCTAGGAATCTAAAAAACAAATTCTAGCATGGTATCTAAACAAAACGGTACTTTTTATATAAATTTGCACCGAATTTGTGAAGTGGGGAGGTGATGGAATTTTCCAAATGAAAAGAAAAATGAGACTTTGATTAGGAGCTAAGCCAACAAGTGGTGCATTGAAAGAGTACAATAGAATTGTTCTCTTTATCGGCCTTTACGCAACTCAAAAGAAAAGAAATTCCTTTATTCCCTTTATTGGTTGTTGTTGCAAACAAAAACCAAACTACCAATTAAAGAACAACTTTTATTTATTTATTTGTGACACATTGGAATTTGAGTGAATGAGATTCTGTTTGATTTGATATCCCATGGATGCTTGTGAAAGTAAGTCTATGCAAGAATCTTTAGGTTTGGTTTCAATTATGTAAACATTCTCTTTCTTTCACATTTTTAAGTAATCTTTCACTGGACTCTCTCTTTTCATGCTTCAAACACAAAAGTTGTCAAGTCATTTGGAAAATTTATATTAAAAACTGATTATTATTTTTAATTCACGGTTAGTTATAGGATATATTCGAACTCAGATATCGGCAAGCCTCAGCTAATACCTCATTAGCTGCATCGTTTGCCCCAAAAACCTTTGTGGTAATGAAATAAATTGTATGTCAACTCCACTATAATCACATTTCTGAAAAACAGTTTCAAAGGCCAGTTGGCTTCAAAGTTGGGTAATTCAAAAAGGTACAAAGTAGTAATTTAATTTGGTCATCTTCTCTAGAAGATCAAAAGTGGATGTACTTCTATGAAAAGGGAGTTAAATTAAGTTAATCAAAAGTGGATTAAAAGTTAAAACAAGAGAGAATGGAATTTGGCCAATGCCATGCCAAGGTCGAAGGAAGAGACAGATGAGAAAAAGAAAAGTAGATAGACAAAATTCAAAAGCAAAACAGGGCTTTATTTGCTCATCTTTTTTGGAGATTTGCAGGCTTTTTTAGCACACCATGCTTATATGTTCCCTTCTCTTCCTTTTACTTCAATTTTTCTTATCCTTTTTGCTCGTTTTAATTATTTATTAATTTTGAGAAATAAAGATAAAGTCATTATTAGATATCTTTCGATGTTTACTTTGTAGATTTCTATAATAATAAAAATGACTTAAAGTTTGATTTTTAAGATAACGCTTAATTAGATTAGTAGTTAATGTTAGATTATGTACCTTTTGTAGCATGGTTTGTTATTAACCTTTTTCAGGTGGTGACGAAAGGCTCTTGAAACCTTGAAAAGTGAAGTGCTGTTTACTTTAATTATTCTTCCTTCTTCTTTTTGTTTTCTAGGATAAGTACTGAAGTCCAATTTAAGACAGATTTTAGGCAGGTCAGATTCGTTCAAGCAATTTGGTTTTGGCTGGCTCTATTATTTGCCTTTTAACCCTATAGGAGTTTTTTTTTTTTATCAAATAAAAACCTAATTATCATTCACAAAATAATTAGACATGGCAGTTAAATGACCAAATTGACTATTATTTTGAGGCTTATATCATATTTAGTGATATTCCCTATACGAATATCACTAAGCATAATCTAGTTTCCTTCATGACCGCCAATGATAGTATGATTTTGCTTGGGGGTGTACCAAAACACCCTCAAAGTTTTTGTATACGTATTTTGGTAAAACCCTCAAGCAAATGATACCCTCTAAATTTCTTTTTGAAAAGTAATGCTAATTAGAGGAGATAATAGACATTAACGTAAACAAAAATCCTCAACAAACTGTTGGGAAAAACAATATCAAAACCACCACCTCGCAACTCTCTAAATAATGGGGCTCGAAAATGGCCCCCTTGCCAACTCCAAAGGGGTGGGCCCATTTTCATTATGAGAGTTTGGTTTTTATGTTGTCCAAATATGAGGTTCCTCTAAAACTGCCCTAAAAAAATTGATACATACACAAAGATGATAGATGGACCCCCTGCATATCATGTGGTAGAGGCAGTCTTTACGAACCCCTGGCTAAATTGTGAGAGTCGGTTTTTATTTTGTTCGCTTCCTTTGTCAGTTTAGGAAGATTTTTTTTTTTCCTAAATATTTTTTGCAAATCGTGATTTTAAGCTGTCTGTAAAAACAAAGAAAGTGAGAGAAAAATAGTGGAGGCCGGAAGAAAGCTTATTCAATCGGAAATGAATAGTTTTGAGATTTCCTCTGAGACTTTGGGGAATAGGAATCTGGAGGGTGGGGAGAAGTTAGGTCATGGATATCTTTACCCACAGATTTGGTGTTTTGTATATTATCTCTAACCTAAAATCTTTTCACAAAGGAAAGAATAAGGAGCAAAAATATGAGGAAGTTGACGGTGAAAACATTTTTGTGCTGAAGATCCAATCTGATAAAGGTGGAGAATATAAAAGAATATCTAGGCACGGAGAGGGAGATGAAGATAGAGGAATAAGTATATGTATCCCGAGTGGTGATAATAAAAGTTGTTGGTCGATATTGACTGAGGTGTTAGATAGCTTCTTGGAGAAGGCAAGTATGAAAAAAAAATGTTCAGAAAACACCAATGGAGCCTGATTTTCCTGAGACTCTATCTCAGGGGAAGATTTCGGTAAATTCAAGACATCAAAGAACTGGTTTAGTAGTTGGAGTCGGGTGGCAGTTTCAATTACGAAGGTGATGGGGATTTCTAGGTTTCTGTAATTGAAAGTAAATCTGTTGTTGAGGCATTGATTCAGTCGGAGGAGAAGGAGTGGAAAATACTGTGGACACCAAGGACATGGCAGTACAAAAGGATTAACTGCACATTCTCGATTTGTGGTGGAGATGTGAAAATGAAGAAGAAACAAATAAAGAAGAGGAGAATAAATTATCAGAGGGTGTAGAGAAGACCATTGCTGCAACAGAAGAGTGAAAGTCCTATGTTTGGTTTGTGTAATATCACTGAGCATTTGAAGTGGTTTAAAATCAGGGGTCTACATAAGTCGAAATGGAGTGCCGAGGTGATTTCTAGAATTAGTAATGAAGTATCATTAGGCGAGTTTTGTAAAATTTCTATAGAAACTCCTAAGCTTGAAGGAGGACTTTTCTTTAGAATTGTTGTCACCGGAAATATCAGTCAAATTCCGGCTATTTTGGTGTCGTAAGTCAGTAAAAAAAAGGTAGTGATGAAGGTGGAGTGGACCGTAACAATGTGGAGAAAATCAAGCTTAATGAGCTGGATTATAATCGGGAATTGAAGAATTTTGATAATTATGTTAGGAAAGTTTTCAAAATTCAAAATTTAGTTAATGAAGATTTGGTGGCGGGATGTTCTTCTTTTAGAAAATTCTGAAATGGGCGAGTCAGACGGAAGAAAAAAATTGAATGTCGAATCAGATGACAGAGAGTCAGATGGTGATATAACTGGACTTATGTTCAAAAGCCTAAGAAAAAGCCAAGACCCGAACCTGGTCAATTGGTCATTAGGGGTCAAAATTCGACCATTGGAGAAGTTAATTATTTTGAACCTCTACTTAGGAATATTCTACAAAATGAATAAGAAGGACAATTAGTGAGAGGACACGATGAGAGTGTTGAGATAAATCTTTTATCTGAAATCGAGGATAAAGTAATGATGAAATTGGGTGATGTTCAACTGTTTCATACAGAGAGCATGGAAAAGGTTATGGAAGCAGTAGAAATTATGTTGGTTTGTTGTGCTTATGGGGGAAATTGCGATGGTGACAGGAAAATTTTGAATAAGTTGTGTTAGAGCACTGCTCGGTCGAACTCGCAAGCGTTGCTATCTCAAGCTTGTTGTCAAGTTTAGTTGCCAAAACTATAAGTCTTGATTTCTAGTCTACTTATAGCTAAGTCTCGGATTAGGATAGAAAGTTTAGTTGAGCATTAGACTTCACGGCGTTCATCGATTGAAGACGAAGAACTACTAAGGGGAGCTTATAGAACTTCATCAACAAAAGGTATGTGAAGACTTGAACTCATCTATCACTCAATAGTCTATCTACTTTATCTCCTATTTGAGACAAAAGTCATATAGCTATATAGACTTCGATTATACACATTTGATATTTCGAGCTGAGTTTAACTCGCTTACATATTTCTCGAAATATGTGTTAGTAAGCTTTCGCTTCAACCAAGTTCATCTTATATTCTTAACGAAAGTCAAAAGATGATCATGTGAAAATCGCCTGGTAACATCTTACATGATTTGTGTGAGACAGTCATTTGATGTAGACTCGGAATATTTCGTATTGATCATTCGATCACTTGAAAATTGCTTTGAAGCTAATAGTTTGTGTGAGACATCTATTGTCGTCTTCTAAGAATGTTTCAATGATTGATACGGGAGTTTAGAACTATTAACCATGATTGGATATAACACAGTATGCGTAATTGTATGGTAACTGTTGCAAGTTATTCCAAGTCCGGGAACCATAGTATGCATACCCGTGTGCGTACTGGTTGGTTTGATGAAAGTCCGGGAACTTAGTATGCATACCCGTATGCGTACTGGTGTAAAGTTCCTGTCCGGAAATTCAACTGAGTTTGGAAGGTATGCGTACCCGTTCGCATACTGACGAACCAAAACTTAGTCCGGCCACTTAGGTATGCGTACCCGTTTGCATACTTGAGTAGGTTATGGTCTAAAATCGGTTTGTTCATGAACTAATACATTTATATAATAAGGAATGCAATCTTTTGCAAACCGTGGCTATAATGTTCATGAATTGATTCGAGTGAATCAAAATTGATTTTGCTTCAATTGTGTCTTGTATACTTCTATGAGAATATAAACAATTGAACAACTCTAGAACTAGTTTCATTTGAGTCATTTGAACTAGTTATGGTTAAGATGAATAAGGTTGATATGAAAGTGTTCATATGGCTAACTTCGATTAACTATTGTTGAGCCAACAAGGTGTACATGTTTAGGTACGGTTACTCATATCTAAATGAAGTCACTTTTCATTTGTGTGTAACAAGCTAAGTTCGATCTAACGGTTGAAAGATATTAGCTTGAGTCTAATCAGGTTTTCATCTAACGGTGAATATTGAATGCTTTGTTACCAAGGTAACATTGATTGCAAACCATGATTTGAAGACTATATAAGGGAGAACTCTAGCAACTGGGAAACCTAATCCCCACACCTCCTGTGTGATACTAGTTGCGACTAGAGTCGACTCTCCTTTAACCTTAGGTTTTTTCAAAAACCCTATAGGTTAACGACTCTAAGAATTCATTGGGATTGTGAAGCCAGACCCAACTATTTTCTCTGTAGTTGCGTGTTCTGATCTTGCTGTTTTCTATCGTGATTGAGTACTATATTCACTAAGATTTTCTTGATATTTAATCTCCGATGGGCAAGATAAAAAGTAGTCACAAACATCTTCGTCTCATCGTTTGTATTCCACAATATCTTGTTTCGCTACCATACAATTAAGATTATTGTGAGGTGATTGATATTACTAGGTTGTTCTTCGGGAATATAAGTCCGGTGTATTAATTGGTTCCTGTTCACCTTGATTTATCAAAAGACGGAACAAAACTCATAGGTATTTCTGTGGGAGACAGATTCAGTAGACTTTTCTGTGTGAGACAGATTGGTTTATCAAGTCTTCGAATTTGGGTCGTAGCAACTCTTTGTTGTGGTTGAGATCAGCTAGGGGAATCAAGTGCGCAAAGTCCTGCTGGGATATAGAGGCATAAGAAACAGGAATGTACCTTGATCAGTGTGAAATTGGTTAGGGATCAACTACATTGCAGTCTGAAGTTAACTTGGAATAGGCTAGTATCTGTAGCGGCTTAATACAGTGTGGTGTTCAAATCTGGACTATGTCCCGGGGTTTTTCTTCATTTGCGGTTTCCTCGTTAACAAAATTTCTGGTGTCTGTGTTATTTCTTTTCCGCATTATATTTGTTTATATAATTGAAATATCACAGGTTGTGCGTAAGTTCAATCAATTAGATAATCCAACCTTTGGTTGTTGATATAAATTGATTGACACTTGAACATTGGTCTTTGGTTACGTTCAAGTTGTTTCTTATAATAATCAGGCTCACGGATTTCTATCTGTTTGATTTGCTGATTATATTAAGAAACTGAGATATAACTCTTGGATATATTTCTTGATTGAACTCGCTTTATTAGCTGGTGCTCTCAGAATTATATTAGAGTTAGTCCATACAGATTGCCTAAAACGAAATATTAGGTGTGGTTGTTAGACCCCCGCTTTTTCAATTGGTATCAGAGCAGGAAAACACGTTTAAGACCTTATAAGTCTGTGTTTGTAGCGATCTGACTCTATGGAAAATAGTTCTATCTCTGCATGCAGTACCAGAGACAAAAGTACTGTTTCGATAAAATCTATTAAAGAGAAAGACTTGTCAATCTCACATATAGATGAACATTATGTTCCTACGAAACAGACAGGTATTGATGAGTGTTACCCCTATTACCTTTTTACCGAGTCCGACTCTGTTGAAGAAAGGGAAGAAGCCAAAGAAAGTGAAATGATTCTAAAAATTGTTAGAATCCAGGCTGATAAAAACAATCGGTTGAAACAAAAAATCAATGTTCTCATTGGTATAACAAGGGATCGTGTTCTTCAAATTAAGGCTCTTTGTGAGGCCAAACTCGAGGAGAATGCATTGGAAATCGAACATCTATTGAGTAAACTCTCTATTCAATGTAAAGGATGTTCTAAAGAGTCCACTATACCAATCACTTCTGTCTCAACTGTGAATTCAGTTCCAGAAGTTAAACCACATTCTCTTCCCATTGGAAAGAATGCGACTGCGTCTTCCTCAAATCAAGGAACCACCAAATTCCCTAGAAGGAAGAAATCTCCTAACGATGGTGTCAAGTCCATGTGTTTTTTTTTTGACTCAAAAGAGCATAATGAACACAAGAGCAAATCTAGGTTGAATGACAACTATATGATCCGACTTCAACACACCTTGGATTCATTCTTGAAGGTGTAACTGATATTCGCATGTCTAAACCAATCGGTTTTAGCACTTGCCCTGTGAATCCTTCCAGGAAAGTCAGTACAATTTGTTCCTCAAATGTTCGTACTGGTAACAGTAATCCTTGCACAAATCGTCCAAGAAGGTTTCAAGGAAGATCTTCTTCGGTTGAAAAGGGAGATGCTGTTGTTCTTGATGTGAATAAGGTATCAGAAGAAGGAAGCAAAAATGGAGATATGAAAGACAACCTAAATTTGATAATTGAAGGATATAAAGAGATCATAAACAGGCTGTCAAATTCTTATGATAAAAAACCGTCAGGTAAGAATCCATACTATGCGTCTTATTTTGATGATAGTAAGTTTTTTAATAACTTTTCACATCAAAAGGTTTTTCCTTCAAAAATAAGGAAAAAGAGGTTTAATTATGAACAATGTTCACTTAATGAGCACAATGCTCATACTTGTGCTAATTAATCACAAGGTTGAAACCTCACTCACAAAAATCCTGATTAAGTGAGATATGATCAGGTATACTTATTGGTAAAATGCTTTCTGCTTAGTTGAGCTATTTTCTTATCGTCCATAGCTAAACTATTGTATACAAATAAGCTTTACCTAAGTATTGGTTATGTCTTGTGAATCTCTTCATTTTTTTTTTCTTTCTTAAAATGTTTCTTGTGTATTGCAACCAAGTTTCCTTCTACTCTTGTGCTCTGAATTTTTCTCTTTGTGGAAATATAAAATTTATTGTGCCAAATATTGTGAAAGAAAATATTCACGTAGCAAAATTATACTATCTTGTTTTACCTTGTAAAAAGGGTACGTTAAGAGTTTATTTATTTATTTCGTTTGGGTTCAGGTTGTGTACGTACGGGTATCCATGGCTTACTTATCACGAACTGTCTTTAGAAACCCTAAATGTCACCGTCCCTTAGAAACCATTTATATACCCAACAAATCGAGTCACGTACGCATACTCTAGGTTATTTTTTTTTGTCAAGAATGTCTTCTCCTTCTCGCTCATGTGATTTTGCAAGAGGTTTTCTTGATAAAGGTATTGGTTTCGAGTCCAGAGGGAGGAAGAAAAAAACCTTAGTAGATGTTGATGGTGAAAATCCTGATGCCTCATGCTACTATGCCTATTCCCATCAAGATGTTGAGAATGAGGAGATGGTTTCGGCCGAAGTGGTTCATGATTTTCTTAAATACTTTGAGGAAGCAAAACTGCAGCTCGTTGATACTATGAAGGGTCTCGATGTGTTAAAAACTTAGTTGAAAAAGGTTAACTCTGACCTTGTTCTCATGAAAACACATGTTAAAGATCTTCTCAATGAGGATATCTTCTCTGAAGAAGCAGTGGATGCTGTCAATCACAATCTCAAAGGTCTCAAGACTCGTGAGGGTTCCGGAAAAGCTCTTTGATTTCAGTTCTTGATCGGTTTTGTTGGTCCAGGAGTTTTATTGTTTTTAGCTTGTTGATTTTTCTTAATGTCTAGAAACTTCTTATGAGAATTTATTCTTGTGTTTTAAGAAGGATAACTAGGGTTTGGAATAGCAATTATTGTGAGTACACATAGCTATTGCCAACAATTTTTCATCTTGCAATGTTTTTAGATTTATTTATTTATATTCTAAATTTTATTTGGAAGATGACTTTGCAGTATTAATCTTTATTGGTTTTATATATTGCAAAAATTGTTATGGGATATGAGTGTTTGCGTCCGTGAACTGTGATTGTCCCATATATGTTAAAAGTTAAACCTATTATGTCATTATGCAAATATTGTTGGAAGATATGATGAACTTTTGATTACAAAGATTAAGTCTATTATATGTCTTTATGCAAATATTGATGAAAAATAGAATGAATCTTTAAATATTTCGTAGTATTGATCTTTCCCTGATCCACTTCTATGTGAAAGTACCGTGCGGCTCCATAAGTTCTCTTATTTTGAGCATTTCCAATTAAATTAATCATATGTTCTCTTGTGGTTAATTTAATTGAGTTTTCTGGATAGAAATTCATGTTTCATGTAATTTGTTAATGTCCAAAGAAATCCTTCTTTTCTTGCAAAAGTAAGGTCGCTCTTGTTGTTCTTTCGGGAATGGCATTTTATGGTAGAGAGTTCTTAATTGAACTTGTGCTTAATTGCCAAATCTTTGTGGGGAGTGCGGCTGTGGAATATTGTAGGAGTTTTCTTGTATCTTTATAAACTCCTTGATGAATACACTAAGTTTCGACTATGTGAAATCATCGAAACAAAGTTGATATGTTCTCTTTTAGTCATGAAGTATCTCTATGAGAATTTCATTATGATCCCACTAGTTTTCGTACCTTTGCCAATTTATATTGACAAAAGGGGGAGAATTAGTGTGTAGTTCACACTACAAATACATATGGTTTACGGATCATTATGTAAGGGGGTGTGGTTTTCATGTGAGATGAAGTATTGACTAAGAGGGGGTGATACATATCACCATAATATTGTTGTCAAAGTTGTGATACAATTGGACTTTGATGCTGTGTAATAATACTATGACATTGTATAGAAAGCACGGTCGTCTCTCCATTTTCCTAAAAAAATAGAAAATCTTTTTCCCCATCAACACGTGGGTGTAGAAAGATACCTACCTGCTAAACCGTATTTAGGTTAAGTAGTTCGTTTAGGTTTGGTTTAGTCGGCCGCTAAATGGTAATTAGGCTAAGTAGTTAATTTAAGTAAGCTTTGGTCGGGCCACGGCATAATCTCCAACGTCCAAAATAATAAGATTGTTAAAATAAATTGCCACCTTTGACTTTGAGTCAATCCCCCAACAATAAATCGAGGCTGCAGGATTCCTGAAATCAAGGGTCTTAATTGACTCATAGACAGACACCCTTCTTCCTTATAATATAGATGATTTGATGAATTGAAAAGAATAGGAGGTAAATAATTTTTTCTAGAAAATTTTAAATTTTGATTAAGTATTCAAACCAAAAGATTTAATAAAAATATTCAGAGGGAATTTTTTATCGTGTTGAATTGCAAGGAACGTTTTATCTTTCAATTATCTAATTCGAAGAATTGGATTTGGAGGGAATATTTGGTCAAATCAGAATCCAAGGATTTGGAGGGATTTTTTGGTTTATCCACTTCCATTTTACTAATTCTAAGAATTGGAGGTGATATTTGGTTAAATCGGATCCACGGATTTTGATTGAATATCTGGTCTATGCAAGTAAATTACAACAAAATTCGTAACTTATGCAAAAATCTACATACTAAAAAGCTAGGTGTTTTGAACTTTTAGAAAGGTATTAATATGAGTAGATTTGGGGAAACAAGGTATTAGTATGCGTACTTGAAAATCGCCTGGTAACATCTTACATGATTTGTGTGAGACAGTCATTTGATGTAGACTCGGAATGTTTCGTATTGATCTATTGATCACATGAAAATTGCTTTGAAATTAATAGTTTGTGTGAGACAGCTATTCCCGTCTTCTAAGAATGTTTCAATGATTAAGATGGAGTTTAGAACAATTAACCATTGATTGGATATAACACAATATGCGTACTTGTATGCTAACTGTTACAAGTTGAGGAACCATAGTATGAAAATTCGTATGCTAACTTGTATACTATGGTTCAAAGCCCAGGAACCATAGTATGCATACTGGTTTAACAGTTGAAGTCCGGAACTTAGTTTGCATACCCGTATGCGTACTGGCGTATAGTTCAAGTCCGGGAATTCAACTGAGGTTGGTCGTGAACGACAATATGCGTACCCGTTTGCATACTGGCGGACAGACCAAGTCCAGAACTCTAAGTATGCGTCCCCGTTTGCATACCTGAGTTGGTTAAGTTCTAAAGTCGGTTTATTCGTGAACAAATACATTTATATAGTAAGGAATGCAATCTTTTACAAACCGTGGCTATAATGTTCATGAATTGATTCGAGTGAATCAAAATCGATTTTGCTTCGATTGTGTCTTGTATACTTCTATCACAATATAAACAATTGAACAACTCTATAAGATGAACAACTAGTTTCATTTGAGTCATTTGAACTAGTTGTGATTAAGATGGACAAGGTTGATATGAAAGTGTTCATATGGCTAACTTCGGTTAACTATTGTTGAGCCAACCAAGTGTACACGTTTAGGTACGGTTACCCATATCTAAACGAAGACACATGTCATTTGTGTGTAACAAGCTAAGTTCGATCTAACGGTTGAAAGATATTAGCTTGAATCTAATCAGGTTTCCATCTAACGGTGAATATTGAATGCTTTGTTACCAAGGTAGCATTGATTAAAAACCCTGATTTGAAGACTATATAAGGGAGAACTCTAGCAACTGGGAAACCTAATTCCACCTCCTGTGTGATACTAGTTGCGACTAGAGTCGATTCTCCTTTAACCTAGGATTTTCTAAAACCATTATAGGTTAACGACTTAAAGACTTCATTGGGATTCTAAAGCTAGACCTAACTATTTTCTCTGTAGTTGCGTGTTCTGATCTTACTTTGTTTTATCGTATTGAAAACTATCTTCTCTAAGATTTGCTCGAGATTCAATCTCCGATAGGTAAGATAAAAAGTAGTCACAAACATGTTTGTCTCATCGTTTATGATTCCATAATATCTTGTTCCACTTCCATACAATTAAGATCATTGTGAGGTGATTGATATTACTAGGTTGTTCTTCGAGAATACAAGTCTGGTGTATCAATTGGTTCCTATTCACCTTTATTTATCAAAAGACGGAACAAAACTTGTAGGTATTTCTGTGGGAGAAAGATTTATCTATTCAATATACTTTTCTATGTGAGACAGATTTGTTTATCAAGTCTTCGACTTTGGGTCGTAGAAACTCTTAGTTGTGGGTGAGATCAGCTAAAGGAATCAAGTGCGTAGAGTCCTTCAGGGATTCAGAGGCGTAAGTAACGCGACTGTACCTTAATCAGTGTGAGATTGGTTAGGGCTCAACTAAATTCCAGTCCGAAGTTAACTTGTAGTAGGCTAGAGTCTGTAGCGTCTTAATACAGTGTGGTGTTCAAATCTGGACTAGGTCCCGAGTTTTTTCAGCATTTGCGGTTTCCTCGTTAACAAAATTTATGGTGTCTGTGTTATTTCTTTTCCGCATTATATTTATTTATATAATTGAAATATCACAGGTTGTGCGTAGTTCAATCAATTAGATAATCCAACCTTTGGTTGTTGATATAAATTGATTGACACTTGAACATTGGTCTTTGGTACCGTTCAAGTTGTTTTTCATAATAATCAGTCTCGCGGATTTTTATCTGTTTGATTTGTTGATTACATTGAGAAACAGAGATATAACTCTTGGATGTATTTTCCTTCATTGAGTCTGACTGTCTAGTTGATTCTCTTGGAAGTATATTGGAGTTAGTCCATACAGATTTCCTCAACGAAATATTGGGTGTGGTTGTTAGACCCCCGCTTTTTCAATTGGTATCAGAGCCGGCAAACACGTTTAAGACCTCATAAGTCTGTGTTTGTAGCAATCTGACTCAATGGACAGAAACGCTATCTCTATAAACATACCACCATTCTTCGATGGCTCGAATTATCTATGGTGGAAAATTTCTATGCGTGCCTTTCTTCAAGCGCGTGATTTTCAATCATGGGTTCGTGTAGTTAATGGCTATGATCCTTCGGTTGTTGCAGAAGGCGGTGTAACGGTTCTGAAGGATATTGGTGCTTATGATCCTGCTGATATTCTTGCTGCAAAGAAAAAATTCTGATGGATTAAATACTATCATCCATGCCATTACCCCAGATCTTCAACACCATGTGACTACGTGCACTAAGTCTAAAGAAGCCTGGGATATCTTAGAAACTGTATTCGAAGGAAATTCCTCTGAGAAAGAAGCGAGGCTTCAAAACCTAAATTCTGATTGGGAAAACCTTCGTATGGCCGATGAATATTCATTTGATGAGTTTAATCACAAAGTGTCTGAAATTGTTAATGCATCTTTTGCGTTGGGTAAGACTATTCCTGAAAAGGACACTGTGATGAAAATTCTTAGATCGTTTCCATCCAAATACTATTCTAAGAAGCATGCGTTGAAGGAAATAACCTTAATATTTTATCCAGAAATACTCTTGTTGGGAAGTTAAAGATCTTTTATCATGAGCATACATCAAAATCTGGGAAGGATATTGATTTCAAAGCACAAAACAACACTAAAGTGCTTGAAAAAAGTAAAAGTGTTGGCAACTCTGTTGTTGATCCTATTGAGACTGATTCATCAGATGAAGATCTTGACAACTCAGTTTCACTGATCACAAGACAGTTTAGAGATCTTCTTTTGAAGAGAAGTAAACGGTTCATCAGAGATAAACCCAGGTCATCAGTCAAACCTCATGACTGTGCTCCTCCTAAAAACAGGGACACCGTCGATACTGATGATGAGGATATTCCACAGTGCTTCAAGTGTAAAGGTTTTGGTCATTTTGCTAATGAGTGTCCAAATCGTAGAAAATCCACTGGGAACAAAGGTCTTACTGCAACTCTTGATGAGATGTCTGATCACTATGATTCAGATAAAGATGAAAAGTCAAGTGTTGCACTCCTTGGTGAAAATATTGATTTTGATAATTGTAGCAATACGTACATCAATCTTGATATTCTTCCTAGAGAAACTTCGTCAACCACTATGGAGGATAAAATGGATTTTTCCCTGTCTACTGAAAATTCTATTTTACATGTTTCAGGTACCTCAATTTGTTTAGCAGCATGCTCAGCTATGGTGTCTGAACCGTCCTCCACATTGACATGTTCTTATTGTACTTTTAAGGGTCATGAACTCTCTAAGTGTTATAAGTACAAACATAAAATAAGATATGTCAATAAACTTCAACGGAGAGCAAATCAATTAGCAAACAAGCTCAAACTTGTCCAGAAGACTAATCCACCCGAGGTAAGTTAAAAACTCAATTCCTCTCCGAAAAAGTTAATTTCTAAAGAATTAATTAGACCTCTCCGGAAAAGAACAAGGTCTAAACATTCTGTGAAAAGGGATATTAAGAATTCCGTACAAAAAGTGTATGGTGGACAGATTATTGTTCACCCCAACACAGCTTAATTGTGTTGAAAGTGCGTCTTGTCTCACGTGCCTGACTTCAAAGAGACAAGAGTTTGCACAGTTCAGGCTTTAGGAAAAGTTTTTTTTTTTTTTTTTTTCTTTTTGGTTGTTGTTTTGTGGAATTCTGTTAATATTTTCATATCATAAATTGGTATTGAAAAGAATTTCCTTTTTCATTAAAAGAGGGTTAAAATCGATAATTCTACCTTCTTTAGGGTTATGAATTGGTCGCACATGAATCCCACTCCGTACATAGGTTCCGTGACCCTACATTCCTTTTTCCTTCCCTAAAAAAAACTCTTTTTATCACAAGATTGCTTGTTGAGCTTTAATTGTGTATTTCTTTAACAAATCCATACTTGTATGGAGACTCCAAGCATCATGTCTTCTGATGGAAAAGATGTTAATATGATTGTTAAGCCATCAATCATGAAGGAAAAACATAAGTCTCCCTCCTCTACAACTTTGAAGAGAAAAAGGAAGAATATGAAGAAACTAAGGGTTATCCCCTCTAATCTTCAGAAGTTTTCTGGTGTTCTTGAAGAGTTGAAGGAAACAAGGAAGGAGATTCAACAAATAAAGGCTAATGTTCTAAGAACTCTTGAAATTCAGAAGTCCCTGGTTCGGAATCCGTCAACAAGGTTTGTTGGAATTGACTCATTTCTTCACAAACCTTATATTCCAATGGATGTTGACGACAAGGAGTTTGGGGACGATAAATAATTTTTCAGAGGTCTTAATGTCTAGGAAACTTCTTATGCGAATTTATTCTTGTGTTTTGATAAGGATAACTAGGGTTTGGAATAGCCTATATTGTGATTTAACATTGCTATTACCAACGATTTTCATCTTGCAATGTTTTTAGATTTATTTATTTAAATTCTAAAGTTTATTTAGAAGATGATTTTGCAGTATTAATCTTTATTGGTTTCATATATTGCAAATAATATTATGGGATATGTATGTTTGTGTCCGTGAACTATGATTGTCCCATAAATGTCAAAAGTTAAAGTCTATTATGTCAATATGCAAATATTGATGGAAAATAGAATGAACTTTTGATGTCAAAGATTAAGTCTATTGTGTCATTATGCAAATATTGATGAAAAATAGAATGAATCTTTGTATATTCCGGAGTATTGATCTTTCCCTGATCCACTTCTATGTGAAAGTACCGTATGGCTCCGTAAGTTCTCTTATGTTGAGAATTTCCGATTAAATTAATCATGGGTTCTCTTGTGGTTAATTTAATTGAGTTTTCTGGATACAAATTCATGTTTCATGTGATTTGTTAATGTCCAAAGAAATCCTTCTTTTCTTGTGAAAGTAAGGTCGCTTTTGTTGTTCTTTCGAGAATGACATTTTATGGGGGAGAGTTCTTAATTGAACTTGTGCTTAATTGCCAAATCTTTGTGGGGAGTGCGGCTGTGGAATATTGTAGGAGTTTTCTTGTATCTTTATAAACTCCCTGATGAATACACTAAGTTTCGACTATGTGAAATCATCGAAACAAAGTTGATATGTTCTCTTTTAGTCATGAAGTATCTCTATGAGAATTTCATTATGATCACACTAGTTTTCATACCTTTGCCAATTTATATTGACAAAAAGGGGGATAATTATTGTGTAGTTCACACTACAAATACATATGGTTTACGGATCATTATGTAAGGGGGAGTGGTTTTCATTGTGAGATGAAGTATTGACTAAGAGGGGTGATACCTATCACCACAGTATTATTGTCAAAGTTGTGATACAATTGAACTTTGATGCTGTGTAATAATACTATGACACTGTATAACAATAAGAAAACAGTCTTGTGGAATTATTGTTATGGCTACGGATCTTCAACAACTATGATGCTGAGTTGAACACGTTCAGAATCACTGGAGTACTTGGAAGTGACGAAGATTTCGAGTAATGTTGAAGAACCAAGGAAATCAAGCATTTGGATGAGAAGCTACAAAGTTTATTTATTTTGTAATCCATATGTATTGATAGTTTTATCACTAAAATTAACAAATGGGGAGATTGTTAGAGCACTGCTCGGTCGAACTCGCAAGTGTTGCTATCTCAAACTTGTTTGTTAAGTTTAGTTGTCAAAACTATAAGTCTTGATTTCTAGTCTACTTATAGCTATGTCTCGGATTAGGATATAATATGTAGTTGATCTTTAGACTTCACGACGTTCATCGATTGAAGACGAAGAACTACTAAGGGGAGCTTGTGGAACTTCATCAAAAAAAAGTATGTGGAGACTTGAACTCATCTATCACTAAGAAGTCTATTTCTATTCTATCTCCTATTGAGACAAAATTCGTATAGTTATATAGACTTCACTTTATAAACATTTGATATTTCGAGATAAGTTTAACTCGCTTACATATTTCTCAAAATATGTGTTGGTAAGCTTTCACTTTAACCAAGTACATCTTTATTCTTGACGAAAGTCAAAAGATGATCATGTGAAAATCGCCTGGTAACATCTTACATGATTTGTGTGAGACAGTCATTTGATGTTGACTCAGAATATTTCGTATTGATCTATTAATCACTTGAAAATTGCTTTGAAGCTAATAGTTTGTGTGAGACAGCTATTCCCGTCTTCTAAGAATGTTTCAACTATTAAGATGGAGTTTAGAATAATTAACCATTGATTGGATATAGCACAGTATGCGTACTGGTATGCTAACTGTTGAAAGTTATTCCAAGTCCGGGAACCATAGTATGCATACCCGTATGCGTACTGGTTTAACAGTTGAAGTCCGAGAACTTAGTATGCATACCCATATGCGTACTGGCGTACTGTTCAAGTCCGGGATTTCAACTGAGGTTGGTCGTGAACGACAGTATGCGTACCCGTTTGCATACCGTCGGACAGACCAAGTCCGGAACTCTAAGTATGCGTACCCGTTTGAATACTTAAGTGGGTTAAGTTCTAAAATCGGTTTATTCATGAACAAATACATTTATATAATAAGGAATGCAATCTTTTGCAAACTGTGGCTATAATGTTCACAAATTGATTCGAGTGAATCAAAATCGATTTTTCTTCGATTGTGTCTTGTATACTTCTATGACAATATAAACAATTGAACAACTCTGTAACTAGTTTCATTTGAGTCATTTGAACTAGTTGTGATTAAGATGAACAAGGTTGATATGAAAGTGTTCATATGGCTAACTTCAGTTAACTATTGTTGAGCCAACCAAGTGTACACGTTTAGGTACGGTTACCCATATCTAAACGAAGGCACATGTCATTTGAGTGTAACAAGCTAAGTTCGATCTAACAGTTGAAAGATATTAGCTTGAATCTAATCAGGTTTCCATCTAACGGTGAATATTGAATGCTTTGTTACCAAGGTAGCATTGATTGCAACCCTGATTTGAAGACTATATAAGGGAGAACTCTAGCAACTGGGAAACCTAATCCCCACACCTCCTGTGTGATACTAGTTGCGACTAGAGTCGATTCTCCTTTAACCTATGTTTTTCTAAAACCATTATAGGTTAACGACTTAAAGACTTCATTGGGATGCTGAAGCCAGACCCAACTATTTTCTCTGTAGTTGTGTGTTCTGATGTTACTTTGTTCTATTGTATTGAGTATTGTCTTCTCTAAGATTTGCTCGAGATTTAATCTCCGACAGGTAAGATAAAAAGTAGTCACAAACATCTTCGTCTCATCGTTTGTGATTCTATAATATCTTGTTCCGCTCCCATACATTTAAGATCATTTGAGGTGATTGATATTACTAGGTTGTTCTTCGGGAATATAAGTCCGGTGTATCAATTGGTTCCTGTTCACCTTGATTTATCAAAAGACGAAACAAAAACTCTTAGGTATTTCTGTGGGAGACAGATTTATCTATTCAATATACTTTTCTGTGTGAGACAGATTTGTTTATCAAGTCTTCGATTTTGGGTCGTAGCAACTCTTAGTTGTGGGTGAGATCCGCTAAGGGAATCAAGTGCGTAGAGTCCTGCTGGGATTCAGAGGCGTAAGTAACGTGACTGTACCTTAATCAGTGTGAGATTGGTTTGGGCTCAACTACATTCCAGTCCGAAGTTAACTTGTAGTAGGCTAGAGTCTTTAGCGGCTTAATTCAGTGTGGTGTTCAAATCTGGACTAGGTCCCGGGGTTTTTCTGCATTTGTGGTTTCCTCGTTAACAAAATTTCTGGTGTCTGTGTTATTTTTTTTCCGTATTATATTTTTTTATATAATTGAAATATCACAGGTTTTGCGTAGTTCAATCAATTAGATAATCCAACCTTTGGTTGTTGATATAAATTTATTGACACTTGAACATTGGTCTTTGGTACCATTCAAGTTGTTTCTCATAATAATCAGGCTCGCGGATTTCTATCTGTTTGATTTGTTGGTCACACTGAGAAACAGATATATAACTCTTGGATGTATTTTCCTTGATTGAGTCTGAATGTCTAGTTGATTCTCTTGGAAGTATATTGGAGTTAGTCTATACTTCTAATTTCTTGTTTTTTCTAGTGGTAGAGGTGCTTGTAAAACTGGTTGATGATGATGTCTCGAGGAAGAAAATTCATGGCTTTCAAGTGTTTGAATAAGGAATTATGGTGTCTCGTTTGCAGTTTCTAAATGATACATTGTTATTTGTTGATGAAAATGCAGATGAGGTTAGGAGAATAATTTTAATCCTAACTACTTTTGATTTATTGACAGGTACAAGGTTAAATTTGAAGGAGAAAAAAATTCATGATTAATGTTGGTGCTGACAGTTTGGTTCAATCTTTAGCATTATAATTATGCTGTAAGGTAGATAAACTCCCTATAAAATATATGGGCTTACATGTGGGTGCAACAACAAGATGTGTGTATGTTTGGGAGGAGGTGATACATAGAATGAAAGTTAAGATGGCTTCTTGAAAAAACAAATTTATGTCAAAAGCTGGGAGATTGGATCTTATAAGAAGTTGTTTATCAAGTTTGCAAATTTACTAGCTTTCTCTCATTCAAATGCCTGCAAGTATGGAATTGAATCTGAACAGACTAATTAGGAATTTTTTTCTGGAATTCAAGTGAGACTAAAAGAAATATGTGTTGGGTTTCAGGGTCCAAAATTTGTAGGCCTAAGCATACGGGAGGTTTAGGAGTTATAAAATTGAAATCTGTCAGCAGAGGTTTGAAGGCAAATTGGATATGGAGGTATTCAAAGGAGAAAAAATAATTGTGTAGGAGAATAATTTAACAGAAATTCAGAAACAGGGAGGAGGTTCACATGCTGTGGTTAGAGGGAAGGATTATGTTTCCTGGGAACGTGATTCTCGTAATGTGATTCCCATGGCGTAGTATTCCCTTACTTCATGTCTAGTTACATCAGGATTAGGAATTTAACAAAATATGATTATAATAAAATTAACTGTTTTTGTCTATAATATCCTTTTAAAATAGACACCCTGATATTTGTTATGAATTAAAATGTATCGTATATACTATAGAGATATGGTAATTGGAAAATCTTTTATGGATATATTAAAATTTGTCAGGAAGTGGTTAAAATAAAATTAAAATGTGAAAACTCTGCATAAAATCAAAATTACTGTGGATTAGTGTGATTACCGTGGATTAGTGTGTAACATTGGAAACTAACACAATATGTGGTTGAGTATATATCCGTAAATAATAGATATATATGATAGGAAAAATTGTCTTTTTAAAGAAAATTATGAATCTCGCGGAATAGGAATCATAAACCCACGTACGACATGGGTTTTTTATTCCTCCATTTTGGGGGAACCTAAATCCTAGGGGAATTACAATCCTGCGTTCTTCACCAAACAAAGGTATGGAATCATATACCTAGAAGTAGTATTCCATACCCATGAAAAACACACACTATTAGGGAGAAGCATGCGGAAGAGCATTGCGAATTCTACAAGCTTTTTGTAGGAGACTGTGAAATTTAAGTTGAATAATGGTAGAGCTACTAGGTTTTGGATGGATAACTGGACCTCATTGCGTCCTACTAAGGATGGATACCCTGCAGTTTATAAGGTTTGTAGCAATATAAAGCTTTTATGTCAGATATGATTGTGAATGGAAGATATTTTATCAATCTAGAAGAAGACCAGATCATAATGAGCAGTTGGAGTGAGATACGTTTTGTAATGAGCTTCACATGTTCACATCTTAAATGAAGATGAAGATACTATTGACAATATGAGAGGATTTTCAGTCAAAAATGTTATGATTTACAAGTAACATATGGTTCATTTTGTGACTTTGAGAAGTACTTATGGAAAATAATTACCATCAAATGTAAGCTTCATGTTATGGACCAATTTTTATGATCGTTTACCAACTCTAAGTATGCGTAAGCATTTAAAGTTTATTGGGTGGTTTCTGATACCGTGAGAAGACATTTTAAGGCTTGGGAATTGAACAACCTTATTGGAAGATGTAGAACAGCATGGTGGAAGGTGTTACATGCTGTTTTGTGGCACTTGTGGAAGGAGAAGATTAGAAGAGATTTAGGATTCAAAGCTATGGATGCAGATGAACTAGTGTTGTTGATCAAACAAACCATTATGCTTTGGTTTTTTGATAAGAATGTAATTAGGGATTTCACTGTAAACCAAGTTCTATTTCAATGGGACACTACTATGCACATTTAGTTTGGGTTGAAATATTCTTTGGCATGTAAATATTTTTATCTTTCGTATAACCTTTTCATTTCAAAATAAAATAAAATAAAATGTTCTAGTTGATCAGAGGTGGACTACCAACACCGAAATTTATCCGTATACAAAATTCTCATGTAAATAGGTTCTTAGTGGCAATTTTTTTTTTTGACTTTATTTGCCATGTCATATTGGGGTATGTCACCGACAAATATTTTGCTATTTTTTTTTTAAACAAGGAACCTTTTCATTAATGGGATTTCAAGGTTACAACGAGTTTAAGATCGAAAATAAGAGAATACAAAGTAACAAGAACATGCCGTAAGAGTACAATACCGAGAAATCCGACAAGAGAAAGAGAAGGATTACCGGAGTAAGACAAATACAAATATGAATAAGATCCGATTAAATCGGAAGAAGGATGGTTTTTCTCGGAATTAAATTCCAACCATTTAGTTTGTTTTTCTTCTTTATAAAGAAATGCTCCCAAAGTATGAGTGATTTGCTCAAATCTCTTGTAAATAGTGATGAAGCTTCCGTCGTCAAAAAGACAACCAATGAAGATTTCGTCGCTGGATAAGTTGATGATGAAGATTCCGATGAAGAGTTCGTCGCCGGAGACAACAAAGATGGAGATTTCGTCGTTGGAGAGCATCACTATTGATCTTAGATCCCAGCCCAATAACCCAAAATCGCCATTAAAACGAAGATAAACCTCAAAAGAATAGATAAAACCACCAAAACGGTATAGATAAGTAAAAAATATAATAAAAAAAACTAAACTAATCTACTAACTAACCTAGAAAGCAGGGAATAATTAAGAAATCTGCTCAGATCTAGTCCATTTTATGAACTAGATCTGAGCAGAGAAGGGTTATTTTTGATAGTTTTGTTGGAAAAAAAGGAGTGAGAGAGTGGAGAGAGAGGACAGAGTGGAGAGAGAGAAGGCGTTTTACAAAAGTCCAAACTTCAGGTGTAAGCCATGCTAGTTACCTTTTCAATAAGCACATTAAATAAGATTGATGGACGCGAAAAATCACACCAATTCGTATTGGTACACATGATGATAGTAGTCTAGGGGTGAGCATCCGAGACTCAATCTACAGATTCGATCCGACCTTTCCATTTTTTTGTTGCTAGTTGTGCGAAGCGTACATGGATATATTCAATGTGGGTACAGTTCGTGGGATTGTCCGGATTTTAGATAGGTTGCGGTGCGGGTGCTATCTTAAAAATTCGGGAATATATCAACTTTTCATAAAATATGGAGCTAGTATAGTAGTTACACATAATCCTCTGTATTCATCGTATTTATTCAACATTTATTTCCATCAAAAGCTAGTGCTTGTTGTAAGGTCTTGTTTTTTTGGGTTGTTGTCGATCTCACTTTGTTGTATATATGTTGTTGTCGTGTTGGTTTTATGAGAACTCAAGTCATTTTTATTATTTTTATTACTTTATTTAGAATATTAAAAAATTTATTGGATCATCTGTATCCAATTTTTCATCAGTTTATCCATTGGATGCTAAATTGGTTGCGGATGTTAAACATGAAATTCGCCATGCATTAGACTAGACGGGGATGAAGTAAAAACAAGTCTTATCTGGAGCATGCTTACCCCTACATGATACATCTTATGAACTATACCACATGTCATTTTGACTACTTTATCTACTTATCCTATGCTGCTCGTACCTTTGGTATTTCTTCAGTGTTTTTTTTTGGAAACTACTGTGGTTTTATTATGTGGTTAATCATTGTTGTGCTTCAATCAAATCGATATGATACTTGTGGAATTAAAAAGTTTGAGATAACGAGTCTTTGTAATACCTATCAATCTTATTCCCTGATTGATAATTCTTGAATGAGCGTATAGCAAAAGAGACATATCTTTAAAATAAATAAGAATTACGATGATCAAGGTAAGATTATGGATATAAGGAACTATCAGGTAAAAGATAGTCTGATCGGGCTTCACGAATCCCTTGATGAAGACTTTAAAAGTCGTTACCTAATACAGTGTCACGAAGAAACCTAGGTCTTTAGAGGACGATTCTAGCCGCAACACAGAAGTGCAATGGTTGAGATTCTAGTATACAGAGAGTCCTTTATTTATAATGATGAACAAGGATAGGTAGATTACAATCAAAGTTGTGTTCGTCCAAATCATTTCATGTACGTGAGTTAAAAAACGTGTCCAGGAACCAATTAAAATCAATTAGTTTGCATACTAATCATATCAGTTTGTGTACTTGGGGATTCAACAATGTCCAGGTGATAGGTGTCTAAAAACACCTTGATATTCATCTATTGTTTATGCTTTCTTTGCTAAGTTTTCTTGTAAATTATATATCTTATGTTTAATTTTGAGTTTAGGTACTTTGGAGCAAAAGAAGAAGAAACGTTGCTTAAAAGAGCTAAAGTGTCATTTCATGTGCAACTGCTGTTGGAGGCGAATTATTTCTCATTATTTACTTTTATTTCTTCATCTATTTCTGAAAAGCATGTCGGTTTTAGTGATGCAAGTTATGTCTGAAAAGCATGGCAGCTTTAGTGATGAAGAGCAATTGAAGAAAAGAAGTGGATCTGAGAGGTAAGAGACGGCTGGTGGTGGAAGAATTCGAAAAGTGGTGTCTGAACCTCCAGGGAAAAGTACTAAAGGCACCCGGAGTAGTTTTTGCTATTCACAACCCAAAATTACTCCTTATACCCCATAAATTGCTATTCACACCCCAAAGATTGCTAAATACACCCAAAATGCTAAAGGAACCCCCGGACTGGATAAGGGGGCAGTCATCTTCAACAATTTCAAAATAAAAATTTGGCGGGAAAATGGGTTTTCAAGAAACAGATTTAGGGTTCGGATTTTGGAAAGGTTACATGGAGACTCGATCGCTCAAACTTCTTGGATGGTCCTGTTTGGTCGAAACAGGCTTGGTAAGGTGATTGGATTCAACAGAGTTGGGCTACATGATTGATTGGAAGAAAACAGAGGTCGTATTGTCTCGGGAAGCTTTCAGATTAATATTGGAAGTTGCGTGTGCTGCAGAGATCCCGATTCGTGTATTGAAAAGGTTTGAAGGACTCGGGATACCAATAGAAGCGTGAAGGAGAGATTCGTGTACTACTGCAAGAGATAAAAGAAGGAAGTTTCCATATTTGTCTCGGTACAACAGGGAAGTGAAGAAGTTACGGGAAGATTGTGTTCCGTGAAAAATAGGGAATGATATCCTCATATGATTCGTATCTGTTAATAAAAGAAGAGTTTTGATAAGTTTGGAAACAAATGAAACACGCAAGGAGATCAATGGGAGTTATTGCGAGAGATTCGAAGGCCCAGTATAAAAGAGATGGTTGGACCCTAGAGAAGATACAGAGAGCCTGAGAAGAAATAGAGAGCTAGGATCGAATATTTTGAGAGTTTCTGAAATTCTTCTGCTGCTGCAAAACTCAAGAATACGAAGAACATAGCCTCTCCGAAACAGTCGCAAAGTCTGCCGTCAATCAACCACAGAACCAGTGAATCGTATCCAGTTTTGGTTGCAGTAGATCTTTCACAACTGAGCTATTGTAACAGATTCGTCGCTAAACGCCTTTAGCGACCGTAAATCATTGTAAGCATATTTATATCTTTTTGAATACAATGATTAATGAAATTTTCTCCATTTTTCGGTTCATGAGTAGCTAAATTTCTTTTCTAGAGTTTTGGAAGAAGCTATATTCGATGAGTAAATTTTAGTAATTATTTTCTTTGACATAATTACTCCATTTTTGTGCTTTTAATTTTTATAAAATTTTTCTCTTCTTTATATGCTTCGTAAAAATTGTTTTGGGTAGTTTAGCTATCGATCTTTTATAAGCGAAGGAAAATTAGTCCTTAGAATAGTGAGGAGAGTCATAAAAAGAGTTGTAACGTTTTATCTTCCAAAGCATGAGATTGGGTTCGAAATTGTTTTGAGTAAAGTAGGAGTATTTTGTCAAAGAAATTGTTATTGAGTTTGCAAATATTGGAAGTAGTGGAATCCAAAATCCTAGAATCATCTCTCCTTGATAAACCAAAAATCAAATTTAATTAGTTTGTCTTAGTATTTTCTTTTAGTAATCAAAACCAAATCTTCATAAAAGTCCGAGCAACGAATCTCTACTTACCACTTGTAAAAATTGCATCACCAGGAACATCTCAAAATCTACTAGTTCGCAAACTGACAAAATATGTTCATGTACGTGACTTCATAAGAAATCTATTCATCAAGTATATTAATAATAATTTCAAAAGTTCATGTACCGACAAAATCAGTTCGTGTACATGAATGTAACTTGATGTCTCGTAGGGATTTCTTTGAAAACTATGATATATTAAACAATAAATTATCCTCAACCTATTATGCAATAAGTCCTTTAGAACTTCCATTGTTTGAAATTATAATTCGAGATTTATCAAGTACTATTTTATACTCGAAAATTTCTTCTTTGCAATTTTCATCATAATACTAAAGTCATAAAATGATTTTGTCTCAGAAGATAGAAAGGTGGAAAATATAAGTAAATAGGATAATCAGTTATCACATACCTTTGATGAAGTCCTCATTGATTTTTTCGTCATTTTTCACTTTTGAATCTTCATGGATCAGTTGGTGAATGTATGGTTGTCGTAGGCACAACAAATTACTTAAGATATTTTCCACTAATTAACTAGTAATATAACGGTAGTAGGGATCGTTCCCACATAAAGTTGTGTAATTGATATGTTATTTGTATCAACAAAATAAAATAAATAACAAAAGAGGGATTGGTTGTAAGATAAATAAAAAGACAACAAGAAAGAAAAGAGATGATCAAGGAATCCTTCGCCATTACCAAGCATTAACGGGATCAAAATACTTATCTATCTTCCATTAGAACCATTCATCACCAAACGTAGGATAACATGTATGCTTAGCTATCCCCAAAACTCCTTGTATCACCGGATAACAGGTACGCTTAGTCACGTGATTTTATCCAACTGAGCCGCCTTGAGGTACGCTTACAAGGTGTAACTCGATCGAACACTTTAGGGTTTGTGAGTTTAGGTTTGATCGCATCAGTTAAACTCAGTATGCTCAGTTCACTTATTGGTGTTGTTTCCACACATGATTGCTTTACATAATCCCTCTGCAAGGTCTCATGTTCTCTACTTGTGTAGGATATGATTGATAACTAAGAATCCCTCAACTCTCTATTAGCAATAGAATGATCAAAAGACTTATCTAGTTGCGCACCCAAACCATTCTAAGAATTAATCATAAACCCTAGATATAGTGAAAACAAACGATGATGATTAAAACTTCAATAGATTTGTATTACTAATAAAACTACACGATAAGAACATTGAATTCACCCTTAATCAATAAAGGATTTAGCTATTGATATTACAAAGAAGATGAATAATGGTGGTTTCTCCCTAAAGGGGTAAACCCTAGGTTTAAGGTATAGAAAATAAACCCTAGCTTGTAATGGATTGATTGTTCTCATTGTAAGTCCTAATACCTATTTATATAGGTTTACATTGCTTGGCCTTGAAGTATCCTAGTCGGTTCCTGAAACCGACTCTAAAAAGTATTAAAGAAAGACCTAAAAGAGTTCATCTCTTGATTTTAAGCACTTTTGCTTCTTTTCGTCGCACTTGTTCCACTTTTCTTCGACTTGGGCACTTGGATACTTGGAATACTTCTCTTCTTAGATATTTTTAGCACTTTGTAGCTCCTTTTTGGATGATTCACTTAATAGAGACAAATAAGAGAAAACAAGAGTAATAACAAGAATACATGCAAGAATAATAACTAAAACAAGTACGGAGTGGACATTAAAATCATATAAATTATGCCCTTATCAGTTTATTCTGATACTCAACTAACATGCTTCATTCCTATTCCGAGACTAACTTTGGCAGACTATAAATCAAGATATATTTTTAATCAACTAAATTTGAGAAAAATCTTCACATACCAAAACTTGTGAATTTGACAAAGCAATGTTCTAACATATAGTAATCAATCAAGAAGAGTTGCTTAATATGTAAGTGATAATTTCTTGCAACCCAAGTTTTTTTCTCATTTAGTAAGTATAGTTTCTCTCTTAAAAAAAAATGGAGCATGTTTCTTTAGCTGGATCTTTACTTGCATTGAGGTATATTCCATATTTTGAAGTAGTAAACATGTTTAGCGTCGAGAAAATTTCATAAAAAAATTACTTCCAAAGACAACCCATTACTACCAAGAATAGATAAAGTGCGCAAAATATATGTGGCGATTGTCGAAAACAAGATCTAAGAACTTGATGCACAAGTTAGATTAATTCTTGAAAAACTTAGACCTTTTCTTGCAAAAGCATTAGCTAAGAATAAGTATTTGTAAGCATGTGAAATGTTTTCCTTGGAAACAAAGAAGAGTGAATGATCCTAGAGTCAAATGATGGGGTTGGCCTATATACTGAGTTTAAAAACTCAAAAGTTGAGTTGGTGAACTTAATGTGAAATAAAAGGCTACGGGAGAACTTCACCTATACTAGGTTCACAAACTCACTATGAAAGTTAACAAACTCAAAGTATTAAAAAAATGTACACGAGAAAATTACATAGCTTGAATTCGCAAACTCACTATATTAGGTTCGCGAACTCAAGATATAAAAAGTATACAGGAGAATTCCAATAGCTTGGGTTTCTGAAAAACTCAAAACACATGAGAACTCGGCTAAGCTAGGTTTCGCAAACTCACAATTGAAAAAGTTTCCACTTGTAACTAAACTACAGTTTAGACTCATCGGCTCAGATAATGAGTTTGTGAATCTAGTGAGCAAAGAAATTTATGACTTTCATATCTCACTTGAATTTTTATCTCGTGTTCCTCGAGTTCAAATCAAATCAACATAGCTTGGATTATGAAATTCTTCAAATATATTCTTTGTAATTGATTCAATGCTAAAGACATTTGACTGATACTAAAGATGAATAGGTAGAAGAAAAAAGGAATCTGAAAGGAATACCAGTCTTCGTTACTAACTTTTGATGAATTTCTTCAAATGATGTCTTTGTGTGGTCTTTAATCTTGTATCTTCGGGAATCCTTGGAAATTTATAAAGTTCTACTACCTATTCTAAGTTAGACCAAAGTGGACTTTAGTAGTCTAAATCTAGAAATACTTTGGTAATCTGATAAAAGATTTGACATACCAATGCACGTGGGTTCAGCGAAACGTGAATAAGCCAGACAGTTTACAGGTTGACATACTTGACTAGTATCAAATATGGAGTCGAATTTAGATTTAGATCGCGAGTCATTGTTGGAACAAACAAGGTGGAAGATTTGTTTTCACAGTCAGAGCAATCTGGTTTCACTACGCGTTTTTTTTTTTTGAAAGCAATTTCACTATGCCGAATGTGAACAGACAACAATTTGGTTCTCACACTGTCATGGCATATTCAGGCCTGTTATGGACAACAATTTACCTTTTTATTGAACGATTTTTTGGGGACTACTCAAAAATGGAGGGGGACTATTCTTCAATTTTTTGGGTGGATATTAGAAGTAATAATGAGTCACCCCTTATCTAAATTTTTTTAATACCAAACTTGCCCTTGGTAATTAAATTAGTTAGTGTAATAATTAATTAGTGAGGTTAGATTAATTAGTTGGGTGTTTTTAAAAGAATAATTTTTGAGAAGAAGTTTTTTTTTTTTTTTTTTTTTTTTTTTTAAAGATGGTTGATTTCGAAATGAGGGTTTTGGGTACTTAGGTATACTTCAAATTTAGTTAATGTTGCTTGAATTAACAAAAACTTTCGAAAAAATGAAAAATTCATAAACTGATTTCGACCATGGAAATAAAGTTCGGCTACGACATCTGAAGAACAGGTAGCCGAACTCATCTGCAAGTGTAGTTCGGCTAATGGTTCTGAAGACACAGGTAGCCGAACTCAGCTTTAATAGAGTTTTGCTTTCAGAGAAAAGTTCGTCTAGGAAAAAATAAGTTGCGACGTAACCGAACTAAAAGTTCGGCTGGGATTTTTTTTTTGCGAGGTAACCGAACTTTTCTCTGAAAGAAAAAACTCCATTAAAGCTGAGTTCGACTAGTTCGACAAACTGTTTCACATAATTCCTAGACGAACTTCTCTCTGCAACTTCCATTTTCAACTCATTTTGATGATTACTACTCATTTTTTCAACCAAATAATGGGTTTGTGGATTTTTTTTTTAATCGAGACGATGAAGTAGAAAGAAGAGAAGAAAATGAACCCTCTAATAGTAACGGATTTATGAAGAATTAGAAGTAATGGATTTGTTATAATTTTGATTTTGATTTTGTTTTGTTAATGATTTAGATTAGGTTATATATATATATATGTATATTTATTAGATTAGTTTTAATTTTAATTATGTTAAGGGTAGGTTAGTCATTTCCACACTTTAGGACACCCCTTATAAGTATAGGGTAGACATTCCTATCACAAAGTAGTCCCCCTCCATTTTTGAGTGAACCCTGTTTTAAGGCATAAGTAAAACTTTCAGGGCATACCAAATAAAGACAAAAACTGGTTGTAAATATCAAAATCAATAACCCCTTAACCAAATATTTTTAGTAATGACAAATCTGCCCTTTTAGGATTAGTGTTAATACTAATGATTAGTTATTAATAATCCTGATTACTGATTAGTGATTAAGATAATTTAGTTATAAATTTGTGGAGATGAAAAATTTTGAGGAAATTTTTTTTCGGAGAAGAAGAACCCAACGCTTTTAATACACAGGTAGACTTCTATCTTATGTTTAATCTCACTTTTGTAGCTTGAAATCATCAAAAATTTGTATTTTTTCACTATGGTTCGACGAACCAGGAATATGTTCGGCTTAAATTTATCAGCTGAACCCACCTGGTTATTGACAAATGATGAACAGTTCGGCTAGCTGAAAGTGTTATGGTTAGCCGCCGAACCTTTATTTTGTTACTTCTCGCCTATTTGTTAGACCCTAGTTCGGCTTGTTTTAAAGTGTCATAAAGAGCCGAACCTACTCTTGAGAGTTTTGGAAGAAAAAATGTTAAAGGTTCGGCTTATTTGGTGAATATCGTAAGTGTCGAACCTTTTGGAAATACATGGTTCGGCTTTTTACATAAGTAGAATACAAGCCGAACATTATCATATATATTCCTGAGAATTGTTGGGTTCAGAATTTTTTAGTGGTTCGGCATATATTGTGAATATCGTACGAGCCGAACCTTATAAATGTACTAGGTTCGGCACATATTATGATTATCGAATACGCCGAACCCCTATGCATCTCTATCTGTGACTAGGTTTGGCTTGAAATTTCATGCCGAACTATTCATATACACTTATAGGAAGCTTTTGTGAAGAACAGCTCGGCTAAAAACGCAACTCAATTTTGAGCCGAACCCAACACCGTAACCGTCATTTAATCGATGAAAAACAACAAATAGGAGATTGGGTTTGTAAAACTTACTTTCTTATCCTCATTTACGGAGTTGGAGATGCAGTTGGTTCAATTTTCTGGTTCAATTGGTGGTTGATTTTCAGTTTCTACACCTTCATCTTCAATTGGTTCTTCTTCTTCAATTGATGGATTAGAAGACGATTTGGTTTGCCTAGTCCCTGCTTTTCTATGTACGAGTCATTATGTAGTTGAGTTTAATCGACGATCAAATTTTTAGGAGTCGACAATTAATCACGGTGATGAAATTATTATTTTTTTCGCGGGAGGGGAAGAGTTCGGCTAGAGGAGGAAGAAGAAGAGATGTTAAGGGAAACTGATTTTGATTTTTTAGAAAACTGATTTTCGATTTTTGTATTAAGGGTATATAGGTAATTGAACTACCCATAAGGTACCCCTTATAAGGTCACCCTAGATGGGACTATTGTTTTGTATGCCCTGAAAGTTTTACGTATGCCCTAAAACAGGGTTCTTTTGAGTAGTCCAAAAAAAAATGGTTCTTTTTATTAAGCCCAGTTATAGGCCCAAAATATCCTACAAACTCGTCCCCAGTAAAGATCAGGCCATCAGGGTAAACTCTCTGAAAGTTGAAACCTCAATTTCTCTTATTCAGCGAGAACTTTTCCCGCTCTCACTTTCTCTCTATAAGAGAAGCTGCTGTCAGTCTACAAAATTTTTTTCGATTCATAGGAATCAAATCAAGAAACAACCGTCAAACAATGGATACTATTATTGATCCTTTGAATAAGTGTCATCAACAACAACTCCTGAATGAGATTGATAAGGAGAGAATTCCTGTTTTTGAAACCCTAATTTCTTTTGGATCAATGCGTGTTTCTGTTGATGATTCTTCTGCAGAAAAATCAGTCAATCGAAGACATATTGCTATCTCCGAATTAGCAAATGGTTTAATTGATTCGGAAAGTAAGCGAAAATTACTGTACGATGATATTACCCCAATCACCTCTGAAGAAGAAAAAGAATCAGAATCAGAATCATCAGAATCAGATGAAGAAAAGCAGGGATCATCGAAAAGAAGAAGAAGAACAGCAATAATTGTTCAGGTAAGTAAAGAAACTGTTGATGTTCTTACAAATTTGCACAATCTCACATCTGACGCATTTCTAAGTCCCAAACCTCTTTGTGAATTCGGCATAAGACATTGGGGTGTTACGTTTTTGTGCGAGATTCTAATCAGGTTAGAGAGGAGGAGGAAAATCTAGGAACTAGAAGAAGAAAGATTAAGATTGTTTAACATTCAAGTAATCGATGTTGGCTATGAAGAAGATGTTAGTGACCGGTTGGGACTGATTGACAGTAAGATTGCTGAATGTCAGAATGTATATTACAAAACCAACCCAATTCTCTTTTTTGTCGACCACCGTGAAATTGGACCGCAAAAGACAGATTGTAATTGTCAATTACTCTTCAGAAGAACTTAGGTTGCAGCGGAATCGTGAGTTGGTCGCCGGAACTAAAACTAGTGAGGATCAAGTGAAAAGAAGGTTACAAGAGTTTATGCTGATGAATAATGATTGTAGTCTTATTACTGATGATGATATATCTAATATGTTGGCTCAGCTTGAGAAGAGAAGAGCTTGTGCTCTTGAGGCCTTTCGTGCTCCGGTTTCACATCCCTCCCAAATCATGACATTGAGCAGAGATTTATTGAAGTTGGAGAGGAAGCAAGATGCTTTGGTATTGGGTGATTCTCCAGAGGAAGCTTATGATGTGATTTCTATGCGTGGGTCTGATTTCAATGAAAAATCTGTTGATGTGGAGAAGTTGTTCAATGAAGAACTAGCCAATGATAACGATGATATGCTTGACCGTATTGCGCGGGGAGATGATAGCGATTATTATTTCTAGTTTGATTTTGTTATGATATATTGGTACTTGTTCTTCACAAGGAGCTTCATATACAAACTAGATATTGTAGATCATTTAAGTTTAAATCATCATTCTATAAACTAGTACTTCTGCTACATAATTCTCCTCGATTGGAGAAGGGTCCTAACTCCCAACTCTTCTCTGCTTATAGTTGGTCTGACTGATACCGTCTCTAAGCCAGTGTGGCATAGTCATTCCAATTCTCAACCTGACATAAGCTTACAACATGTTTGGCTAGAAAATTAGCTGTATTCTTAACTTCTCTAGGAATGAAAGTACACATCCAGGAATCTAACTGTTTTAACAACTCCAAACTATCTTCAATATAAGGCCATTAGTAGTCCATTTGACAGCTTCTCTTTTCCCTTTTGTCTCAGAAACTACATTCTGGCAATCACTCTCCAAATACAGATGCCTTATTCCCTGCTCCTTAGCCCAATTGACTGCCTCAAATAGAGCTTTTACTTCTACCTGCTTGGGATCCAAGGCTCTGTCAGGACAACATCTAGCTCCATAGCTTTCACCTGCAGCATTACGAGAGATTAAACCCACACATGATAATTTTGTTTCCTTCAAAGAAACTTGCATCGGTAATTTTTGTAAAGGGAGGAGTAGAAGGTGCCTATCCACTAGGTGAATCAGTCTAGACTTTACTCATTTCCATTAGTGGAATCCGTAGTCCTTAACCAGCCCTGGTAGAAAGACATACAGTCCTTCTAACAACACCAATTACATTCACCTATAAATTATAAAGGAATATGGAGCATCTTGCTTTCTGCAGTTGCCAAAGAACAATTGTTAGCAACAAGCCCGGAAAACCTATTCATTTGCCAGGATCGATGAAAGAGCTTTTGCAATTGGCAGGGTATTGCAGATTGAATATTTTCAAAAGTTTGTCAATGTCTAAATATGGACATAAACACAATTTATATGTTATTTGGGTTTACATGCATTACCGCAAGTGACACACATTTCCTGTCGGAGAATCATAATTTAGCATTACTGTTACGCTGATAGTAGATAGATGAATTACCCACTTAAGCATTACAAAACTTAACACTGTTTCACTAAGGCAACAGTGCAGGTTTTGCAGACCAACTCGGTACTTACAAATGAAAGGTGGGCCTATAAGTGTCCTTAACATGTTTTTTCATATGAATGCATGGTCAAAAAATGCGGTATCTACCAGCTTGATGAGTACTTTACTAAAGTATTATGCTTGTTTAATGGATGCAGAGAAAAAATTCTGTAAAACAGGGAGCAAAATTATAATGAGTGATGGATCAGAAGTGGAAGAGTTGAGCATTTTAAGATAAGATTGAATGATCATCTGTTCTACTGTTGAGAGACGGAATATTTTGCTTCATATCATGAATAAATTCGCTTGCTGAGTCAAGAATGTAAACTGACAAACGTTACTATTACCATGACAATACAACAAAATCTAGCTTCTTGAAACACTCGAAACATATATAGAGTAGATTGATACAAGCAATGTACCTTTTTGCGGCTTGACTCCCATCTCTGTTGTTGAGAATATATAAATCCATATAAGCAGCTCTTTGGAAAAGAACTCCCAATGTTATCTACTTATCAATTGCAGACTCTATGCACTTGTCAATTTCTTCCATTACGTCGCTTGCGCTTTGATCAATTTCACTGTTTTTCAAGTATTTTTTCCATACAAACTCTATGTCAAGATAATGATTTTTTTTTAGCAAAGAACACATCAAATGAACATATTCTCCAACACTAAGCATAAAACTGGTCTAGGAATTGGGGAAGTCCTCTCTTAGGACTCTTAAGCAGATTCTCCATTGAAAGTAGAAAATAGAGTCTGAACAACTGAAGAAGTACCAAAAATTCTTAACAAAATTCAATTTCCATGTTTACAGATTTCGTCAATCATATCAATCGGAACGATAAATACGAAATTGAATTGAGAAAAATGGAAGCAAGATTGATGTTGAGAAAAGGATTAAGAGATAATGAAACACCATGTGTAACGAAAAATGAATCCATTAGTTCTCATTACTCTGATGAGGCAAGAACAATCACAACTATCAATTTACTTCTTTTATTGAAACAAAAAGTCCAACTATTGGAACTATTTAATCTAACTAAACATTCTTGAATAACAATATTTAATCTACCCACATTCTTATTGTCTCCTTCTAGATGCAGGTTATCAATCCCATTACTTTCTGCCAGTTTGATTGCTTCAAGAGCAGCAACAGCTTTTGCCTGCTCCTCATCTACGGCCCTTGAGTGCTCACATTTTGCCCCGTTGAACCCACCTGCATCGAACTATTAGATCAATTCCCACAGTAAGAGACGACTTTATATAAGAAGCATCAAAATTAACCTATTATTGCTCATTGAATTGGTGGTTTCCATGTTTCTTCCTGCATAGCAATTCGAACTCGGTTTATGAAGGAGCAGGCAAAGAGTAGAACTTAAACCTTCTCTCTTTAAACTTCGGCAAAACAGTTTTAGCTGATTATGCGGATCAACCCTTGTCGCGGTAGGGGCATCATTAGAAGTATCTATGAAAATGTTCCCATCGTGGTGACAAGGGCTGAGCCCCATAATCAGCCAATACTGATTAATGGAAATAACCACAAAAGAGAAATTCAAAACAACAATGAAAGCAAGCGAAATTGCAGAGAAACAGATGTGAATGAAGGAAAAACAAATCAGAAGTGTTCATGAAACATAAACTTTTTCTACATCTAAATATAAATCTATGTTATATCATGGAAAATAAATCTATGTTATTTTGGACAATTTTGTACACATTAACAATCAACAGGTGTACAACTATATACACATTAGTTTTAAAAGTATGAAACTAGCTATAGAAGCATCACTGATGCCTCTCTAATAAATTAGGTCATCTAATATTGTGGTTTATAATGGATCACTTATTCAAACCATATAAGAATGTTAATTTCTACAAAAGGGATATGGAAGAGAACATGTCTAAACGGAAAACTTCACTTATTCACCTTCAAAACATTAAAAGGGTCTCTTAACAAAGTAAGATACCAGTTATTTTTAAATCATCGGGAAAAAATTAAACCTTGACTTCAAGATGAGAAAATATGTGGGTCATCTTCATCCAGGGATAGAATCTGCATACGAAAACAAAGCTTTCAATCAGTATATCGAGACCGTAATTAATTCCTCCTGAATGGGTGTTGCTTAAGCGCTATATGCTATATGAACGAAGCAAATTTTCTTTAGCAGACCCATAAAACTAAAAAGAATCCACAACATCATGAAAATGATGAAGCAGATAAATATTTACTTATTACAAAAGCTTTAATAATCAGCAGGTGTACAATTATGTGCACATTAACTATCAACAAGTGTACAACTGTATGCATATTAGCAATCAATAGGTGTACAATTATGTACACATCAATTATCAATATGTGTACAATTATGTACATATTAGTAATTTACGCAAGTTTTTTCACATGTGCATCAGTTTGTACACCCTATTTATTTACGCAAGCATAAGCTTATGGAGACATTGTTATTTCTACAAAATCCTTTACCTTTCAGGTTTGACTACTGTTATTTCTCGCAAAGTCCTGCTATTTCTTACAACTACTCTACAAAATTTACTATACATTCTAAACATGCGCAAATTTGTTTCACGAATTTCTTTTCCAAAGAGAATTTTCGTACTTTTTTAATTGTAAGTTTGTTACCGATTACAAGTTATCAACAAGACCACTAACTTCCATACAAAACACAGATCGAAAGAATTCACATCTCCCATAATAGATATCCCACTCTTCGATAATAGATTTTGACATTATTATATATATCAGAATACATATATGCTTAGAAAAATATAAGAAAATACGGAGGGAAAGGAACTAACCTTAGCTGATGGTGCACCAGTTCACGATCAATTTATTGTGATAATAATGACCATGCTGAGGGATAATGTGTAAACAAGTACACGACAAGGATGCACACTGCGAACGTAAAGAAAATTAAATTATTACCCAATTAAGTTAAGCACTATTTGCAGAAAAACATTTTTTGTCTTAAACAATTTGTGTATCAAGTATCAACCATCTCAAATATATAAATAGTAAAGTTCCTCTTTCTGGAACCACGAAGCTTCTCAATAGTAATCTGAATTTCAGAATAGGCCTAACGAGCCAACATTTCTTGAAGTCATCTCGGTAGAACTTGAAAATACAGTATGCCCATATTCTTCATAATCACCAACATTTCTAGTCCATTGTTACGCCCATATTATAAGCAACTATAATATGCATCACATAACAACCAAATATTAAGCACAAGACTCAACAAGGAAGCACTAGAAGAAAGCCGAAAGGATACCAATAACTAACAAGAAACATAAAAACTAGAATTAAGAAATTAAGGAAAAGCATCAGAGTCATGGAAGTATAAAGAACAACATCGCCAAAAAAGCATCTGTTTTTTGTTCAAGTAGAATTTCGTCATTTTTTGATCAACAGTTCACATGAGCTTTTCCTATACAAATCATCGGTTGGTAAGGTACATTCACAGAGGTCGATAAGTAATTATGGACTCTATGGACTTAAGTAATTATGGACTCTATGGAATCAACAGGTGTACAATTATGTACACATTAAGCCTCCCTACTGCAGTTGACACAACTTAAAAAATTAACAATCAAATTTATTGTTTTATAACAGTATTTCTCCTGTTGGATACACTGCAAAACATGGTCTATGGACTCTGTACTGAGACTGTTCACGGTCTCCATCTCATCAGAGCTTATTTGTGTGCTTTTGGCACATGACACTGAAAAGTTGGGCTAAGTATCACGTCCTCTACATTGTAATTAGATTAAATGAAAAATTCTCTTATGCTCGCTAAAAATATCTTAACAGTGTTCATGAGAAAGACTTTAAGATGACTCATATGTGTCGGGTGCCTCTACATATTGAGATTCATTAACGGGTGGGTGTACAATTAAGTGCACGATGGGTGTATAATGATGTGCACATTAACAATCAAAAGGTGTATAATTATATGCACATTAACGATAAACAGTTGTATAACTATTCCCAATCAATAACTTCAAGTTAATAGCCAGTAATTATTCCTAAAAATGTTGGGATATATACTGTATGTAGCGGAATTCAATGTACACAATCTAATCATTAAGTTGAATTCAAAGAGGGCAAATTTATGAGGTGGTAGGAAAGTTATGTACCTCTAAGACAGGGGACTATCCATTGTTTTCCTGTGACATCGTTGGTGTCTGCAACATCCTTGCCAATCTCTTCTTTCTGGAACTCCGAAAGTTCTTAACATCGTTATAATAAGTTCTTCCCTGAAAATATGTCGCAGTTCTTGACCACTTGTTCACGAACCATGCCTGCATATCAGTTGGTCCAAGTTCATTTCACTTCATATTCATTTTGAGACAGAAAAACAAAAAAACTTATACATATACGTAACAAGAAGTTAGACAAATTAACGAATACCTACTAAACATGTTTTACGTAGTTTTTTGTTTTTAACTTTTGAAAATGAAAATTGTTTCTAAAACTAAACCAAACAGGCCCTTATTTGTCAAGCTTTACTGTCACAGAAAAAGTACAAACATTTTACAAAATATTGTGTATATTGTAGCTGTTTGTAAGTTATTTATCTGTCTAGTTGGAGGCCTGGGAAAATTGAAAATGAAGTGTTGGAATCGTGTCCAATTCTCCTCATAATAGCCATCATTAGTTTGAGCTCACTTTCTTCATATTTGAAGTTTTGAGATGTTAGCTCTTCTACAATGTATATCTGGCTACAGAGAAAAAACCATTGCCTACATGAAATGGAGAATACACTGGTACAAAGATTACTACATTTAATTTTTTTCCCCAGAAATTCAATAATATTAATTCTAGGGTCATCATTTCATTAGCCAATAAAACAAAGAAACACACGAGAAGATGCCTAATTTACCAACCTTATGCCAAATAAATCTGTAGTTTTCATCTGTTGGAGACACTCCCCTCTTGTGCAATCCTGAAGTGGCATCAACATCCATGTAAATAGCACTAGCAAGTTGCTGCGAGAGATGAATGTATGTATAATTATGTATACATTAAGAATCAACATGTGTACAACTATGTACTCATTGACAATTTAATACCGAAACAGCTGAAAGTCACATTTTATATTGAAAAATAAATATGTAAACTGAATTTAACTCAAATAAATATGAGGTGACAATGAAAAGATTACCATGTGATGCATGCCTAAGGTAATATATCCAAGATCATAGCATGGGATATCATAGAACAATTAATTACAAATGCAAACAAGAAAGAAAGAGCAACTATGATAATCCTCCCCCATTCACCACTAACAGCACTTCTTCAGAGATTTGAAACATATAATGGGACAAATTTAATCATACCAAGAAACATATTATAAATTAGATCAAGCTTTCCATGTCAACTAAGATTAATGATATAAAATGATCCACTAATATGACGAAACTTGCGACAAAATGAAACAGAAGATAATATCCAAGAGAACTCACAAAGTTGTAATGAAAAGAAGCAGTAACAATTCTCATTAATATTTGTGCATATTCTTCAACTCTCAAGACATATTCACACTGCGAGTTCAAGGTTTCAGTATTGACCTGTTTTCGAGAACCAGCTGATCACAATATTACTTAGAACAGGATGAATCAACAAGGGTTAGCACCCCTGCAAATTTGATCGTATCTAAGAACAACTCAAAGCACTCTCCTATCAGATGCCTATGTCTCCCATCTCTCGCACTAAAAAATTTCCCTTCCTAGTTTTTCCTCCAATTGCCTCCTATAGATTTTCTCTATAAAATCTGAGCTAACGATAAGTAAAATACATACATTATGTACTGACAAATAAAATACCACCTAATTGAAAAGAAGTGCTTAAATAAATATATTCGGGTTCCAATTCTCTCACAGTTGTTTATGGGGGAAAACAATTTTGCCAAAATCGTAAGGCAGCAGCTAACCCAAATTTGCAAGTAACTTGAACTTCATCAGACCATCACCATCTCTTTATTACAGTATCTCACAATTATTTTTTTTAATCGAAATCGTAAAAAGAATTTGAAATCGATTCCGAAATAGATAAATTAACAGTTGCGATCAAATTAATTGATAAGAACAGATTAAACTTATCTTTGGAATCGCGTTCCACGATTAGCTCTTCAATGTGGAAATTGAATCTCAACAAGTTTTCCCATGGATTGATTAATCTTCAAAGGTGTTGATGATAACGATTTAAGTTCTCAAGTTGAATCAATTGTTTGTTGATTGTCATATTTATGTTTCACTGAGAAGAGATTAGGTTTAAGACCTGTTCTTCACCGAAGAGTAGTTTCAGACATGGAAATGAAAAACTGGGAACTGAATTACGTAGAACTGAAGAAGAAATATTTGTGATGGGTATTTTAGGCAGTGCAAAATATAAGATTCGGACCAAATCGTTAAAAAAGGATTAACCCGTTCAGGATTTGATAAATTTAGACCTACTAATACCAGGCTTGAGGGGACAGGACTAGAATGTTTAAAGCACAACTAATATGGGATTAAACGTTTATTTTTACTATTATAAAACCTAAAACTCCGAACCCATTTTATAACCTGACAAGATTGGGGTATACCCAGATTAATCGGGGTATACCTAATGAGACAAAACCTGGGTCATTTTGAAGTAAAACAGGAAACCCTTTAACTTTGTATTTTCTAAATGGATAATATACCTTTGTTTAATTAACACTAAAAAATATGATTAGCTTACTTAATTGAGTTTAGATTAATTAATTGAGTAGATTAAAACTTATGAAATTAATTTATGAAATTTTGTGTTTGATTGAACTTATGTGGGAAGATTTTTGATGATTTTTTTTTGTTTTGAAGATATTTTTATCAACGGAAATGAAAGCACACTACCCAAACACTTCTAAAAAGGGGATTGCAAAGCTGTTGTATGAAATAATACTCAAAATTAGAGAAGAAATCATCACTTTCAGTTCTGAAAGTATGAAAAGTCGGCAAGGTCGACGAATAAAGACCATGCCGACTAAAGTTGGCCGGCATGCTTGTTTTAAAAAAACAATGCCGACTTTATTATTTTTGACACACTGGAGACTGTTGTAAATGCCTTAGTAGTCGGCATCTTATTGATTTCCTACCTTGCCGGCTAACTTATAGTCGGCAAGGTCGACAAAAAAATACCCTGTCGACTATAAGATTTTTGGCATACAGAGAAAGGTGTTACAAATGCATGATTAGTCGGCAAAGTATTAATTCCATAACCTGCCGACTAAACTATAGTCGGCAAGGTATAAGGATAATTACCGTGACGACCTTGTAAATGCCAATTTCAGAGACGAAAAGTCGTCACGATATTCAACCTAGGAAGATAACGACTAATACTAGTCGGCAAGGTTGCCAAAAAAATACCCTGCCGACTAATACTAATCGGCAAGGTCGACAAAAAGATACCCTGCCGACTTTTGATAAAAATTTGAAGTCATACGGGATTTGAAATTGGGTATGATTTTGTACCCAATCTCAAACCGCGTATAAATTTGTACTCGGTTTGAGATTGGGTACAAAATCATACCCAATCTCAAATCCCGTAGCCAATTTTTATTTTATTTTTTTAGTTTCGTTTTGATTTTTGATTTCATCACATTGGGTTAGAGTTTTGAAGATAAATTTTTAAAATTATTTGGGTGGGTTAGAGTTTTGAAGATAAATTTTGAAAATCATTTGGGTGATCAGTCGGCAGGGTATTAATAGTAAGGGTAATTTGGTCTTTTAGCATCTTTTAGACACCCCTTAGCACACTACCTCGGATGGGAACAAAATGGGTATACCCCAATTAATCTGGGTATACCCCAATCTCGCCAGGTTTTATAATACAATTTTTTTTTGTTATATATCCCCATATTTACCCTTGGTCAATAAAATTAGTTATTTACCCAAGTCTTCTTTCTTTTTTACCCGGGGAGCCAAGTCCAAAATGGGCAACTCGGTGAATATCTCTTCCCGATTTTGCTTCGCCGAATATACCTAATTAGCCACTTTTCCCAGAGGTGGATTTAATAAAACAACCACGAAGTGTAAAAGTAATTGTAATTGTAATATGGTATATACACCCCTTTTTTTAATAAGAAAAGAATTGATAATTAACGATTTAAGATAATGTAGCAGACATATTATCTCTAATGAGATTACTGAACCAACTCGGAAGACATTCATCCCATATCATAGGATTTATACTCTGTCTTCCTTTTTTCGCTAAAGAGTCGGCTATATTACTACCACCTCTACCGATGTGTGAACACTTCCACTCCTCAAAATCTCAGAAAAAACTTACAAGAATTTATTAAACTATTGTTTGTCCAACTAATTTACTCAGTATTGGATCTAATTACATTAACAACATTGAGGGAGTCTGATTCTATCTCCATCTTTCGTACTCCTCTCTCTCTAGCCCACTTAATCGCCTCCAGTGCTGCCTTTGCTTCAGCTTCTTCCTCATCTTTAGCTAGCCCGGGGAGGCATAATGCCCTTCTACATGTCCCTGTATCATCAAACATAGTCAGTCCAACTCCCATATTTTTTTGTTTCCTTAATAAAAGAAGCATCAAAGGTAATCTTAACAAAACCCCCACAAGGGAATTTCCAAACATTTCCATTATCATTAGTTTGCACAGCCTGAACAGTAGGTGTATGCCTTCTATTCACATTAACTCACTCATTGATATCTTGGTGTATTTGTCTAACCAGATCATCAATCTGCACCTGGGCATTATCAAAAGCACATGTACATCTCATCTTCCATATATGCCATATGAAAAACCTGCAAACACGGTTAGATCTTGTTGACTAATTACTGGAGTAGTAGCATCACTAAACCAACTAGTGATCCAGTCACATATCATCTTCCCGTTTAAGTTACCTGCAAACATTTCATCAAGTGCAAACCATATACTCTTAGCGATTTCACAATCTATAAACAAGTGCTGAGTAGATTCAGGATGATGTTTACATAATGGACATATGTTTTCAATAGTATGAACATGTCTCTATAATCTGTCCCTAACAGGAAGGCATTCATTCATGTTTTTTCAAATAAAATGCTTGATTTTTGGTGGCAAACTAGACTTCCACATCAAGGTAAATTAGGATTAATGATTCCAGTGGTTGCATTAGTAATGACCCTATATGCAGACTTAATAGTAAATAAGCCATTCTTAGTCGGCTTTCATCTAAGAATGTCACTCCCTGTAACAGGCAAGTTAATAGCAAAAATATCCTCAACAGTACTCTCATCAAATAACTTCAATAACTCCATATTCCAAATCTGCACACCACCTGTATTCAATATTAGTTGATCCACAGTTTGAATTGCATTAGAAATAAAGTTAGAGGCAAGAGGAGTGTTCTTATTTAGAATCCAAACATCTTTCCATATATAAATACTCCTATCATCTCCCACCTCCCAGCAATAATTCTCACGGATAATTTTTATCCCTCTACAAATCCCCTTCCAAACCCATGAACCTGTATCCTCATTAACACAATGCAGAGGATTGTGAGTAGGAAAATATTTACTCTTATAAGTCTGAAACCAAAGAGCATCAGACTCAGTAAGTAACCTCCATGCTAGTTTAGCCAGCAGAGCCTCATTAAGGTAAGTAGTTTTTTTAATATTCGGCCCTCCCTGTTCTATTGGCCTAGTTATACCATCCCAATTATACAAGTAAAGACCTCTACCAGTACCTTTCTTATTCCACCAGAACTTATGCTGAATAGTATCAATTCTATCTGTTAACTTCTTAGGCATAGGAAACACGGCCATATGATGGGAAGCTAAGGATCCTAACTCAGACTGAGTAAGAACAGTCCTTCCCGGCTGATTCAAATAAATACTTTTCCAAGTAGCAAGCCTACTATCAAAGTTTTCTAACAGATTACCAAAATATTCCATTTTGTTTTTCTGAATTAGAAGTGGAACTCCTAAGTACTTATCTTGAAGACCTAGTCGTTTAATATTAAGAATAACAGCAATTTGATTTTTCTTTCTACTGTCGGTCTTAGGTTTAAAGACCAGACTTCTGAAAATTAATCGTCTGCCTAGAAAACTGACTAAACAAATAAAGCATACCTTCCAAATTCCTAGCACTATCCACAAAAGCCTTAGAAAAAATCAAACAGTCATCTGCAAAAAAACAGATGACTGATCGAAGGGCTATTAGGAGTCACTTTAATTCCTTGAATTTTATTGTCTATCTCAGCCTGAATAAGCATCCTGGATAAAGCATCCATACATATGATAAACAAGTAGGGAGATAAGGGGTTTCCCTGACGAAGACCCCTAGACGAATGGAAAACCTCACATGGTGAGCCATTAAGCAAAATAGATGTAGACACTGTTGACACACATTGTTCAATCATCTTACACCAATGTTCATGAAAACCAAGTTGTTTTCAAATAGAAATAAGAAAACTCCATTCTATTCTGTCAAAAGCTTTCGACATATCTAACTTAAGAGCCATAAGACCAGATTTAGTTCTATTTTTCCTCATAGTAAGAACAATATTATCAGTGATTTTCCTAGAAGACAGAAAAGCCGCCTGATATGGGGAAATGAATTTATCAATGACAGTCTTTAGCCTACTGGACAACAATTTGGATATTATTTTATAACACACATTACTTAAACTAATCGGCCTAAAATCTGAGGCATTTCTAAGCATTTTATATATACCATTTAAAAGTAGGATTTTCATGTTGTTTAACTAAACTAATATGATTTGGTGTGATGTGGCTTCGCTTCGCCCTATCGTGCATTTTTTATTTTTGGTGTCACGGAGCTTCACTCCACCCCGTTGTGATGCATTCTTGATTTGGTATGGCTCGGCTTCGCCTCACCCTGTCCAATACATTTTTGATTTTGTGTGGCTCAGCTTCGTCTCGTCCCTTCACTTAGGATTTTCGATATGGTGTGTCTTGGGTTCACCTTGCCCCGTCCCAATGCATTTTTCATTTGGTTTCACGCGGATTCACCTTGTCTCTCCCTATCGCTTAGGATTTTTGACTTGGTATGGCGTGTCTTCGCCCTTCCCGTCATGATGCATTTTTTATTTGGCATGACGGCCATCTTTAGGATTTAGGGAAAAAATCCTAAACGATGGGGCAGGGCGATGCTACGATGCATTAAATTTGTTGTTGTATAGAAGTTTTATTAAAGATGTTCAGTACACCATTTTCCATACAATAAGCTTTGTAATGTCAGGTTACATGATATGGATATACATTTCTTGGACTACTTCCAATAAAAGATAGAGAAAGAAGAGCAATACTATAGATAAAATTCTAATGAAAAATCAAGTATACAAAACTTAAAGCTTATGTTGCTCCATTCCGTGGAGGTTTTCCTGTCGTAATCATGTGTTGAGGGTAACTACCACCACTCTGAGATTCGTAATGGTTTGGACTTTTTTTCCTCATCTTATCTTCCACACAGTTGCTCCATTCTCCGCCCCTTGTCCAAACAATAGTTTCAAAAGATGAAACTATTGTCTCCTTCCACCAGGACCACCACCCTGTAATTCAATGGAGATTCAACATAAGCAAGATTAATAAAAGATGAAGCAAAAATAAGACTTATATAACGTATGAAGGTGTAAGAGCATTTGTCTTTGAGTCTCTCGAAGACTTATACAAGATTTTTGTTATAAGGAAAGCCAATATAGACGGGGAAAGCTGACTTTTGGTCAAATATGAGTGACCTGATGTTAATTTGGGTGCAAATAAAACAAACTTATAGTATACATAAAGAGCCACGGATAATCTATCAAGCACCAGATGGGTAAGAAAGTTGATAGACCTGCATCAACATAGAGCCATGAAACGTTAATAATAATTTAGAGGTTGTTAGGAGAGGTAGTATAATTTGACCTCTTTTTCATTGTACATTGGAATCTGAAAAAGAACCATAGGGTAATTTGAGTTACCAGTTTCTACGTCGTCTTTGAGCTCTTCCCATTTGTAACGCTTCTCTGGTTTTCGACCATAGAGTTTTACCAATATTATTACTATAGCCATGTAAACCCGCTCCATGAATAACATGACTGACATTACCAACAATATGGACACTGCAAATGTCAAAATAGGAATTGCTCCTTCCGTGTTGAATAGTAAATGACTTGATCTTCATACTAAACTAGATTAATTAGCCGCATTTTGTTTTCCTATGACTGCATTACTATCACTACAGTTAACTTTGTAAGCGTTATCCAAAACGCTTACCATGATTAATTAAGGCAGAAGGTGAGTTAAGTTTTAGATTTTTGCCATCACTTATATATAAGATTTACTGAGTAAAAAAAAGAAAAGAAAGGAAGTATAACTCATCTCAAGAATAACAAGTTAGGATTTAGGAACAGCCGTCTCTAATAGGATTTAGGAACAACGGTCTCTGATTTATAATTGTACTTGTATTGGCTTTGAATGAAAGCCGTGAAATCTTGGCTTTGGTCGTTTCTCTATTTACACCGTATTGATGGTTTGTCAAACATTCATGTGTTCAGTAAAAAAAATACAATTTTAAGGATTCTCATTTGCCATTATTGTGCGAGTTCTCGAATACTCCTGTTATAACAGAGAATGATCTCTTTATTGTTTGCATTAGCGTGAAAATGAAAGGAAACCCCCCCAAAAAAGTAAAAAGTATTACAATTAAGTTCAGTTATCAAAGTTAAGCTCTTTATCAGACTCTTTTGATTAATTTTCGTTATCTTGGTTGTCCTTCTATATTGTTTCTTCTCTTGTATATTGCTCATAATAGTCTTTAACAACTTCTTTTTCTTTGCGCGACCATGTTCTTTTTGGTTTCACCTGCTTTGAGGAAACATAAGGAAGTCAGAAAAATTAAACTGAAAATCTAGTACTCAAGATGCCTCATTTATGCCTCCTTTTCTCCGTAAAGTTCTTTAGCGCTCTATCCACTTCAAGCGCCAAGGGTATAATATTAACAATTTAAAACCCTTTAAAAAATTACATAAATATGGTGAAATATGTGAGACAATTGTAGGAATCAAAGAGTAAGATCCCCAACTTCCCCTTGTTTGTCGCTTCGGTTCCAACTTCTAAGGGCCTTGAACAACAAATGATGCAATCAGAACATGACTCAATTAAAGTGGTACTTTTGATAATGAGATCACCCATTTGTAATAGTTATCCAGCTGTTGATGGTGGATTTTCGACAAGGGTCAAAATCGTAAAATCATGATACTACATGTTTCTGACCCGGCTTTAGGAATGTATGTGACGATTCATATTTTATGATCCGTGAACCATTTCACGATCTCTTACTGAGCGAACATTCCTCTCAGAGCTATGATGAATATGTTTCTCGAAAGGCCTCTCAGCTGAGCGTTCGATGCTTCACACATTTCATCATCACCTCTACATAGAATCAAAATGATTGGGCGGTTCCTAGACATAATGTTTGTTAGAGAGCTTAACGCCTTCAAGACGTCACGCTGCTCGTTATTCCCTGACTACGTAGAGAGACCATGTATAGAATCTTTTGATGATTGGGCGGTTCCTAGATATAATGTTTGTTAGAGAGCTTAACGCCTTCAGGACGTCACGCCGCTCGTCGTTCCCTGACTATACACCCCTCAGAACGAATATGATGCTTCAATTATCTCATATCTCGATTCTGCAAATAGATTAATTCTAGCGTGTCATTCATCAACTGAATTCCTAAAAAATAATCTATTTTATCTCATTACTCCGTTCCATGGCTGATCCTCAGCTGGATTCCATGGATTAGTAATAGATAACCATTTTATCTCATTACTCAGTTCCCTGAATTCTAAGCTGAATTCTATGGATTAGTAATAGATACTCTATTAATTTTATTGCTCCGTTTCATGACTAATTCTCAGCTGAATTTCATGGTTCAGTAATAAATATTCATTGATCGGGCATCTGGGCTATCACCGAGTAAGCCCCGAGAACGTGGTCCGAGTGTACTTAGAAAATAATGCACAAACGAGCACTCGAACGCACAAATGAGCATTCAAAAATATGGACGAACGAGGAACCTATGCAAAATAGGAAGGAAAAATAATATTAAATAAAATAAACAAGAGGCGTTGGACCGAGCCCACCGGACGGCCGGTCCCCCTCTTCCGTTACTTTATTTTATTATTTTCCTTGTTTGAGCAAACGAGAGAGTTTTCCTTCGTTTGAGAAAACTCTCTCGTTTGAGCAAAACTCTTAGTTTCTCCGTATTTTCCTTCAAACAATGAAAAAATAGTAAAAAATAGGGAAAGGTGTCACGAAACCGGGCCACCTAGCCGGCCGGCCATGCCCTATCCGTGACCGGTCCCACACCTTACAATTCCTTATTTTCTCATATTATTATTTCCTTCATCTCATGAAACTCCATCGTTTGAGCAAAAACCCTAGCTTTTCAACATTTTCTTAAATATTGCTCAAACCATGGAAAAGCCAAAAAGTCAAATGCACATGACCGACTAGGCTTCTCACGTCAAAAATTAAAATATTATTATTTTAATATTCTCAAGGTATTGATCGCACGAGAAAAGTGCTACTTGCTCATTCGAGCAAAATTGAGAGTTTCAGTCAAGATCAAACTCTTCTGAAAATCCAAAATATTGCTCAAACGTGCACTAGAAAATACCAAGACTCTCAGGAATGAGACACAGACACTATGGTGATGCGGGCATGCCACCTTGACCGACCAAGGTCGTCCCTTAGGCTTGCAAGGAACCGATCCCACACTCTTTCATAATTTTGACCTAATTAGCTCTCAATCGTTCATATTGGGTCCAAACTATTTCCAACCAACTTGGAATTTGCTCAATCGACCACCAGTTGGTCCAACGACCACCAAGGTCCGGTCCCATGACTCATTGGCCGGTACTCATCTCTCCATAATTAGGTTTTATTACCTACTGCTCAGACGAGCACTATTTTAATAAATGATTAAACCAGCATTTGATCATCCTTTCACCAACTGGTCAACAAAGGACTTTGGTGCATTCTCACTCGAGCACCTGGGCGCTACATGGTTAGCCATCATCCATGTAGCTGGTCCTTCCTTCACTCGGTGACTTATTTTCAGTAAATCATCAATTGATCAGCAATCGATCAAAATTAAGGTTTCGAACTGAATGCTCTAGAAATCATAATTCTGAGCAAGTTCAAACACTAATAATTTTATGTTGATCCAACAATCGAAATCTTGATTAATTATATAATATTCAGTCCAGCTACAAATATTTTAATTAATATTTTATTTGGTCATGCTACCAATAATTCATTAAATGAACAATATTTGCTCAGACGAGCAATATTTGCTCAAACGTGGAATATTGATTCAACTATCAATATTCAATAATCCATCAAATGAGCAATGTCTGCTCAGATGAGCAATATTTGCTCAGACAAGGAATATTGATTTATATTCAATATTCAGTAATTTATCAAATGAGCAATATTTGCTCAAACGAGGAATATTGATTCAATTATCAATCTTCTGTAATTTTGCTCAGACGAGAAATATTTGCTCAGAGCATTAATATTGATTCAAGTATCAATATTCGACAATTTATCAGACGAGCAATATTTGCTCAAACTATCGAAATTCAACAATTCATCATACGAGCAATATTTGAGAACTATACGTCCCAGCAGACATGTTCAATCCATGAATCATAGAGCATTCGGAAATCATGCTCGATTGAACAATACTTCGACTCATCGTCTAATCAAGTCAACGACTGACTAATCAAATACACGTCTACCTTGCAGACTCCATAAATCATGAGACATCAATCATGTCACATGGTGGGATATTAATTATGGTTTTGGTCTGGCGGCCTACGGCACGTGTGTTCATCCACGATGAGAAATGTGAGTAAGTTGTGCAAGCAGTTGAGGGAGTTAGGAAAGTAGTGGGTGGACAATCAACCAAGTCTCCGCATGACCTGGAACTGGTTTAACCATGATTTCCCCACTTTCTCACTCTTTCACTCGAGCAACCGTCACACTTACTGGAGATCGTGTGTCCACGTTCTAGCAATATAAATAAGTTCTCTGAATTCATGATTAACAAGAACATATATACGAGAATTACATAACAATTCTCATCTGAACAATCACTCTCAATTGAGCAGAATTTAAAACTTATTCGAACCCAACAGTTCATTTGCAGAAACCTACAACACATTCACAATCCTTGATCACCATTGATCTCACACACTTCTCAGCTTCCCTCTTACCGATCAACCCTCTTCCCTCTTTGTGACCGAATTGAGTCTGGAACGACCATTTCTTGGTTTAGGCCGAAGTCCTACAGATTGATCTCTCGAACTCAAAGCACTCCCGTGCAGCGCATCTGTTTGAGGTTAAGCAGTTTGCTCTGTTGAGGATCCTCCGTTCGCACGGTCATCTCTCCACTTCCTAGAAAACCAGCAAATCGTTTTTCCCCATAAAAAGATTTGCGACCACCGTGGGAGATTAATCTCTCGGTTGCAATCCCAATTTTCACGAAGATGGTCGGTCTTAGGTCTAACTCAACTACTCCAAATTCCAGTCAGAATCTTTCAAATGATAATGTTCCTCCTTCCAACACTCTGTCTGATGGCACGGTCGATGGAGAAAACCCAACCTTGATCGAGTTGGAACGGGTACATGAGATCCACACAAGGAACATAGACCTGATGAAAGAGACGATAAACAACATACTTAATTTCCTCGTCAAGTTGACATCAAATTTAAGCGGCGCCTCTGCTCCAGAAATTCCGACACTAAGGATTAACTCCTCAACTGATGATCATCCTCAAGCCATCAGTTTCACTCCTTATGAGAAACCGGTGGACCAGGAAGTTACGCATTTAATCGAAAATCTATGTGAAGTCCTGCACTTCTCCAGAGACCCGTGTACGAGCACGTTTGCTGCACTCAACCAGATATCATCTGATGTGCTGATAATTCCGTCATCTCTAGCAGTCGAAAAAGTATCCATGGTGTCCGAACATTCGATAAATAATATTACCTTCACTGAAGAAGACTGAATGGCAGAGGAAGGGCATAATCGAGCCTTGTACGTGACCGTTTTTATCAAAGACTCTGAATTTAGGAGAGCTCTTGTCGATACTGGTGTTTCTACAAATCTCATCTCTATGAAGACTCTCAAGGCAGCCAAAGTCCCACAAAGAAAAATCATTCATCATCCCATATTGATGACGGGTTTTGAAGGAAGCCAGAGCCACACGTATGGGTACGCTTATGTGGATCTGAAAGTGGGACCTATTCAATCGACGGTCAAATTTCATGTGATTGAGAAGGAGCCTGACTACGATATGATAATCGGGAGACCATAGCTCCATGATAACAAGGTTGTTCCCTCGATATACCATCAATGTATGAAAGCTTTGCTAAACAACAAGATCATCCGCATTGCAGTCTCAGCATCTCCTTATGCTCCGGTTTATGATGCTGAGTTCCTAGAACCGCCAAAAAGCATCCCCGAACCTCCGAGCAAGATCTACAGTACTCCACTCCCAGGCTGGAAGTCCATTGAGAAAGCTGCTGACAGGCCATCATCTTCAGGTGCTAAACCGACCAGGCCACCTTCCACACCGCTCAAGTGTCACCAGGATCAAGTTACGACTCATAAGAAATCCAATTTTATAACCAGCTATGATGCGGAAGGAAGAGTCATTTATCTCCGACGCAAAGATTAGCAATTAACAGGGGAGGTTGATGAAAAATCTCCCCGCACTGAAGAATCATGTCAGAGTGAGCAATCGCCTGATGAAGAAATTCAAGATGCCCCACGACAGTTACAGGATGACACAGATTCCACTACTGATGATCTTGAGACAATCAACATCGGAACAGAGGAAAATCCGAGACCAATCCTGATCAGTTCTACACTGTCACCAGAGGAACGAACAGGATTAATAAGCCTATTGAAGGAGTATCAAGATATTTTTGCTTGGACGTACGAGGAAATGCCCGGGCTTGACGACAAGTTGGTCACACATCACTTGCACATAACTCATGGCTCCAAGCCTGTCAAGCAACCGCCCAGGCAGTTCAGACATGAAGTTGAGGAACAAATTAAAGTTGAAGTTCAGAATTTACTAGCAGCAGGATTCATCAAACCCATTCAACATCCGACGTGGCTAGCGAACGTTGTACCGGTCAAAAATAAAAATGGTCAGATCCGATGCTGTGTAGATTTCAGAAACCTGAACAAATGCTCCATGAAGGACGACTTTCCTTTGCCCAATATCGACATAGTCGTTGATGCAACCAGTGGCCATGGCATGTTCTCATTTATGGATGGTTACAGTGGCTACAACCAAATCAAGATGTATGAACATGATGCTAACAAGGCTTCATTCCGAACCCCCATTTGGAATTTTCACTACACTGTGATGCCTTTTGGATTGAAGAATGTAGGTGCCACCTATCAGCGAGCCATGACTGCCATATTCCACGACATGATGCACAAGCAAGTGGAAGACTATGTTGATGATATGGTGGTGAAATCGAAGACTCGAGCATCCCACCTGGACGTTCTGAGTCAAGTTTTCGAAAGATGCAGAGAATATAAATTAAAAATGAACCCTATAAAATGTACATTTGGTGTTTCTTCTGGAAAGTTTCTAGGATTCCAAGTCACTGCAGAAGGGATCAAAGTCGACCCGGAAAAGACAAAAGCCATTACCACCATGCCTCCTCCACGTACTGTGAAAGATCTTCAGAGCTTCATGGGCAATGTAAACTACATCCGACGTTTCATTCCTGGATTAGCTCAACTTATTGCTTAATTCACTCCTCTACTGAAGAAGGGAGCAAGTTTTGCATGGACGACTGTCCAACAAAATGCATTTCAAAAGATCCAGCAAATACTATTATCACCCACCGTCATGAAATCCCTGGTGCTAGGACGACCATTGATACTCTACACGGCCTCTAGTGATGTTGCTATTGGGGCTCTTCTCGCTCAAGAAGACGAAAAAGGTGTCGAGTGTCCGATCTACTACTTTAGCCGTACAATGAGAGATGCTGAACTCCGGTATCCTAAAGAGAAACGAGCATACTTAGCATTGGTGCATGCGATTCATAAATTCAGACATTATTTGCTGTCAAACAGAGTTGTACTTGTTGCTAAAGCTGATCCTGTAAAATTCTTACTGTCAAAACCGGCTTTGATAGGCAGACCTGCAAAATGGTTACTACAGATGTCGGAGTTTGAAAAAGCGTGTGTATCACCCAAAGCAATCAAGGGACAAGCAGTTGCAGAATTGCTCGCTGTCTTTCCAGGAGAAGACATCACAATGCTACATGAAGATGTGCCATGTGAATTTTCAGAAATCTCTGTTATTAAAGAGGAAACATGGTTGTTATACTTTGATGGATCAGCCACTCCTAGCAATGATACTGGTGGAGCGGGCGTCGTGCTAGTATCCCCATCCGGTGAAGTCTTCTCTAATTCATTCAAGTTAGATTTCCACTACACCAACAATTCAGCGGAATATGAGGCATTCTTTTTAGGATTATCCCTGGCCAAGCAAGTAGGAGCAATGAACCTGGAGATAAGAGGAGACTCAAAGTTGTTAGTCAATCAGATGAATGGCGTGTACTTTCTCAAAGAAGTGACACTTTCTCCATTCAGAGCCGAAGCGCAACGTCTATTGGCTTATTTTTCTGAGGCAACGATCGTCCATACCGGTCGTACAAACAACAGACATGCTGACTGTTTAGCAAACCTTGCATCTAAATTGCAATTCGAAGGGTCAGAGAAATCCATCACTGTACAAAGCCATTCTGTGTTATCAACCTGGCTCACTCAAATTGAAAATGTTCAAGCGAGCGACTGGCGGGCACCTATTATTCATGAATTGAGCAGTTCTCTTACAGAAGGGAAAATTAGCCTAAAGGAGTTGAAGAACTTTTTCCTGCTACACGGAGAATTATATTATCGCAATCCTGATGGATCTTTGTCACGATGTCTCGGAGATGAAGAAGCGAGCGAGGAACTCAAGCGCATACATGAGGAAATATGCAGACAAACGTTGGTGGTTACCCTTTACAGGAAGCTCCAAAGGCTTGGGGTACTATTGGCCCTCCATGGAAGCTCAGTCGAGAATGTTGCAAGGATCTTGTCCCAATTTTCAGACACCGCCTCATCATTTGGAAGCTCTAACGGTCCATCATACTGGGGACTGGAGAGAACCTTACATCAAGTACATGCGCGACAATGATTTACCATCAGAAAAGAAAGAAGTAATCAAACTCACCAGAGGGCTAAGCGGTTTGTCTATCTGGAAGGGATTTTGTTTCGTAAAAGCTTTGGTGGGAACCTACTGAGATGCTTGGCCGAGCATGAAATTCCAACAATTCTGAAAGAAATACACGAAGGAGAACACTAGGGAAAGAGGAAATTATTTCTCCAGATCCATGAGAAATATTATTGGCCGACCATGGAAGACGATGCAGCAGCCTATGTTCAGAAATGTTATCAGTGCCAGATCCATGGTAACCTCATTCACACTCCTTGTCTCCCATTACATTCTGTGAGCAGTTCATGGCCTTTCTACAGCTGGGGACTGGATATCATCGGGAAAATCAATCCAACATCCTCGAAGCAGCATGAATACATCATCACAGCAACTGAGTATTTTACCAAATGGGTTGAAGCTATCCCTCTTCGAAGCACCACTGGAGTCATGATTGCAGCCTTCATCAAGGAATACATCATATGTAGATTCGACGTTCTAAACATATCATCACAGATAATGGAACTCCTTTTGCTAACAGACATGTGGAATAATTGCTCGAAGGAATATGGTATCAAACAAATTTTCTCTACACCATACTATCCCCAAGGAAACGGACAAGCGGAGAGTACCAACAAGACTTTGATCCGGATTCTAAGTCGAACAGTTCATGATAACCCTCGAACATGGCATGAACAACTACCCATGGCTCTGTGGGCCTACAGAACCGCACCAAGAAGCTCAATCATAATTTCACCGTACTCCCTCGTTTATGGTGCTGATGCTATTCTCCCAGCCAATATCAAGATCCCTTCTGCAAGGATTGCAATAGCCAGCGGAGTGCAATGGGATGAAGCTGAAGTTTCGAATTCAAGGATTGCTGAATTGGACATGCTCGAGTCAAGGAGGGCCAAGGTAGAAAAATATGTGGAAGCTTACAAACAAAGAATTTCCAGGGCATACAGCAAAATGGTAAGACCTCGAACATTTCAAGTAGGAGATTTGGTTCTAAAAACAGCGAAGCATATTCAACAAGACATGTCCGCTCCCAAGTTCTCTCCAAAATGGGAAGGGTCGTATGTAATCATCAAGGCAGTATCCAGCGGATATTACAAAATCTTGGCTGTTAATGGAGGGGTGGAAGGAAACATCATCAATGACAAGTGGCTCAAAGAATATTATTCCTGAACGATCAGTAAACAATTATTTTAATTTCAAAATATAATTTATATTCCTTCAAAGAGTATGCAATATGCGCATTCGTTCGAAATTCAAAATAGATTTCATTAATCCAACAGAAAAGTTCTTCCATCCATCAACCATCTTACTTTATTCAAAAACAAGTCTTAAACCTACAACAACAAAAAATCTCTCTCTCAAACGCTCAATCAGAGCAAACCATCCAACTACAAATAATTTTTACTAAAGGCCATTTCAAGCCTCTTTTGAAAGTTTTCAGTCTTCACTTTCAAGTCCTGGACAGCTTTCTCAACCCTTGTCGACTCCAGAGTGAGTGCTTTTTCCTATTCTATGATAGCAGTTGTAGCAGAAATCACATTAGCAGCAGCAGTCGCTCTATCAATCTTGATAACCTCGATTCGACGACGGAGCCAGCTTATATTGAACCGCAAGGTCTCACATTTCGAGATCATACAATCCCATCTATGCAGCTCTTTGATCTTGACATCTCGCAGGTTTATCTTGTTCATTTCATCAGTGATGGGCAATAATCCAGCGACTGTAGTCAATAAGGTTGGCAAAAAACCTCTTCATACTTCAGTAGTAGAAATGTGCCCGTATACCTTCTCCAAATCTTGGTGTAAAGGGATGCATAACACTTGGGGACGATGAAGCCGCCAACGAGTTGATTGTCCGGGGAATTTTTTACCATGGGAGTTTCGAATAGGAGTCCAGCCGCTGGATACTCCGAAACAGGAACCCTAGAATCAGCATCTACTGAGTTGATTGAATTGTCGTCAGCACGGTGGTCACCACCGTCATCTACAACCACAGACTTTCCATTCTTTCTCTTCCTAGTGTCAACAACAACGTGAACATCAACCTGTGACGACAAAATATTCAATTTCAGTAAAGTTGGAGCAACACTCATTCTAAGGAAACCTCTGATCAGAAACTCACGGATGTTCCAGCATCAGCACGAGCAAGTCTATAACGAGCAGGAGCCTTAACAGTCCGCTCGGGTCTCAAGCTATAATGGGAAGAATAAAGTCGATCTCCCTGATTATTCTGCAACAAATCATTTTCTTTGATCAGTCATTCTGATTACATGAAGATAAAAAAGAAAAGCGTGTAGCCTACCAAGATGGACGCTCCAACTTCATGCCTTGCCAGAGATTCATTTTGAGAAGAGGCACTGCTATTAGACATGATGATGAGAGGTATGATTGTGATCAAAATTTCTTTTGATAATATACAGGAGCAGAAGAAGATATGTCCGTATAAATAGAAAACCCTAAGTCTCGAAGGTCAATACACAAGACATGGTGTATACTTATCCTTCGCAGATAGTCAAATCTGTTACGGTTTCTACGGCGCAAAGAGAAGTGATCGTACTGGGGACTGATAACTTGTGATTACGTGGATATGGTCAAGGGAACCCTAATTCAAGCTGATCGTTCATGCGTGTCACATGTTTCTTCAAACTCTTACCATGTCTGTAAAAGCAGCACGCCCAGAGGCATGAACGAATGGTGATCCATTGAAGGATCATGATCCTTGCGTAGGGATGTCTGTTAACTCCATTTGCGCAGAAGATAAGATAAATGATTATCATTTAAAAATAATTCTTAAAGTAATCTCTACACAGTCAAGTTGCTCGAATGATCACAATAACATCTACTTCAATGAGAAATAAGACAATCAATTATTCAGGAGGATTGCAAGCAAGACTAATCATCAGAGTCATCGGATTCACGATCGTCATCCTCCATGTAATTTTCTTCGAGCTCTTCCTCAGAGACATCATCAGAACCCTCACTTGGGACTTCTTCCAATTGGTCTTCAGGGTCGACGTACATTGCGTCTAAATATTCATCTTCTTCATGTTCGACTCGAATGGCAGCCTTGGCCAACCGCTCAGCTCTCATACCTGGTAGATATGGCTTAACTCTACGATCAGTGGGCTTCCATACGGATTCAACTTCCTCGGCATCTGAGTCGGAAGCTACACCATCAGGACGCGGTCGAATCTTATCTTCAGCCGCTAGTCTCGCTTGTTGAAGTGGCTGTATTTTCTGCTGATAAGCTGCAAGTTTTTCATCTTCAGCTTTTCTTTTCTGCGACAATTCATCATGTCTTTGTTTCTCTTTCGCGTCCACATAAGTCAGGAAGTCATTCATTCCGTCACGAATGGATCTCAGATGATCAAGAGACATACTGCGTATCAGATTTCTGAAAGGTTGATCTACCTCCGCATGAACGTCCGCTAAGTCTTCATCTTCGGTTTGATGTTTCTGGAACATTTCCCAGAAGAGTCAGAGACATAATCATCATCAGGAGCTGTCATTATCTGTTGCCAAAAATGCGGAGTTAAAACAAGTCGGCAACAATATGCGTCAAAATGGTAACTCTCAGACTCTTACCTGTTTACAATTTCACTAACTGTAGTGATTATACTGCAAAATCCTGAGAATTTGTTCGTTTCTTCAAACCTACAAAGACGGACAAAATTCATTATTCAAAATCATAACTTGATTTTCATAAAACTGTGAGCAATTCACGAAATTTCCATCATGTTAGCAATTCACATAATTTTCACCGTGTGCGCAATTCCACCGAATGAACATTCATTGATTTTCGAGCATACGCTATTAAATCACAAAATTCATGGGAACCTTATTTAATTGTTTGCTTTCAGCAATTGCCCAAAAATCAAAATTTTGATTTTTACAAAATCTTAACTCATGTATTTAAAAAAAAAATTGATGTGAGTGGACAACTTACATAAATTTTGAAGAAATTTTTTTTTTTAACGTGAACAGGTCACACGTATATATATATATATATAAAATCTTTCTCGCTCGTACAAGCATTTGTCTATGAAACGAGGGTTTTTTCCATTTTGTGAAAATTCATACATCAAATAAGATTTTGGTTTTCATGAAAACTCATAAACAAACTTTTCTCCACTGCAAATTGGATCATGTCTATTCAAAAATATATATCTCTTTCATATTAGGGATTATTGTTCGTTTCTTAAACCAACGGACGGACAGACATCCGTTTACTAAACCAAATTTTCATAAAACCTATGCATGCATGTTTATCCGAAATTTTGTTTTGAGAACAATTCATGAACGAACAGTAAAAAAATAAATAAAATAATAATAATTCACATACCTTGTCGGCGTCGGCCGGAATTCCACGGGCGGTAGTTGGTGCCGGCGGCTTCAAAAATAAATAAAAAATCTCACGGATGTGAGATGGGAGAGAAAGCTGGTCGGTCAATCAAGGAGAAATAATTTTTTTTATCGCTTCTTCCCTTTTATACCAATTTTATTTCCAAAAACCTAATAAAACAAGGATTTCCTTTTTTGGGCCCGGGCCCGTAAACGCTAAACCGACTAGAACTAGACGTCTGATCGTCCAAATCAGTTGTGCTTCATCTCTCCGTGCTCATGGGATGACACTCTATCATACTGCTAGAGTCCTTACCTGGGCATTTGCTCGTACACGCCCTTGTTTGTTGCTTCGGTTCCAACTTCTAAGGGCCTTGAACAACAAATGGCGCAATAAGAACATGACTCAATTAAAGTGGTACTGTCGATAATGAGATCACCCACTTTTTATGATAGCTAAGGGAATAAAATTCTGAGCCATAAATATGAAGCTATTCAACTGCTATTTATGGCAAATTCGTTGTACTACATTCTTATCTTGAACTTATTTATCCATTGCATACAATTTTATTGTTAGATTGTGATAGTTATCCAGCTGTTGATAGTAGATTTTCGACAAGGGTAAAAATCGTAAAATCGTGATACTGCATGTTTCTGACCCGGCTTTAGGAATGTATGTGACGATTCATATTCTATGATCTGTGAACCATTTCACGATCTCTGACTGAGCGAACATTCCTCTCAGAGCTATGGTGAATATGTTTCTCGAAAGGCCTCTCAGCTGAGCGTTCGATGCTTCACACATTTCATCATCACCTCTATATATAATCAAAATGATTGGGAGGTTCCTAGACATAATGTTTGTTAGAGAGCTTAATGCCTTCAGGATGTCACGCTGCTCGTTGTTCCCTGACTACGTAGAGAGACCGTGTATAGAATCTCTTGATGATTGGGAGGTTCCTAGACATAATGTTTGTTAGAGAGCTCAACGCCTTCAGGACGTCACGCTGCTCGTTGTTCCCTGACTATACACCACTCAGAACGAATATGATGCTTCAATTATCTCATATCTCGATTCTGCAAATAGATTAATTCTAGCGTGTCATTCATCAACTGAATTCCTAGAAAATGATCTATTTTATGTCATTACTCCGTTCCATGGATGATCCTCAGCTGGATTCCATGGATTAGTAATAGATAACCATTTTATCTCATTACTCAGTTCCCTGAATTCTCAGCTGAATTCTATGGATTAGTAATGGATACCCTATTAATTTTATTGCTCCATTTCATGACTGATTCCCAGCTGAATTTCATGGATCAGTAATAAATATTCATTGATCGGGCATCTGGCTATTACCGAGTAAGCCCCGAAAAAGTGGTGCGAGTGTACCTAGCAAATAATGCACAAACGAGCACTCGAACGCACGAACGAGCGTTCAAAAATATGAACGAACGAGGAACCTATGCAAAATAGGAAGGAAAAATAATATTAAATAAAATAAACAAGAGGCGTGGGACCGGGCCCACCGGACGGCCGGTCACGCCCCGTGGCCGGTCCCCCTCTTCCGTTACTTTTTTTTTATTTTAACTTATTTTATTATTTTCCTTGTTTGAACAAACTCCTTAGTTTGAGCAAAACTCCTAGTTTCTCCATATTTTCCTTCAAACGATGAAAAATAGTAAAAAAAATAGGAAAAGGTGTCACGAGACCAGGCCACCTAGCCGGACGGCCATGCCCTAGCCGTGACCGGTCCCACACCTTACAATTTCTTATTTTCCCATATTATTATTTCCTTCATCTCATGAAACTCCTCCGTTTGAGCAAAAACCCTAGTTTTTCAATATTTTCTCAAATATTGCTCAAACCATGGAAAAGCCAAAAAGTCAAATGGTCACATGACCGACTAGGCTTCTCACGTTAAAAATTAAAATATTATTATTTTAATATTATCAAGGTATTGATCGCACAAGCAAAGTGCTACTTGCTCATTCGAGCAAAATTGAGAGTTTAAGTCAAGATCAAACTCTTCTGAAAATCCAAAATATTGCTCAAACGTGCACCAGAAAATACCAAAACTCTCAGGACTGAGACACGGATACTATGGTGATGGGGGCATGCCACCTTGACCGACCAAGGTCGGCCCTTAGGCTTGCAAGGATCCGATCCCACACTCTTTCATAATTTTGACCTAATTAGCTCTCAATCGTTCATATTGGGTCCAAACTCTTTCCAACCAACTTGGAATTTGATTAATCGACCACCATTTGGTCCCACGACCACCAAGGTCCGGTCCCATGACTCCTTGGTCGGTCCTCATCTCTCCATAATTAGGTTTTATTACCTACCGCTCATACAAGCACTATTTTAATAAATGATTAAACCAGTATTTGATCATCCTTTCACCAACTGGTCAACAAAGGACTTTGGTGCATGCTCACTCGAGCACCTGGGCGCTACATGGTCGGCCATCATCCATGTATCCAGTCCCTCCTTCACTCGATGACTTATTTTCAGTAAATCATCAATTGATCAGCAATCGAATAAAATTAGGGTTTCGAACTGAATGCTTTGCAAATCATAATTCTGAGAAAGTTCAAACACTAATAATTTTATGTTAATCCAACAATCGACATCTTGATTAATTATATAATATTCGGTCTAGCTACCAATATTTTAATTAATATTTTATTTGGTCATGCTACCAATAATTCATCAAATGAGCAATATTTGCTCAACTATCAATATTCAATAATCCATCAAATGAGCAATGTCCGCTCAGATGAGCAATGTCTGCTCAGACAAGGAATATTAATTCAACTATCAATATTCAATATTCAATAATTTATCAAATGATCAATATTTGCTCAAACAAGGAATATTGATTCAACTATCAATATTCAACAATTCATCATACGAGCAATATTTGCTCAAACTATCGAAATTCAACAATTCATCATACGAGCAATATTTGAGAACTATACATCCCAGCAGACATGTTCAATCCATGAATCATAGAGCATTCGGCAATCATGCTTGATTGAACAATACTTAGACTCATCGTCTAATTAAGTCAACGACTGACTAATCAAATACAGTCTTCCTTGCAGACTACACAAATCATGAAACATCAATCATGTCACATGGGGTATATTAATTAGGGTTTTGGTCTGGCGGCCTACGGCATGTGTGTTCATCCATGATGAGAAATGTGAGTAATTCGTGCAAGCAGTTAAGGGAGCTAGCAAAGTAGTGGGTGGACAATCAACCAAGTATCTGCATGACCTGGAACTGGTTTAACCATGATTTCCCTACTTTCCCACTCTTTCACTCGAGAAATCATCACACCTACTGGAGATCAATGTGTCCACGCTCTAGTAATACAAATAAGTTCTCTGAATTCATGATTAACAAGAACAGATATACGGGAATTACACAACAATTCTCATCTGAATAATCACTCTCAATTGAGCAGAATTCAAAACTTATTCGAACCCAACAGTTCATTTGCAGAAACCTACAACACATTCACAATCCTTGATCACCATTGATCTCACACACTTCTCAGCTTCCCTCCTACCGATCAACCCTCTTCCCTCTTTGTGGCCAAATTGACTCTGGAACGGCCATTTCTTGGTTTAGGCCAGGGTCCTACAGATTGATCTCTCGAACTCAAATCACTCCCGTGCAGTGCATCTATTTGAGGTTAAGCAGTTTTCTCGGTTGAGGAGCCTCCATCCGCACGGTCATCTCTCCACTTCCTAGAAAACCATCAAATCGTTTTTCCCCATCAACACCAGCGAATATATGTAAGATACAACCGTTAAACATTAGATTCCAAGAGTAAACATATAACATTAATATCTCATATATTTCTATATTTATTAAGAACACGAACCTCTTTAAATTTCTTATCTACATTTCCTTTCCCGTTGATTATGAACTTCTTTCCACTCATAGTTTTCACTGAAGCTGGTGTGTACTTCTACATCATTTATCAGATTAAGAAAAATAAATAAATAATCAGATTAAGTATTAGAGCATTTCTCGGTTGAACCCACCAAGCGTTGGTATGTGTCATATTTTAGTATCAAAACTCAATTAGAGTCGCTTGATTAAGATTACTAGAGACAACTTCGTTTAGGTTAGACTAGAAAGTCTAGGAATGTTGAGACATACAAGTATTACTCCGAAGACACGAAGAACGTGAAGACGTAACGATTACAACGAAGACATCATCCTTCCACTTGAGGTTAATAATACTGACTTGACTTGTTTTCATTCTTATAGTTTCTTTCAAGTGGTTTAAGATTAAAAATATAACATGCAAAGTTATATATATGATACTCTAGTATTAGACTTGGTAATTTTAGTATGATAGAAGTGTCTAGGAAGTATATTGAATTACGAAGTATAACGTTTATCTTTTGAACTTCGTAAATACGACATCGACATAATCTATGTAACTTTTTACTTGATTGTGTATTGGATATATGTGTGATTTAATCCTAGGAAACTATGTTTTATTACACTGGGTCAAGGAAGTAGATATACGAACTTGTTTCGTAATTGAAAGGAAATCAATAGGTGTTTTGGTCCGGTATTCTATGAAGATTTATTGGATGAACAATTCGACCCTAAGGAGGGAATTAAGGTAGAACCGATCTTAACTTATGTTGATAGTCATGGTAGAGCTGATACCTACCTATCTTGGGATACTTGGTAGAACCGATCCTAGCTATTGTTGGGAACCATGGTAGAACCGATCCCTACTTATATTGGGAGTCTTGGTAGAATCGATCCTAGCTAATGTTGGGAACCATGGTAGAACTGATCCCTACCTATATTGGAGACTTGGTAAAACCGATCCCAACCTATGTTGGGAGTCATGGTATAAAACCGATACCAAGAGAAAAACTGATTTTCAATATTCACATATTACTTTAGGGTTTTGTGTGAGTTTGGAATTAGGGTTTGCTAGATTGGAAAGTTCTAGATGTCAACATAATTTGAACATGTACACAATTCTTACCTTTGATTGTTCAAAGATATTCATTGATACTCAAGGTGATCACAAACCGAAGTATTGGAGAATATTTTAATTAAGATTTTTGAATTATATGTTTTTGATTTTCCAAAATCAAAACATATCTATAAAAAAACTATATTAGCTATGTTTTTGATAGCTCCCACAATGACTTGTTCGACATTGATCATCATGCAATCCCTAAGAAAATCTTCTTATATTTTGTTGTGAGCAGCTATTTTAACAAATTTTATTGTTTAAAATTAGCTTTTTGCAGTTACTGTAGAAATGGGAAGAGTCAATACAATACGAATCAACTTGCCAATCATTGGGTAAGCTTCTGCCTTTTTGGTTACTACTAATTATCCAAGCATCTCTGAAATAATTGATGAGTTCAAAAAATTCCAATTATCCAAGCATCTCTGAAATAATTGATGAGTTCAAAAAATTCCAATGACTAACTACATCATGACCATAATGTTGTAACTCATTTCTCAAAATGTGTAGACTGAAATCTAGAGGGTAAAACTTATCAACAAGACTACAAAGATTATCTACATTTAATGACTTGAAAGAATCTCTAAGATCCAACCATGAACTAAGAATTACTAGTTCTCTAGAAACCTACGATCCAATTCTAACAACTGAAAATGAATTTTAGCATTATATATAACAAACACGATAACGATGGTCTTCTGTAATATTATCATGTTGCTGATAAGAACGATTTGTACCTTCCGTATAAAGAGTAGCCATCTTAGGTATATGAGTACCATGTCCAGCAGAAAACAATACAACAGTTGTAACAAAATGTTACCGTTTTCTCTCAATTATTTAAGTAGAGCTTTTTTGGTTGAGACTAAAGACATAGCATTGACTATGTAATGTCTTTTCTTTTGAAGGCCTTGACATAATATTTCAGTAATATTCATAATTTCATACATCAAATGTAAGACAAAGACAAACCTGAATGATCTCATTTCTCCATAGGTAGTTTGAGCTTCATCAACTTTAGGAGTCATATTCGGATCACTTGCACCAATATGATTTATTGTTGTACAAGTTGCTTCAAACATATCTATAAAACTGCATACAAAATCATAATGAGAACACTAACGAGCATTCGTACCCCGTCGCAGAGTACCTATTTGTTTTGTTTGTTTTTTTTCATTTTCGTGTCTCAAGTTCACAATTATCTAACCCTTTGTAATTTCTTCTTCCGGAGAAGATAGTCACCAAAACGATTAGAAGAAGCCATAAAGAGATTAACGATTACTGTTAACATTGAATAGAATTTTCAAGTTGGACCCATCGTTTCAGCTGCTTTCACAAGAGCTAATTGAAGGCAATATGCAGAGCAATGAACATAATATTCGTATTTACATTCTTTAAGAAACAAATCTTTAATCCGTTCCACTAACCTCGCATATTACTAGCAACATCATATCCCTGCCCTTGCATATTTTCAATTTGAAGATCATAATAATTTTGGATTTTGTATTTCTCTTTTCCGGAGTTAAAGCACATGTCTTATCAACACGTGAATATCAAAATAACTTTTATTGAACATAACCGTCAACATCCACATACCTTAAAGCAATCACCATTTTCTCTTTCTTGGAAGCGACTCGTGACTCATCGAAAAGTGCACAATATTTAGCATTCCCGATTTCCTTGCAGATCTTACTTTTAACTTTATGAGACATAATATTTAAAAATTTCTTTTGAATGCGATGCAAGGTATATAAGGCATTCCCAGCAGCATTCACCAAGACAATTACATTCATGTTTTCATTAAGTGGATGTTAGAAAATATGAGTAGATAGGATAATCAGTTATCACATGCCTTTGTTGATGCAGTCCTTGTAGATGTCTTCATCGTTCTTTAATCTTGAATCTTCAAGGGTCAATCGGTAAATTTTAATACTAAACTACCATGCTTTAATCCTAGTTCGAGACTGACTTTAGTAGACTGTAAATCAAGATATAGTCTTGATCAACTAAATTTGACAACAATCTTCACATACCAAAACTTGTGAGTTTGACCAAGCGATTTTCTAATATATAATAATCAATCAAGACGACGTTGCTTAATATGTAAGGATGATTTTTTGAAACCCAAGTTGTTTCTCATTTAGTAAGTATAATTATTTTCTTAAGATATAAAGAGCATGTTTCTTTAGTTAGAACTTTACTTGCATTAAGGGTTTTTTTCTCTCCATATTTTGAAGTAATAAACATGTTTAGTATCGAGAAAGTTCCATAAAAAATTTACTTCAAAAGATAACTCCATACTACCAAGAAAAGAAAACAATCACACAATGTATATGGTGGTTGCTAGTTGAAAACAAGATCTAAGAACTTGATGCACAAGTTGGATCAATTCTTGGAAAAAAACTAAAGCTCTTCTTGCAAACGAATTAGCTAAGAATAATTATCTGTAAGCATCTGAAGATTTTCCTTTGAAACAAAAAAGAATGGATGATCCTAAAGCCAAGTTGGATTGGCCCATATACTAGGTTCGTGAACTCAAAAGTTGAGTTGGTGAACTATGTGTGAAACAAAAGGCTACAGAAGAATCATACCTATACTAGGTTTAAGAATTTACTATGTGAGTTCACGAACTCAAAGTATAGAATAACGCACATATGAGAACTACGATAGATGGGTTCGCTAACTCACTTTGTTAGGTTCGCGAACTCAAGATATAAAAAGTGTACATGAGAATTCCGATAGCTTGGGTTCGCGAACCCGCTAAGTTTGGTTTGCAAGCTCAGGATACATGAGAACTCATGATAGACGCATTTATGTGTCTAATATGATATCAATTGTATGTATTGTTAGTGCTCAATTTTGTATTAATTATGTTTTTTTATGCCTTTGTAGGTGTTTTTGGCGAAATACACTTGTACGGCTCGAAAAGTGGAATTTACACCTCCATGAGGAATTACTAAAGGCACACAGAAGATGTGTTAAAGGCACCCCAGGAGTACGCTGGAGACACCCCATAAAATTACTAAAAGCACTCGAAGGATTTACTATTGGCACCTAATGTTTGGTTAAGGGGCACCTCAGTTGGATAAGGGGCATCCCATTTCCAGTGCATCAACTATTAGCAGACCCGCACAGGATAGGGGGAGGTCATCTTCCTAAATTCAAATTCATAAAAAAGGCGGGAAATATGTTCTTCACGGAGCAGAATTAGGGTTGGAATTTTGGGCATGATTAAAGGAGATTCAATCATTGGATTCAGTTTAATTGGACCCTCTAACGTTAAACAAGCTTGGTATAATCATTGTATTGGACCCAGTTGGGCTAGATGATCGAGTGAAGCAAAACAGGGCTGAGAGATACCCGGAGTTATTTGGATTGATGCTGAACGAGTTTTAGTCGGAGTTTGGCTTGGTTTTCGACTGGGATAAACCTGTTTGACCGAATCAGGGAAGTTAATGATCGTATCAATGATGAATAAAGGAAGATATTCTTTCCTTTTCGAAACAGGGGAGGTGTTATTCTCGGGTTGGTTTTGTGAGTTTCTTTTGGAAGTTATGTGCGATAAAAGAAGATATGCTGGAAGATTTAATTATATCAGGAAGGTTTAGATAAACAAGACAACTCAGGGATGCGGAAACAGGGAAGGAAAACGAGAAAATCCAGTGCCTTGGGAGAAAAGAAAATAAGAGATTTTCTCGTGATTTTGGTGTCTTCCAAGGACGGACCCAGGAATTAGTGTTGGGTATGACTAAACTTATGCATTTTTATTTCAGAACTAGTAGTAAAACACCAAGGTGGCCAAATTTGGAGTACAAAAACTCCATTCAAATGTTGGGATCCATTTAAACTCCATATTAAACAAAATTGATACAAAACCCCCAAATTTTAAAAACTTGATACAAAAACCCCAAAAGAAATTGGTTTCATCAAATTCTGTGATGAAACCAACATTGGTTTCATCAAATTCTATTGATGAAACCTGATTTGGTTTCATCTTATTTTTGCCTATTTTTTTATTATCATGAAACCGAAGATTTTAATGATGAAACAGTAAGTTTATGATGAAACCAAATTTTGGTGGTACTATTTCTGGTTAGTGGTGGTGTTGGTTGGTGGTGGTTCTTTTTATGGTGATGGTAGTGCTAGTATTTGTTGGTGGACGTGGTGTTGGTTTCTAGTACTGGTAGTTGATGGTGGATATGGTGGTGGTGGTTGGTGATTGTAGTGGTTGGTGATGGTAGTGCTGGTATATATTGATGGTGGAATGGTGGTGGTGGTTGGTGATGGTTGTGGTGGTGATTGGTGATGGTAGTGGTGGTGGTCGGTGATGGTAGTGGTGGATATTGATACAAAACCCCCAAATATTCATATTATTTGGGGGTTTTGTGTTACTTTTGTTTTGATGGGTTTTTTGTGGATGAATAGTGACACCTTTGGGGTTATAACTCACAGCCCGATTTTTTTTTTGTTCTACGAGATATTGAAAAGTTCTACAAAAAAAAGTTCTAAAATATTACCCTTTTCTTAATGAAAATATCTTATGCGTCGCTTGTCCAACAACCAAATCCTAATCATTTCCTAAGCTTTATGACAATCGGAGGACTACATATCACCTCACCTGTAAGGCTGTAACATGATTCACCAAAAACCTTACAAAATTCCGAGTGGTTAGATCCATATAATTAAAAAAATCCTTTAGCAACCAAAATTCCATTCACTTTGTAGTAAAAAGTTATGCGCCATTCACTTATACCCAAAAAATTGTTATACATTACGATTTTATAAGTAGGTAAGTACTGGTCTAAGTACAACATTTGTACCAAAATATGAAGATTTTCGGTGTGACGATTGATGTATATATATATATATGTAAAACTTGCTATTTCCGGAAGATGTGTAGCCCTCCTTCAGCTTGCGAAATGACTATTCTTTTCAATTTTTTGTTGCTGTTGGACGAAGATGGTCTGGTGACGTTGTAACCTGTATAGAATTAGTAGATACCTGAAATTAAACACTATCACTCATTTAACAAATTATACACAGTGACAGTGTGGTTGTAAGGCTGAATACTGTGCAACAGATATACATGGCTACGACACGTATATAGTAAGCAAAAAATTAGAAAATTGACTCTGAATGCCTCAACCTAAATCAAGTTATGTAGCAAATGAGCATTTGTAAAACATAAACAACCACACAAGAGAGTATGTACTAGTATGCAGCATAATAATGTTGTAGAGCGCTTAAATAAAGGCACGAACACACTAGCTATAAGCTCAGTGAACTAGAAAGCTCCAATTATGCGTAATACTGGCAGTGCTTTTGGAAATTTTCCAACACAAAGTGATCACTTCGTAGCAACAAACATCAAAGTGCTGCTACAACCCAAAGCAACAACATCAAAGTGTAAACACCCCACAGATCACAGTAATTTTAATTGGGAATTTGATTGATAATTAACATATATGCCCAACTTTCCCTATCAATCTCAAAGTAATAACACTATAACAGACTTAACAGTAGAATCAAATTAGAAAACCCCAAGGAAAAGAAGTCCTAGCACTGGAAAAGAAGTCTCGCTGACTTCCGCTTGTGTTGTTGGAGTACAGAAACTAGATTTCACTCACGTATCAATTTTTAACTCCACTCACACGTATCAAATTTTTAGGTGTTGGGCTAACTGTGGGCTATTATAACTTCAGTGTTGGGCTAACACCAAAAATTAGGTAATCCAGGGACGTGCTATAGCCTGGGTTAGCCCCTTGCTAGGCCCGTCCCTGGTGTCTTCCGTGTATATATATTGTTTCTGGGAGTCATAGAGGTTGGTCGAGAGTTTTGGGGTCGTTGGGAGAAGTATAGGAAGCTGCAGAGTCAAGAACTAAAGCTGCAGACGAGTTCCGTAGAAAAGGAAGAAGAACCAGAGAACATCACCTAAGGATAGTCGCAGAAACCGTTAGCTATTCTTTCAAATTCAATACCTTTGTAACAGTTCTGCAACAATTATTTCAGTTAGGGTTTTCTCTGTAACAATGAGTTCTGTAACATATATATCTGTTACAAACTCGCTGCTTTATTCACACTTTTGAGCTATGAACACCTATTTTGAGCACGTGAATAATATGAGGAGCTAAACCCCAACACTGGGACAATGGAGGAAGCCATTCTTTACGCATGTGGTAATTCTATTTAATTTCTTTATGACTTTTCCACAATTTTAAATTGAATTATGATTTTTCTTGATTGGTTGTGATTTTGTTTGATGTCGCATGCTTAGTCTAAGAACTTTTGATGCGCCATGCTTATGATTTACATCTAATGCTTTATAAAATCTACTTTTGGCAAAGAATAAAGTCAATATTTATTATTTTATGAGCTATAATTTTCTGGAATTAATAGTTGAACCACATGAATATGAGAATTGGTGGAATCCTGAATCTCAGTACCTCTCGATATTGTGACAATCTTTGTGTAAATATTTTCTTTTTTTTTTAGTGTTTTCTATTTTTAAGTCTTAAATCAAATCTCAACGAGTCCAAGTGAACGACATCTTTCTTACCACTATAAAAAATTCGATCAACTCACCTAAGCTAGGTTCACGCATCATTATTGGAAAAGTTGCCACTTGTGACTTTTCTACATTTTAGACTCATTGCCTCAAATTATGAGTTTGTGAATCTTAGTGAGCAAAAAAGTTTATGATTTCCATATCTCATTGGATTTTTTTTCTCGCGTTCCTTGAAATCGAATCAAATCAAGCATAACTTGGATTATTAAATTTCACAAGAATCTTCATTGTAAAATCCATTAGTAAAGCCATTTGACTTTGCTACTAAAGATAGATAGGTTGAAGAAAAAAAGAATCTGAAAGGAATACCATTCTTCATTACTAACCTTTGATGAAAATCTTCAAAATGATGTCTTCGTGTGGTCTTTAATCTTGTATCTTCGAGACTAACTTGGAAATTTCTAAAAATCTACTACCCATTCTAATTTAGACAAAAGTGGACTTCAATAGTCTAAACCAAAAAATAATTTTGATATTTACATTTGACAACAGATTTGGTATACTAACGTATGTGGGTTTAACGGAATATGAATAAGGCTAAAATATGTAAATAAATTTTGATACTTAAAATATGTTCAAAATATATTCCCAGTAGGATCCACTTGATAGTAAAGTGGACTCGTAACACCTTTTGAGAAGATTGAGAGAGGTAACAACATTAACCCATGTTCGTACCGTTTACGGAGATTTAGTTATCTATTAGATCTATAAACAATTGAAATTTTTCCTATAAGAAAACAACCAAAGAAGAAGAACAAGTTGTTTGTTTTCTTTCCTGACTAGACTGATTCGTGTGGATCTGTTTTATCAAGATCTGACTCTGAATATGATTTATTACACCTGACTCAAAAGTTATAAATTACTAGAGTTAAAGATTTTTTTTGAATTATGCCAAATATGTGTCCAACGAGTCAGGTACAAATGATATCTGACTCAAATAGCTCTGGTTCAGAAGTATGAGTGAAATCAGACCTTTAATCATACATAAGAAAAATGAAAAAACAACGATCCGACATCTGACTCAGTTGGAGACAGATACCGAGTCAGATTCAGATCATGAGTCATACCCAAATAAACTAGGTGGAAGATTTGTTTTCACCATCTGAACAATTTGGTTCCACTATGATAAGGGTGAGAAAAACACCAAAATCCGTGGATTTTACCTGATCCAATCCGTATTTTAGAGAGTGGACATCCGATCTGTCTCTCGGCGGGTTTGACTCAGGTGGATTTTGAAACCCCTTATTTCAAGGATTGAAAATGGGTTGAACATCATCCATCCGTTGGACACCCGACCCTAAGGGTAATGTTGATATTATGCATTTATATGAAGGTCTTGATAGAAAATTGGTAGGTAATTTGTATAATTTCTTAATGATTAGGGATTAGTCTTTTTTCTTCAGAGATCTTTGTTCACTACTTCCCTTATTCAGTGATTTCCTCTTTTGTTCTCTCTTTCAATTTACCTTGTGTTAAAACTTTATTTATTCCATAAGTATCAATTTTGGATTGATCGAAGACCCTTTTGTAGCGTTGAATATTTTACTGTTGGTCGTTTATGTTACTTTTGTCTTGTTAATATTATTTAAATTTCAATAATCTAGATTTTAATTTAAGTCACAATACTCTGGTTAAACATTTACCTATTTTAGTTATTACAAATCCGTGATCTAGATGAACTGGACGTGGTTGATACCAAATTCGCGTCCACCCATCTAGAGCTGCACAAAACCGGACCGACTAGACCGGAAGAATCGGAAACTGCTCAATTTTGAGCCGAACTGAGCCGAACCAATCATCCAATGGTCGGTGACAGTTCGAGATAATGTAACCGTAGGATCCTCGGCTCGGTCCATGGTTTTGGATCCAAAACCGACCGAATCCGACCGTAAGAACCAACTACATTGATACCATTGATTTTGTATTTTGTATTTTTCTTAATCCTAGCCTCCATTCAATACATATAACTAACCTAGCCCTTAAACCAAGCAGCCACAACTACTCGCTCGCCTCTTTGTCTATACTTTTTTTCTTCACAACTCTTCACCTTTTTTTTCTTCTTCTCTCTTCCTCACAGACAGTCACCACAACCATTCACCATCACGACCACCACCAAAATCACCCCCTTATTCTTCTTCTTCTACTCCATTCTCTGTCTATATTTCTTCTTCTTTTGATCTTCTCTTATTCGCAACTTCAGGCGACTCTCACTCTCGCAGCATATCCACCACCTCCATTAAGAGCACCACCACCCTAAAGTTTATATTGAGATTATTATGATTTTTAGTCATGGGATGATTTAAAGGTTTTGCATTTAATTGATTTAATGGTTATGTATTAGAATTTTGATCAAAAGAACTCGATCCCCTAATTTTTAACTTATAATTTCTGATTTAGGGTTCTTAAGTATTTTTTTTTATTTATTTTACTATGTTCTCTAATCGTATTGATGAATCTGTATCAGTTGTCATGAATTTCTCTGTGTTTTTTTGAAAGTGTATTTTGGAGATTCAATAAGATGAGTTTGTATATGTTGTTCAATTGTTCAGTTGAAATGTTTCTTATTGATGTTGTTGAGATGTTGCCATAATTCAGTGAAAAAAATAATTTTTAATCAAGCTGCTGTCATGATTAAGTGAAGAAATTGATATAAAGAAATTTAGAAAATTAAGAGATCTGATTTTGGGACAGAAACCGGTGGGAAAACCGTAACCGACCGAGCCGACTCGGATCAGTTTTAAAACTGAACCGTGCCAACATAGGTCGGTTACGGTTATGAAATTGTGTGGTTCGGTCGACAGTTTTGTCTGAAAACCAGAGCAACCGACCGTTGTGCAACCCTGCACCCATCGGTTGCTCATTTACGGACAACAATTTGGCTCTCACGTCTCACTGTCATGTCATATTCGGGTCTACTATGGACAACAATTTACCTTTTCGATAGGCTCATTTATAGGCCCAAAATATCCTACAAATTCGTCCTCGTTTAGATCAGGGTAAACTCTTTGAAACCTCAATTTCTTTCTTCAGCGAGAACTGTTCCCGGTTCCCGCCCTCTCCAATAAGAATCTGCTGCTGCTGCTGCTGCTGCTGCGTGTTAGTCTGCAACTTTTTGATTCATACGAATTACATAAGAAACAACTATCAAACAATGGATACTGTTATTGATCCTCAGCCTTTGAATAATTCTCGTCAACAACAACTCCTGAATGAGATTGACAAGGAGAGAGTTCCTGTTTTTGAAACCCTAATTTCTTTTGCATCAATGCGTGTTTCTGTTGATGATTCTTCTGCAGAACAATCAATCAATCGAAGACATACTGCTATCTCTGAATTAGCAAGTATGTTAATTGATTTTGAAAGTAAGCGAGAATTAGTTTACACTAATAATCAAACCCTATCAACCCCACCAATCACCGCAAAAGAAGAAGAAAAGCAGGGATCAACAAAAAGAAGAAGAGGAACAACAACAGCAATTGTTCAGATGGGTAAAGAAATTGTTAATGTTCTTAAAAATTTGCACAATCTCGCATCTGATGCGTTTCTAAGTACCGAGCCTTACAATGAATCTGGCATAAGACATTGGGGTATTACGTTTTTGTGCGAGATTCTAATCAGGTTAGAGAGGAGGAGGAAAATCAAGGAACAAGAAGAAGAAAGAATGTTGAACAATCAAACCCAAACCCTAATTGATGCTGGCAATGAAGGTCTTAATGGCCTGTTGGTACATCTTGACAAAGAGATTGATGAATGTCAGAATGAATTTGATCACAAAACCAGCCCAACTGACTCTTTTGTCGACCACAGTGAATTATGGAGAAAAGAGTGCAAAAGACAGATTGCAATTCTCAATTACTCGTCAGAAGAACTGCGGTTGCAGCGGAAGCGTGATTTGTTCATAGGAACTGAAACTAGTGAGAATCAAGTGATAAGAAGAATACAAGAGTTTATGATCATGAATGGTGATCGTAATGGTGTTACTGTTGATGATTTATCTGCTACATTGGCTGAGATGGAGAAGAGGAGGGCTCGTACTCTCGAGGCCTTTCGTCCTCCACGCGAATCGTGACATTAAGCAGAGAGTTATTAATGTTGGAGAGGAGCATACATGCTTTGTTATTGGGTGATTCTCCAAAGGAAGTTTATACTGCGATTTCTATGCGTGGGTCTGATTTCTTTGAAAAATCTGTTGATGCCAAGGAATTAAAGAAAAAACGAACAGCAAAATGTGATGATGCTGATGTCTATATGGATATGTTTGCCCGTATTGCGAATGGAGATGACAGCGACTATTATTTCTAGTTTGATTAGTTGTACATTGGTATCGTAGGACATTTAGTTATTATCCGTTCACTGGTGTTGTGGATATATTGGTACTTGTTCTTCTTAAGTCTACAGCATGTTTGGCTACACCATTAGCCGCATTATTAACTTCTCTAGGAATTAAAGTACACAACCAGGAATCGAACTGTTATTGAAACTCTAAGATAACTTCAATAAGGCACTAATAGTCCATTTGATAGCTTCTCTTTTCCCATTTGTGGCAAAAACCACATTCTGGCAATCACTCTCCAAACGCCGATGGCTTATTCCCTGCTCCTTGACCCAATTGACTGCCTCAAATTTTGCTTTGGCCTGCTCTGCTTCTAAGGCTATGTCAGGGCAAAATCTAGCTCCAAGGCTTTCACCTGCAGCGTTACGAGAGATAAAACCCACACATGATAATTTTGTTTCCTTCAAAAAAAACTTGCATTGATTGATAATTTTGTTTCCTTCAAAGAAACTTGCATCGTTCGTTTTTGTAAAGGGAAAGTAGGAGGTACCCATCCACTAGGTGAATCAGTAAACTGTATCATTTAACAACATCAGTTACATTCACCTGTAAATTATCAAAGTGAGCATGATAGCAACAAGCTCAGAAAACCTATCCATTTGCCAGGATCGATGGAAGAGCTTTTGCAATTGGGAGGGTATTGTAGATTGAATATTTTCTAAAGTTCCCTCAATGCCTAAATTTGCAGATAAACCCACTTACGCATTACAAAATTTAACAATAGTGCAGGTTATGTATACCAGCTCGGTACTTACTTACAAATAAAGGTGGAGCTATAATTGTCCTTAACATGCTCTTTCAAATGTGGTATTTATGGATCAGAAGCGGAAGAGTTGAGAGTTTTAAGAAAGATTCTACTGCTGAGAGACAAATTATTTTTCTTCATTTCATCCATGACAATACAACAAAATCTAGCTTCTCGAAACATATAGAGTAGATTGATACAAGCAATATAGCAAAATGGAACAGTAAATTACGAAACTGATTGGAACAGTACCAAAAAGTTGATGTTTGCAGATTTCATCAATCTCACTAATTGGAATAGTAAATTACAAAACTGAATTTGAGAAAAATGGTAGCAAAAGATTGATTGATGTTGAGAAATCCAATGACGGCTTTAAGAGAAAATGAAACAACATATGCAATGAAAAATGAGTCCATTAGTTCTCATTACTTTAATGAGGCAAGAACAATTACAACTATTTACTTCAGTTTTAGTGAAACAACAGTCTAACTAAACATTAATTTCTGCTAGTTTGATTGCTTCAAGAGAAGCAACAGCTTTTGCCTGCTCCTCCCCTTGAGTGCTCGCATTTTGCTCCATTAAACACACCTGGATCATTACAAACCATTAGACCAATTGAGATGACTTCATACAAGAAGCATTAAAATTAACTCATTGAATTGGAGGTTTTCAATGCATAACAATTCCAACATTATCCTGATTAAGTAGAGACGTTTCCTAATAAGAGATATAGCCCTTCAACTTATGAATTAGCTCATCTGGCCTCACTGGAGGCTTGCAAATATGATTGAATAAGTGCGCTGTGACTTGTGACTATCCTTGGAAACCGAGTACTTTCAGTTCGAGAAAGGTCTATGAATATGTGGCACATGCTCACTCATAGAGACATAGACTTATCTCTCACTGAAAGCATTCGGTTGCTACAAATAAGTGAGCAACTATAATAATGAACCATGGCGTTGGTGTGAAGGTCGCTGGTATGAGTGCTTTCAAAAAGGGGGGACAATCAGATTTTGGAGAGGCAAACACACAACCACAAAAAAGAAACTCAAAACAACATTCAAAGCAAGCGAAACTGCAGAGAAACAGAGAATAAATAAAGGAAAATCAAATCAAAAGTTTTGATAAAAGAGAAACATTCAAGCCACAGATGTCCATTATAATAGAATTAAAAACAAGAAAGAAAAAACTGTAATAGGTTATTAGCAAAATCAACAATCCATGAAAGAGGATTGCAAGCGGCGACTATATATAATAGAACTATTAAAAACCTAAAACAATAAACCTTTTTATACTACAAAATCTTTTGTTTTCTATCCCATATTTGCCCTTCCAGCCTTTCTTTTCCTTTTTTACCGGCCGAGGAGCCAAATAAGTCGTCGGTAAATATCCTTCAAAATTTGACTAACATCTAATCTTGCAGACTAGACCAAGATGGGCCAAATCCCCCTTGCCAACCTAGATGAAGCCCAATTTCCGCTCTTATCTTTGGCTTGAACGATGTTTTGGGGACTACCCCAAAACAGTGGGGGACTACTCTTCCAATTTGGGGGTGGATATTTGAAGTAATTTTGGGTCACCCCTTATCTATATTTTTTAAAATACCAAATTTACCCTTGGTAATTAAATTAGTTAGATTAGTTAGTATTAGTGTAATGATTAATTCGTGATTAGTTAGTGATTAGTTAGTTATTAATAGGATAGTTTTGTTAGAATGAGAAGAAGAAGAAGAAGAAAAGATGAAGAAAAAGAGGAAAGAACACTCAAAATGTTATTTTGAGTTTAGTAAATATGATATGAGTGATTCATGTGATGATACCTCCTCCTCAGAATCAGAACCTCCTTCATCTCCAAATATATTTGTCAATATTTCTAATGATCCGGATATGAGTTATTTGTTAGATGATGAAAGTTATTTACCCCAAACTCAACCTAACGACCCAAATGATGAATTTTATCAGCCACAACCAGAAGATGAAGTTATGGGTACTCAGGTATGTCTCAAATTTAGTTAATGTAGCTTGAATTGTGCAAAAAATTGGCCAAATCGAAAATTTCAAGAAGAAATTTCGGCTAGGTCAAAGTAGTTCGGTTAGCAATCCTGCAGAACAGGTAGCCGAACTCTCCTGTATGTGCAGTTCGGTTACTCGTTTCAGCATACGCAGGTAACTGAGCTCTGTTTTAATGGAGGTTTTTGAGAGTTCGGTTATCTTTTTCCAGAAAACGTTGCCGAACTAATTTTACAGAGTATACAGTTAATAGTTCGGTTGAGTCGAGTTTAGTCCCTTTGTTACCGAAGTTTATGTTCGGCAAGCTCGCAAATCACGTTCATTGAATAGGTAACCAAACTTTTAAGTTCGGTTTAATCGATAGTAGTAATTATGTTGCCGAACTATACCATAGAAAATTCCAAAGAACAAGTTCGGCAAGATCGCAATTTTTTTTTCATAACCGAACTTATTGTTCGGCAGGATCGTTTTTATTTTTACATTGCCGAAAATTTAAGTATTTCTTATTTTTAGTTGGTATTGACGTTGTGCTATTACTCGTAGGTTGCATATGATCCAATAGAACCAATGGAAAATCAACCTACCCCTGTTGATATTTTGTACGATGACACGTCCCATCACTACATGAATGACTTGGTATTCAAAAGTCCTTTAGAGGCAAAGAGTTGGGATAGACAACATGCACTAAAAGACATGTGCGTATTAGTATTGAATGGGAGAGAAAGCAAAACCCGCTTTTAAATGGTTTGTGAGAGAAGCGGTGATCCCGATAAAAGCCACAAGAGGAAGGGTTATGTTTATAAAGGAAAGACAAATAGGAAGAACAAAACTTTCTCAAAGAAGATTAAATGCCCATTCAAGCTTGCATTTAATTACAACAAAGAATTGGGTGGATGGGTTCTCTACAAGGTTATGGAAGGTTGTCATAACCACCCTCGTCCGGAGCATCTTGAAAGACATTTCATGGCGGCCAAGCTAACTCTTGAAGAGATGGACAAGGTAGCTAAAATGAGGAAAATGGGTCTTTCACCGATTCAAATGCTCCAAATGCTAAAGGAGGATAACAAGGATAACCACTCATCTTTGTCCACCGTTTGTAATGCAATTGTGACAATTAGAAAGAAGGAATGGAGAGATAGACAAGTGATGCAACAATTGTTTTTTTTGGCCAAAGAGAAAGACTACGCGGTTCAAAAGGATGTGGATTCGGACGGAGAGATAACACAACTATTCATTGCGCATCCAACGAGTGTTCAATTGGCTCAATGCTTTCATAAAGTTCTCATAATGGATTGTACTTATAAGACGAACAAGTACGAGATGCCATTGTTGAATATTGTTGGGCGTACTTCGACGCAGTCACCGTTTACCGTGGCGTTTTGTTTCTTAAGGGACGAGCAAGAACCTAGTTACATTTGGGCACTATAACAAGTTAAGGAAATCTTCCGAGGTGATGATATTCCCGGGGTTATAGTCACCGACAATGAAGTCGCATTGATGAATGCAATAGAGGTAGTGTATCCATTAGCACACAATATGCTTTATACGTTCCATATATGGTGTAATTTGATAAATAGGTGCAAGCCAACAATTTGTCCACCCAAGAAAAAAGGATATGAAGAGATTAAGATGCTACCGGAACATGAAAGAGCGGATGCAAAAGAGGAAGTTGAAAAACAATACGATCTAAATTACGCTAAATGGGTTGCTTTCAACGGTGAATGGGAATCATTGTGTTGGTCTCTTACTGAGGAAGAGTATCATCTAAATCTTGCGGGGTTTATCGCCCATTGGGATACTCCCGATTATCCCGGTGTTGTATCGTATGTTCTTCGCCAATGGTTGGAACCACACAAAGAGAGGTTTGTTAATGCCTATATCAACCAATATAAACACTTGGGAAATCAAGCGACAAGTTTAGTAGAGTCGGCTCACCATCGGTTGAATAAGAATCTATTTGGATGTGTTGATAATTTCGTAACCGTGTGGAATGCTATGGAGAATTACTTCAAGCGTGACATTGATAGAATTAAAGAGAAGTTCCAAAAAAGCCGTATATTCAAAACGACCGGAAAATATGCCAACCACCCATTGTTCAAGGGAATCCATTACAACGTATCTCGCCAATGTATGAAGTTGTTGATTATAGAAGTCGAGTTGATTGATAAGTGGGAAACCAAGAGGGATGAGGTGTGTGTATGTAACATGAAGAAGTCTATGGGACTCCCTTGTCGCCATATGATAATCAGCTACGAGCATGGCGTAATCCATTTAAGCGACATTGATCCATATTGGAAGCATCTAAGTTTCATCCCTCCTCCAAAGGGAGAAGAAGCCGGAGAGGAGTTTGGTGATAACGAAATGGGTAGAACCGTACTAGAGATGTATCGTGGCATGAACAAGCTCCAAAAACAAATATTTTGGGATGACATGAGGAAAATCATATATCCACAAACTTCGAAGAATGTTTATGAACCGTCAAAAGGAAAACGCAAAGGTAGGCCAAGCAAAAAAGAAACTAAAAAACAACTAAGAGAATATGCAAAGGTGTTACGTAAGAAGAAAAGTGAGCAAACCCCATTTACTAGAGATCCTTCGGCCCATGAGTATACCGCGGCAATGTACTTGGAGCAAACCAAGAAACGGGGTAGGAGTATTGAGGAGAAAGGCGAAACAAGTGAGCGAGATTTGAAGAAAAAAGGTACGATGTTTCCATCACAACCAAGGCAACCATGTTCCGGCGACGTGAAGCTTAAGTCTCCAATTTGCCCTATCCAACCATCTTCCCTATACATGAAGCTTGAGGCTCCAAATAAAGACTATTTGAATGACCTACCTCTATACATTAGAGAATACGTTATATCCACCGACGACGTTCCTCCGGATGGTAATTGTGGTTTTCATGTTGTCAATCAACAACTTGGGCCTTTCATAGAAGGTGCCAAGCTAAATAATGGGTGTGCAATCACTCATATAAGGCAAAGGTTGTTGTCCAAACTAAAGGAGAATCCGGCATTTTACAAGACAATGTTGTGCGATGGGGTGGGTAGTTTCAATGAGCAATTTGTCAAGTATCAACGTCGTATTCATAGGGGCCATCCGATCACACCGGATTATTGGATGAGCATACCGATATGTGGACACTTAATCGCCGAGGCATTTAATTGTGTGGTTAATTATTTCTCAAAGTATGCTAGTTTCACCTTCACCCCGAAAACAACCGTATGTGTCGAGCAACTCAAACGAAGGAGATGTGTGATGGCATTGACTAACAACAACCACTTTATAGGCCTTCGTTTAAAACAAAATTGTCCACTTCCTCCAATATCCGGAAACTCTTATTGGCCTGCATTTAATTCCGATATAATGTTGGGTTGGTGTATTATGTATGAGCATAACATGGAGATGTGGAAAGCTTTGGAGAAATCGGACGAAATTGTACATGAAGGTCAAATTTCCCTTGAGGATGATTAAATGACACATGTAATGGAACTAAGTATGCTTTTCAATCTAATACTATGTTTTTTGAAGTGTGGTATTCATTATCGAGTTAATTTTAGTATTTTATTGAGTTGACAGATAATAGTTCGGTAAGCACATATGATTATCCAGGTTAGTTCGGCAACCTGCGCAAATATTTCAGGTTGCCGAACACCTGTTTTGTGTCAGATATAGGTGTTTTATTTGAGTCTTCAGAGTAGAGTTCGGATACCAGTCAAAATGTTGCGAGGTAACCGAACTCTGTCTTCGGCAACCTGGTAGGATTTAGCTGTTCGCCGAAAAAACAGTTCGGTGACCATTAATTTGTCACACTTTACCGAATTTTAAGTTCGGCTAGCTCTGTTCAAATTGAGGTAACCTAACTTTTTACCTGAAGTGTAAGTCACAAACTGGTAGGATTTAGGTGTTTTATTTGAGTATTCAGAGTAGAGTTCGGCAACCTTGAAAATGTAGCATGTAACCGAACTCTGTGTTCGGCAACCTGGTATGATATAGCTGTTCGCCGAAAAAATAGTTCGGTGACCATATATTTGTCACAGGTAACCGAACTTTTAGTTCGGTTAGCTATGTAAAAATTTCAGGTGGCCGAAAAACAACCTGTATTCAAAATTTCATCTATATAAAATTGAAAACACAAACCCAATTATAATTAAAAACGAAAACAAGGTTGTAAAACAAATATAAAAGTTGTTATATGATAGACGCATTTATGTGTCTATTTTCATCTCTATTGTGTATATTGTTAGTACCCATTTTTGTACTAATTTTGGTATTTTATCTCTTTGTAGGTGTTTTTGGAGAAATAGGCTTTTGCGGCGAAATTGGCTCAAAAAGTTGTTAAAGACACCTGGAAAGACATTTGCTATTCAGACTCTCATTTTGGATAAGGGGTAACCCATTTCCAAGCAGCTACTAAACACAGACCGGGACTAGATAGGGGGACTCCATTTCTTCACGTTATGAAAATGAAAATTGGCGGGAAAATAAACACGTTTCTAGCAGTTTTGGTGGTAGTGATTTGGAGGAGTTTGAGGTCGATTAAACCTCTGATTTTCATAGGGTAGACTCCTTATGGGTCTAGGAATCTAACATGGGTGTTGAAATCGATTAAACTGGGCTCAATCGACGGATTTTTATCTCAACAGCAAAATATGGAAAGTCACGTGTGTGACCGATTTTAGGAAATTTTAGAGAGATTAAAGTGCTATAAACCTTCCCAAAGCTTGATATATATCTAAGGAAGAGTTTAGAATCAAAAGGAAAGCTCAGAAACGTGTGGAAATTCTAAAACAAGAAATTGCCGCAACTTTGCCGTGAAAAGAAAGGAAGAGATTTTAGAAGATTTTGGAGAGATTTAATCGGTCTTTTTGATATAAATAGGTTGGTTGTGTCATATAGAAGAGGTGTCGAAAGTTAGGAGAAGTTTAGAACACCACAGAGCCGAAAAATCAAAGTTGCAGGAAACCCGCTGTTGCTGCTGCTGCTGAAGAACACGAAGAACTTCGACCCACGAAGGACCGTCGCAGAAGCAGTCTTATATTCAACTACAGAACTGATTTATCGTTTATTAACAGCACTTCAGTTGTATCGGTGATTTCTGTAACGGCAGAAAAGCATGCAGATTCGCTGTATTATTATTTCTCTTCAATAAAAACACTTTTTGAGCCATGAATCAATCTTTTGAGCATGTTTTTACCATGAAGAGCTAAACCCCAACACTGGGATGACGGAGGAAGACGAATATCATACTTGGGGTAATTTTATTAATTCTTTTAAGACTTTTGCATTAATTTTAATTGAAATTATGATTTGAATTAATTGGTTGTCATTTAATTTGATGATGTATGCTTAGCTTAGGTGTTTTGATACATCATGCTTAGGATTTACAATCAATGTTTTGAGAATCTACCTTGGCAAAAATAGAGTCCATGTTTTTCTTGAGCTAAAATTGTCAAAGAATTAATAATTGAACCTTATGTTTTGAATTCGGTGAAATCCTGAATCCCAGTAACTCTCACACCCTTTGTAATATTTTTGTATATATTTTTATTAAATTTAAAAACTCGAATCTACAGAAGTCCGAGTGAACGACAACCTTACTTACCACTTTAAAACCACCTCATTATACATACACAAACATACGAAATTAAAGCATACGAAATCCACAACTAAGATGTTTTTTGACACTAAAACCATACGAAATCACTAATGACCACCGCGACGCACCCTTTTACCACTTCCTTTTTTACCACGAGTTTTAGGTGGAACTTCCTCATCACTTGGGGTTTCATCTACTCGTCCGGTTTCCTCCATGGCGCGACTTGAACATTCTCCTTGTTGTCGATCCCTCTTCAATTGCTTAGACCTACTTGGCTCCATCATTCTATTAGTTATAAGACCCTCCCACTCGCCGTAGAGGTAGGTTTGTTCCTTAGTCGACATCGTCTCTCCACTACGGATTTTAGCCATCCATTTCTTCAACAATTTCGTACCCTTCTTCACCTGATTCCAATTTTAAGCATAAGTAAATATATTTTCAATACTTTCAAACAACTAGAAAGTATAAGAGAAGACATTTTCTTACCACATTATCCCATAACATTTTTGCTTCTTCTCCACAAATAGGCATCTCCTTCTGAGCTCTCTTAGCATCCCTCTCCTTTGCCTTCGCCTTCGCCTTATCATTCTTAGCTTGTTCTTCTCTATTTATCACAAAATGATGACTAATTTCCTGATAAAACTCCATATAATCTTCATCACATGCATTTACATCTCCATCACAAGGTACACAATCACCTAAAGGTAAGTAGTAGTTACTAAGTGCATTCCAATGTCCTACCGTAGGAGTTGGTTCATGTTTTGAAACAAAATATTTCTCGGTGTTCTTTGTTCCTTGAACCACCAAATTGAAATTTTCATTCACCACATCGGGATCCATTTGGACACAACAAAGTTGTCTTAGTATTCTCCTTGGATTATATATTGCATAGCCATTAGGATACCGAATTGGTCCATAGTATGCCGAGACGGTAGAGAAACCATTCATATCTTCTTCATCTACAGGGACATCATCGGGTACGGCGTATGGGTGAAATACCACATCGTTCACCGTAAGTTTATCCAATTTGTCTCTCAACGAAGTCAACTGCTCTTCTTTAGACTTCTTTTGTGCGTCCAAAAACAACCATTTTCCTGCTGTAGGTTCGTCATAGGGATAAGGTGTCTTTTCCCTAGCCAATCCTAATGAAGGGAAGTGGTCATAAATCCAAACCTATGCGAAAATACGAAAATATTAACCACATACATGATAATTGATTTGGGAGCAGAAAATTTATGCGAATAATTTGCTAACTAACAATGTAAAAGCTCACCTGAATAAGAGTTAAGTAACCTCCAATTTGAGTTGTCTTAATCCTCGACCCTTTGCTCATCTCTCCTAGAACAAAAGCAAGCACCCCAGTGGCCCAAGAGTATTGGTTAATCTCATCGAGATTCTCCAAAAGCTGTAGATAATGTGCATCCACCCTATTTCCAGAAGTGTCGGGGAAAATGACGGTTCCAAGTTGATATAACCAATAAGCGGTGACATGATGCCTAAGGGTCTCCTGGTCCATCACCAACTTTCCTTTCTCCACCTTCTTTCTTGTCCCTCCAAATGCTTCCTTCAACTTTACCAACTTGAATTTCTTCACCTTCTTCTTGAACGCTCCATTTACCTCTCTTAGATTATACTCATCGCCCCGTTTAGGGGACTTCGCATAACGTCTTAACTCACATTGAGCCTTTCTTGCATCCCATCCTAGACATTTTAGAGCCAATTCTTCAAGAACTTCATAATGCATCGAGGGGTTGTATCCTTCTCGAAGACATTTACCTTCCACTGGTAAGCCGGTTATTCTCGAGAAATCATCGGGAGTAATTCCTATCTCGCCAAATGGAAGATGCATTGTATATGTCTCGGGATAATACCTCTCGAGAAATGCGGATACGGTAACAACGTCAAAATCCACATGTGCATACTCTATAGCTCTCCATAACACACACTGTTTCACCTTTGCTTGAAAATCGTCACACTCCAAAGAAAGATCCCATTTGGACGCCTTTTGACGACGAATAAGACGAACTGCATCATTATGATCCTCCAAAAAAAATATAACACTATTAATACTTGACGAAACATGTCCCAAAAAAAACACGTTTTGTTAGGTAAGAATGAACTTAAAGAATACCTTTGTCGCATAGATCTTCGCAGCCCATGAGTGTTTGTAGCCAAACAATGTGGCCCCTCCATCATTTGGAGTACCATAAGTTGGGTTCACTGGTGGCAAACACAAATTATCTGGGGGAATGTGTGAGTATCTATCACAAGGCGGCTTCCGCTTCTTTTTCTCTTTAACAGGAACTATTTCTTGCTCTTCTTCCTCCACTTCATCCTCTTCCTCCTCTTCCTCCTCTTCCTCCTCTCCTTCCTCTCCCTCTTCTTCATCATCCTTCTCTTCCTCTTGTCCTTCTCCTTCTTTGACCTGTCCTTGTTCTTTTTCCTCTACATTCTCAACGTGTTTTATTTGTTGTTCAACCTCTTCATTTCATTTCTCTGCATTTCCTTGCTCTTCTTCATCATCATTCTCTTCTTCAATAACATTATCAATTGTATTATCCATCACCTCTTGATTGACTTCCTGTAATGATCCCCCTCCATGTTTTGCATTTTTAGTACCACGGTTTCGGAAATCCAGATGTATCCTACCGCGAGGTGTTGGAGTTCTCAAATCTTCGGCTACGTGGGGATTAGATTTTTTCCCTTTGTTCCTAATGAATGAAAACCACATTATTACCTAAACAGAATATTGTCTTATCAAATAAAATTGAACATGGGATTACATCAAACACAAAATGTTAACAGACTAAAGTTCGGTTATCTGGTATAAGTTGCGAGGTAACCGAACTACAAGTTTGTATGTGACAGATCAAAGTTCGGTTACCACATAGAAAGTGAGAGGTAACCGAACTATATTTTATCAAAGTTCGGTTACCTATATAAATTTATCGAGGTAACCGGACTCAAATTTTTCATATAAAGGAGTTCGGTTACGTTTTTTTTTTGCGAGCTTACCGAACTTCATAGTTCGGTTACCTTAAATTACTAATTCGCCGAACTGTTCTTCATATTGAAAGTTCGGTTACCAAATTCTAGGGTTTTAAAATTTTCTCCTAGCCGAAATCTCTACTGTAACTTTCATTTTCAGTGGTTTTTGATGATTTCTTCAACAAAAAACGATTCAAAAGAATGAGTATGAAGGAAATTACCTGCGGATTTTCATTTTGATAGAATCAGACTCCTTGGTTGATGTTGGATGCTTCAATTCGTCTCCCAACTTTGCTTGAAGTTGTTTATCAACTTCAAATTGATTTGGGAGATTCGCTATGCTAGCCAGACCCGGACTCAATCCGGGAATTCTTGGTGTCTGCTTAGAACGCATTGTTTTTTAAAATTGATTAATCGACGATGAATTTTTTCTAATCGACGATGTGTACGAAGAAGAGGAGAAGAAGAAGAGGAGAAGAAGAAGAAGAAGAGGACGCTGAAGAAGAAGAATAAAAGAAAAAATATGGGTTTTGAAACTGATTTTAGGTTTTAATTTAGGGGTTAGATTAGTGGGTAGTGGTTAAATTAGTGGGTTATTAGGATTAGTTATAACCTTAATTAGGATAAGGGCAGATTAGTCTTCCCTAATCTTTTAGGACACCCCTTAAAATTTAGGGTGGACATTTGAATAACAAAGTAGTCCCCCACTGTTTTTGGGTAGTCCCCGAAACATCGTTCTTTGGCTTAGCCAGGACATTAACCTTGTCTCTGATCAGAAAGATCAAATCCCTCCAAACTGTAACCAGACTGAAACCCTCTTTTGGTCAGTCGTTCACCACCACCACTACGCCATTAGCACCACCGAACCAGCTCCGCCACCAAATTCATACACAATCACAATTTACTTCAGGTACGATTGTTACGTCTCTCCCAATTTCGATTATAGATTTCAATTTTTCCCGTTTTGATTTGTTTATACAAAATCAAATTTCAGTAGGTAAGACTAAATTTGGATGATCATAGAGTTGTTATGATGTTAGGTGCGTCATGTTAGTTTATCCTTTCATTCGTTTTCTTAATATAGTTATGAGAATCTGTAGAAATTTATAAGAATTTGGATTTAGTTTTGTCTCTGAATGTGTCTGACTTTGATCACTGGAGTTTTATATATCGTTTTTATTCTTTGTTGTTTTCTTTCTAAAGTTTGAATGCTTGGTTTTCGATTCAGTGAGTGAATGAATCTCTACCTTTATCATTTTGAAATTAGTAGGAACCATCTTCCTTTCTTACATTGGTATCTTGATGGTAGGTGAGAGTTTGTATTATTGCAGCAGTTTTATGCAATGTGAAGTAAAGAAAATTTCTTGAGGCATTTAGCAGAATTAGTTCATAATTCGTCGGTAAGAACTGAGAAGTGGATGATTAGGTTTTGTAATTAAGGATGGAATTCAGTTGAATCTGTTACGTTAGATAAAGAAGTGCAATACCTCATGTTCTAGGGAAAATATGGTACACTGAGTGAGTGCACAAACACTAGGAGGAACAAAAGAAGAAAATGTTAACATCAAGTGAAATGAAAGATGGTGCGTAGTCTTCGTGATGACAACAGCATGCAACAATGTAGATATATGGTTGTAGTGACACAGTGGTAGTATTGGTTGATTTTGTGTTGGTGAGAATTGTTAGAGGTGGTGGTGTTGGTTATACTAGAGGGGTGGTGATTGATGGTTGTGAGTCTGACACTGGATTAGCCGTCCCAAGTTAGTCGGATCTTAAGGATAGTTTGAAAAAAAGAACCTATGCTTCTGAACTGTTGTTCTAAATTATTATAGTTTGCTTGGTGTACAAAAGATTATTGACATAAACATTGAAGATGCAAAGTATGTCATTGATGTCAAGCAGATTAAAAAGTATGTATATATGTTAACTTTTGTTCTATTGTTGATCATGTCTGGCAATAGCGTTTTGATGCATGAAACTCAGTAATCTTTTACTGGATGTAAATCTTCTTTGGGTCTGTTGTTGGTTCCGGGGACAGAGTCTTGCCAACCTCAGTACTAATCAACTAGCCAGTCATCAGATAAGACATGTTTTCAGTTTCCGATCACAAATCAAACGGCACTAGATTTTGGCCGAGCAGTGAACAAGAAAGGTGTAATGCTTCTCGCTCTCTCTCTCTGAATTCTGTCTAGGGAAAAAATGCTCGCATATATGCAACTGTGCAGAGTAGATCATATTATGAACAATTACATAGAAATTCATTCGAGTAGTTATGGTCGGGCCTGTTAAATGATTTGAAGAAAATGTGTTTGGTTTATTGTTGCTTGCAATATGTTAAAGATTTGAAGAAAATGTGATTCCTTTTTTTTATTTTTATATATGTTATAATGAATTATCTTTGGAAAATAAGAAACAGTATGAAAAAACTAATGTTTGCCGATGTGCAACGCACGTGCACTAGGCTTGTTGATAGAAATTTCTCGTTTTTTAATTCCATCAAATATGAGAATGGTATGCTGGAATAGTTAAGGGTTTGAACCTAAAGTGACAAAAGATCACCTCAAGTATGTCAAACTCATTCCATAACCCTGATGTAATGATGATAGTATAGCTAGACTTACCAAAATTGTAAATTTGTTCCATCTGCTGGGTTGCTGGAGACCTTGTGTTGCTGTGGAAAGATGGGTTCCATCTTGAAATAGTTCATGCCGATTGATGCCTTAATTAGGAGTTATCCTGCTTAAACCGGAAATCTTCATGGTACACTTTATAGGAATGAACATATAGATCTATGGGAATACATTAGAAATATCAGCACTAGTGTATCTATTAGCCCTTGGGTCTTTGATAGGAGACCCGAGCAGAGTCTTGGCAAAAGTGACTTAAATATTACCTTGTTCTAGTATCATCCACATCTAGCAATGTCATCCAATTGATTGGTGTTAGTGGTAAACGTTACACTTGGACTAGTAATAGTCATGGGACTGGTAGGATAAAGTCTTGATTAGACGCGGTTCTTGTCAATGTGGAATAGTCTCTCCACATCCCAGATAATAAGTTAACACATCTGCCTTAAAATCAAATCCTTTTTAATGGTGGTCCAATGAGTTGACTCAGGTTTCAAATTGGGGGAAGAAATGAGAAGAAGGCCAGGAATTGGTGGGTTGCAGACAGCAGCAGCTGCTAGGGATCAATATCGATTACTTGGAGAAAATGTAGCTAAGATCAGAACAGATCTTATGAAGGAACAACTCACGACTTTTCGTTCCCAATTAGAGGATTTCGCTCGCAAACATAAGGTTATTTATTTATTCAAAATTATTTATGTTTTTTTTGGCAATTTAATTATATTTAGTTGTTGAAGTTTATTGGTGTAGAACGATATCCGGAAGAATCCTGCATTCAGATCACAATTCCATGAGATGTGTGCAAAAATTGGGGTTGATCCCTTGGCTTCAAACAAAGGATTTTGGGCTGAGCTATTGGGAATTGGTGACTTCTATTATGAACTTGGTAGTATTCATCTTCTACACTAAGATTATCAGTCTACAATACCCGTAGATTCAACATGAAACTATATTATTGCTGAGATGTTGCTAATTATTGGTTAGGACAGGGGTTCAAATCGTTGACATTTGCTTGGCTACAAGGTCTCTCAATGGGGGTTTAATCAACTTGCAGGAGCTTTGCACTCTACTTTGTCAAAGGCGAAAGGCTGCTCGTGACTCTGTGTCTGAAGATGATTGCTTACGTGCTATAAGTAAGCTGAAGGTAATACTACAGGATCGTCAGTTCTTGGCATTTGTTGAAAGATGAAATATCAGTGTTATATTGTTTGCAACTAATGTGTATCGGTGTATGAGCTGTGATAGCATGTTTACTAGGAGAGGGAATAGAAAGACTTCAGGGAATAGATATATCATTTGGTATGCAGGTGGTGACGAGAATTACAGTTACTACAAGTCCACCAATGCATCTTTTAATGCATGGTTCAAGGGAATGCTTTTTAATTACCTTAGAAGTTAAAAAATGGTCCTCTGATCTGCACATAGTTCATGCTAGTTGTTTAGATGACCGTAAAATTTGTATTCTGCTGAAGAGGATGGGGATATGGGACTGTTGATGGCTTGCCTTGATGTGATAAACGCATGTGGTACAAAGCCTATTATTATTATTGTAGCTAAAATTTGTTATTTACTTCCTTCCTAATTAGTAATTACCATAACAGCAAAATGATGTTTTTACCAAATGGTGAAAACCTATACTCTCGAGTATCTTTGCGTCATGCTATATGATCTTGATTATCTTAATAATGGCATTTCCAGGTATTGGGTAGTGGTTTTGAGGTGATTTCTGTTGGAAAGAAAAAGCTGGTTCGATCTGTTCCAACTGAGCTAAACAAAGATCACAATGAAATTTTGGAGCTGGCCCAGGTTTGTCTTCTTTTATAGTATCATTTATTATTCTGTTAGTTTACTTGTGTTATATTGACAGTAATATTAATCGAACTTCTTTCCAGTTTGGATATTACTGGAACTACTATTCTTCAAGTAATATCTTCTGATAAACTTTATTCCTTTCTAGCTGCACATACGAGGTCTTTCTTGAATTCACTTGTTTGAACTTTGAAGTATGACTATTAATTATTTTCTCAGAGGTCTTTATTCCTTACTATTGTCAGCATAACTTGTCAACTACGATACCCTGCATAGTTAACTGACTAGGGGTACTCAGGATATGATCCGTTTGGGAAGCCTTAGAATTCATTGTTTGATTGGTGAAAGTTCAATGCTTACAATTAAGTTTACCGACACATTAGTCAGTGTATCAGGATTCTGATAGACATGTCTTTTTTCCCTTGTTTTGTTTTGTTAAGCGAATATAGTGTACTGGACTATGCAATTTCTGCCTGTACTTCGTTTTTTTTTTGGAAGCATGTATCTAATATATTGGTACTGTATGAAATTGGTTTTGGATAGGATACATATATATAAGCTAGACTATGAAATTGGTATTGTATGTTCTATGGTCGAAAAAAACAAACTAAAATGTATTGGGGTAATCTTAGGCTCAAGGTTATGTGACCGTTGGAGAAGTAGAGAGGCGTTTTTCCTGGCCATCCGGCCGTGCTACAGATGCTTTGGAAACTTTACTCGAAGTAAGTTTTCCGTTTTAATTTTCATTTGATTTCTGCTTTATCTTTAAAATTTGGACTTTTAAACACATCAATCTGTTGAAAATTTGCAGGAAGGTCTAGCCATGATTGATGACGGTCACCGAGACTGTAAGCGCAGGTATTGGTTTCCTTGTGTATCAGTTTCTGCCTCTGCGTAGCCTTTTATTGTCGGTCTTTTGTAAATGTAATAATTTCACTATGAGAATAGTGTTTGTCAAAGAAACATCACCACCGGTACGACAAAATCAACAACATCGTTGACACAAACTTTGAGCATGTGTATTTTGTTAACTATTAAAATTATATTTACACCAGAACTGTGATTTGAGGAAAACTGTTTTAAGTTTGACGGATTTTAGAATGATCTGAAAGCTGTTATTCACATCCTCTCTGGAAACTACAAACAAAATCTTCAACTAACGCAGCAGTTTCCTGGTGTTTGGGCTTGCCTGACATGCATGTTTCATCACCTTTTCAAAATTCATATCACGGCCAGTGGCCTAAGTTATGCCACAAAAGTACTTGGAATTGAAAATTTCAAACTCAACAACTAACCAAAAAGGTTGTAAGATCATAAATGTGAATACCTACAAACATTTATAAGGTTGCTTCCAGGAATTTCCTCAATGAATAATTTTCTGACCCGTGTTAAATCATTTTCAACTTAACTAATTTGGAATGTGTTTTTTCCCGCTTCTGGAAAATTTTCCTCTTTCTTGGTGTGTCTCTGTGTGTCTAAAATTGGCACCACACCACTACCTGCTCTACCCCCTTTTTTTCAGTCTCATTCTCTCTAGGAGTGGTGTATAGATCCAGAAGCAAGGGTTTTCAAATTAAGATTTCAGTTCAATTCTTCTCCTCTCTAGTTTCAAAGTTAAGGTTTCTGGTTTACAATGGTTGGAGAAAGAGCAATTGGAATAGATTTAGGGACGACATATTCATGTGTTGCTGTATGGCAAAATGACCGCGTTGAAATTATTGCAAATGATCAAGGAAATCGTACTACGCCTTCTTATGTTGCTTTTACTGATACTGAACGTCTCGTTGGTGATGCTGCTAAGAATCAAGCTGCTATGAATCCTATCAACACTGTTTTTGGTAAGATTTTCAACATCTTCAGTTCAATTTTGGTGTCTAATTTCATGATCATGTTGGTTCTTTCATATTTTTAGGTTCTTCGAATTTGCGTTATGTTTATGTTGTTTGTATTATAAATTTGTGATATACTTGAGTTTGGTTGTCAAGGAGATTTAAACACTCGGAAGAGAATCAGCCACAGTGTGTTCTTTTAGTGTTTCTATCATTGTCTGTATTCCACATATTAATGGAATTTATCAACTGTGTTCTATTATAAGATAAGCTCATTGCTTTTAGAGTTAGCCTCTGGATCTATCATTTTCTGAGTGTGTTTTCTTTTATGTAGATCCGAAACGTTTAATTGGTAGGAAAATCAACGATACCACTGTTCATAGTGATATCAAGTTATGGCCTTTCAAAGTGATTGCTGGAGAAGACAAGAGACCAATGATTCAAGTCAACTACAAGGGCGAGGATAAATTGTTATCAGCTGAGGAAATCTAATCCATGGTTCTCATGAAAATGCGAGAAACTGCTGAAGATTATCTTGGTTCAACTGTTAAGGATGCTGTTGTCACAGTCCCTGCCTACTTTAATGATTCTCAGCGTCAAGCTACTAAAGATGCTGCTAAAATTGCTGGCCTTAATATACTGCGAATCATCAATGAACCAACAGCGGCCGGAATTGCTTATGGTCTTGATCACAAGGTGCCCGATGCAACCGGTAAAAAGAAGAATGCGAAGAATGTTCTTATCTTTGATCTTGGTGGTGGTACATTTGATGTTTCTATACTCACCATTAAGGGGGGCATCTTTGATGTCAAGGCTACAGCTGGAGATACCCATCTTGGAGGAGAGGATTTCGATAACAGAATAGTTGATCACTTTGTTCAAGACTTCAAGAGGAAGCACAACAAGGACATTAGTGGAAATCCAAAGGCACTGAGGAGGTTAAGAACATCATGTGAGAGGGCAAAGAAAACTCTCTCATATACTTCTCGGACAACAGTTGAGGTTGATGCTTTGTATGAAGGAGTTGATTTTCAATCATCCATCACTCGTGCTAAATTCGAAGAGTTGAACATGGATTTGTTCAAGAAATGTATGGAAACTGTTGAGATGTGTCTGAAGGATGCTAAGATGGACAAGAACAGCATTCACGAAATTGTGCTCGTAGGTGGTTCCACTAGAATTCCAATGGTTCGATCTTTATTGCAGGGTTTATTTAATGGAAGGGAACTCTGCAAGAACATCAACCCTGATGAAGCTGTGTCTTATGGTGCTGCATTACAAGCTGCTTTTTTAAGTGGCGAGGGTGGTGAAAAGTTGAAGGACTTGGTGTTGTTGGATGTCACCCCTCTTTCTCTTGGTATTCAGATACAAGGAGGTGTTATGTGGGTGGTGATCCCAAGGAACACAGCCGTTCCCACCAAGAAGCAAGTGTCTTGTATTACCGCCAAGGATAATCAAACTAGTGCTCCCTTTTCGGTGCATGAGGGTGAGAGAATTAGAACTAGTGACAATTACATGTTGGGTACCTTCATGGTAGAAGGAATTCCTCCATTACCTAGTGGTGCTGCTAAGTTCAAAGTATACTTCGATATCGATGCAGAAGGTATATTGACAGTGCTCGTCGAGGACAAGATATCAGGGAGCACAAATATGATTCCGATTGCAGATAACAAGGGGAGGTTGTCCCCCGCAGAGATTGAGAGGTTGGTTCTACAGGCTGAGGAATTCAAATCTGAAGATGAAAAATACAAGAATAAGGTGGAGGCAAGGAACTGTTTTGAGAATTATGCATACGGCATGAGGGACACTGTTGGTAATATTGGAGAAAAACTAGCATTGGATGATAAGAAGAAGATTGAGGATGCAGTCTACAATGCCATCCAGTGGTGCAACAGCATTGAACTAGCGGACATAGACGTTACAAATGATAAGATGAAGGAGTTGCAGAATATATGCGACCCTATACTAGCTAAGATTCAAAAGCAGGGTAGTCCTTCAACAAGAGCTAGCAGTGCTGCACCAAAAATCCGGAAACTTTTAAAATCTTTTCGTTTCATCTGATACATTTTATGTCTTCCTTTTAGCTGCACTTACTAGCTCTCTCTCTCGAATTTACTTGTTTGAACTGTGACTACTTCATGTTCTGTTAGATGTCTCAGTGTCTTGAATAATTATAATTAACTATTAAATGTATGTATTTATTTTCTTAACTATTAAACTTGTGTTTATTCTGGAATCTGGTGTGACTAGAGGAAACCTTTTCTTAAGTTTGAAGAAAACAGCTCTTGAAAAAAAAGAAAAAGAAATGGCCGTCATACCCAGCCAACACAGCTCCTGCACAAGTAGTTCACGGCTAATGCTTGGTGTTGCGTTTATAAACCAAAGCGAAGGGCAAAATATGAACAATCCAAACAAAAACGGACTTGCATATCCCAGAGCCCAGAAGTCACCACTTCAAATCATTAAACAGAAATATAAAAGAAGAAAAGACTCTCCCACTCCCACTGTCTTCTTCACAGAAGTAAAATTCATTTCCCCCTATTTCTCAAAGACAAGCAGCAGAGAGAATGGAATATGCTGTTCCTTGATGATAGTCGCTGGAAGAATCGGATGTCTTAAGGTTAAGTATTCTGGTTAAAATCTCTTTATCTGTGGATTAACATTTTGAGTTTTTTTTTTCCCTTTCAAATTGGGGGTAGCAAAATAACAATTTAGACATCTTTTTAACTTGTGAAATTATTGTTTTTGATGCAAGTCATGTTCGATTAGTTTTCAGCATTCTAATTGCCACAGCTTATTATCTCTTACTCTTGTCTGTGTAGCATCTACCAAACCTTGCATAGGATTCAATTCCATCACGACATCATTTTCCTCCTCATAAGCTTATAATAGACTTCAAATCAATTTCCCTTTCTTGTTAAAGATGGGCCAATCTGATTTTTTTTTTTGTTTTTTTTTTGTTTGCCGTGGATGTTTAACTGAGGGTATTGAGGAAATCTGGTTGTATTAGGATTCTGAATGGGTGGTACTAGTTAGTATATAAGGTTTGGAATAGATTTAGGGACAATCTGATTTTATTTTATTTTTGCCGCTTCTGGAAAAATTTCCTTGCCGATCAAGGAAATCAGGTCTAATTAACCGAGGCTGTGAAGGAGTCTGGTTATATTCGGATACTTAGTTGTATTAGAATTGTATTAGGATACTGAATGGGTGGTACTAGTTAGTATATAAAGGCTATCAAGCCTTAGGTTCTTAATGTCACAGACTCTTATTCTCTCTAAAAGGTTTTCAGATCTAAGCTCAATTTTTGTTTTGTCGATCGTTTACAATGGTAGCAATTGGAATAGATTTAGGGACAACATATTCATGTGTTGGTGTATGGCAACATGACCACGTTGAGATTATTGCCAATGATCAAGGAAATCGTACCACTCCTTCATATGTTGCTTTTACTGACACTGAACGTTTCGTCGGTGATGCTGCTAAGAATCAAGTTGCAACGAATCCTATCAACACCGTTTTTGGTAAATATTTACTTCAATTTCTAATTTCATGATCATGTTGGTCTTTTAGTGTTTTTGTCTGTCATCTATTAGCATTGTCTATTTTTTCTGTTTTGTTCACTTAATTCATATACTATGAGATGATGAGATCATTGCTTTTAGAGTTAGCCTCTGGATGTATCATTCTCAGTGTGTTTTCTTTTATGTAGATGCGAAACGCTTAATTGGTAGGAAAATCAACGATACCACTGTTCAGAGTGATATCAAGTTATGGCCTTTCAAAGTGATTACTGGAGAAGACGAGAGACCTATGATTCAAGTCAGTTACAAGGGCGAGGATAAATTGTTATCAGCCGAGGAAATCTCATCCATTGTTCTCATGAAAATGCGAGAAACTGCCGAAGATTATCTTGGTTCAACTGTTAAGGATGCTGTTATCACAGTCCCTGCCTACTTTAATGATTCTCAGCGTCAAGCTACTAAAGATGCTGGTAGGATTTCTGGCCTTAACATACTGCGCATCATCAATGAACCAACGGCGGCAGGAATTGCTTACGGTCTTCATCACAAGATGACCGATATAGCTGGTAAAAAGAAGAAGAACGCAAAGAATGTTCTTATCTTTGATCTTGGTGGTGGTACTTTTGATGTTTCTATACTCACCATTAACGGGAGCAACTTTGATGTCAAGGCTACAGATGGAGATACCCACCTCGGAGGAGAGGATTTTGATAGCAGAATGGTGAATCACTTCGTCCAGGAGTTCAAGAGGAAGCACATCAAGGATATTAGTGGAAACCCAAAGTCACTTAGGAGGTTAAGAACATCATGTGAGAGAGCAAAGAGAGCACTCTCATCTACTACTCGGACAATAGTTGAGGTTGATGCTTTGTACGAAGGAGTTGATTTTCAATCATCCATTACTCGTGCTAAATTTGAAGAGTTGAACATGGATTTGTTCAAGAAATGTATGGAAACTGTTGAGATGTGTTTGAGGGATTCTAAGATGGACAGGAATAACATTCACAAAATTGTGCTCGTAGGTGGGTCCACTTGAATTCCAAAGATTCGATCTCTGTTACAGGATTTGTTTAACGGAAGGGAACTCTGCAAGAACATCAACCCTGATGAAGCTGTGGCTTATGGTGCTGCAGTACAAGTTGCTATTTTGAGTGGCGAGGGTGGTGAGAAGGTGAAGGATTTGGTGTTCTTTGATGTCAGCCCTCTTTCTCTTGGTATTGAAGTACTTGGAGGTGTTATGGATGTGGTGATCCCAAGGAACACAACCGTTCCCACCAAGAAACAAAAGCCTTATACTACCATGGAGAATAAAATTAGTGCGGGGATTAGGGTTTATGAAGGTGAGAGAATTAGAATTAGCGACAATTACCCGTTGGGTGCCTTCGTGTTACAAGGAATTCCTCCAGCACCTTATGCTACTGCCAAGATCACAGTATACTTTGATATTGATGCAGACGGTATTTTGACTGTGTCTGCCGAGGACAACACATCAGGTAGCACAAATATGATTACAATTACAAATAACAAGGGGAGGTTGTCTCCTACTGAGATTGAGAGGTTGGTTCGAGAGGTTGAGAAATACAAGTCTGAAGATGACGAATACAAGAATAAGGTGAAATCAAGGAACTCCTTGGAGAATTACGCATACGGTATCAGGAGCACGGTTGATAATATTGGAGAAAAGCTAGCATTGGATGATGAGAAGAAGATTAGGCATGCAGTCTACAATGCTATTCAGTGGTGCGATAGAAATGAACTAGCGGATGTAGCTGTTACAAATGCCAAGATGGACGAGTTAAAGAATGTATGCGAACGTATCATGGCTAAGGTGCACCAGCTGGGTGGTACTGATAATTGTCCTTCAACACGAACCGGCGGTGCAAAAACCGGGCAAAAACAGAGATCCTTTTTTAGTTTCTTCTGATCACATTCTCAACATACTTGGTTTTGTCATGTTCCTCTTATTAGGATGGAGAGTAGAATTGGTAGTTTTTTGTTAAGTGGGTAGTTGCAGTACACATGTATTAAGAGTGGTGTTGCAGCTTTTAAGCCTCCAAGGTTGTAAGGAAAGGTTATTGAATTATGAATTGAAATAGTCTTGTCTCCAATTTCTCTTCTTCTCTCTTTATGCCTTCTAATCTTTGTCATCCTCTAATTTCACCCATCTTTCTCTAATAATCTCTAATCACCAGGGATTGGAGTTGTTTCTGAGAACCTATTGCATTTTGAATGCTCTCTGCAAAACTACAAACAACAAATTTTAAAAGCATTTTTTTTTAAAATTAAAATCTTTTCAGAATTAAAACAACTTAGCACCTGTACAAGTGAGTGATTCAATCTCAACGTTGGGGTATTCCGGCATATAAACCAAAATAAAACTTCAGATCTCCGGCATATAAACCAAAATAAAACTTCAGATCTCTACGATGTGAGACAACAGTTAAGGCTAAAATATAAACAATCTAAAGTTCTAAACTAAGAGCCTTTTACACCCATGAGGTCCGCACTTCAACTACGCTCACGAGTCACGAACCATCTTATTAAAAGAGAAACAAAACCTTTCAGTTTAACAGTCTCTCTCTCCTCCATGGAGTACTAGAACACCACTGTCACGGTGGGGAGGGCCGACCGAAGAATAACGAAACACCACTGATTACATAACACATTATACATCCTTTTTTTGTTGGAATGTTATTTTTGATGCACATATATCGTTTTAGTGGTTGCATAACCAAATTTGTGGATGCATGAACCAAAATACGACTGTATCAACAGTTATGCATCCTTTGTGGTGGCTCCATGATTCGTTATGCATCTTTTTTTTTTGTTGAAATGATATTTTTTGGCATACACTATATCTGTTTCAGAAAAAAAGATACTTTCACAGTTTCATTTTTGCGTACAAATTGACCAAATTGAAAAAGTGAAAGTATCATTTTTCCTACGGAAAATTAGTTGATGCATAACTACCAAAATATGGCTACATAATGTGTTATGCATCCTTTGTGGTGGTTTGCATAATGGTTATGCATTCAATTTTCGAAAATTGTGCCTAATGTGAAAGTATCACTTTTCCTAAAACAGAGGGAATACATTGTTTTATTAGTTGCAACGAAAAATTAGTTGATGCATAACTACCAAAATATGTGTTATGTATCCTTCGTGGTGGTTTGTATAATGACTATGTATCCAATTTTCGAAAATTGTGCATAAAATGATAAACACCTCCAAATTTTTCGTAAAAACTCTAAATTTGATATCGTTGTTTGTACCCATTGCGTAGATCTTTTTAAAATCTTTCCAACGACATAAAATTTGTAAAATTCCAAGACACGTTTTTTTAGATATGTTATATTCTAGTTTACTTTCCAATTATACCACTGAAAAAATAGGATACATAAGGAGTTATAGTAATTGGATTAAAAGGGAGGGGTGTTTTGGTATTATCAAGTGCAAACTACCAAATCATTTCCAATTTTTTTTATCAAATTGCACATTTGCGTGAGGTTTCATTTTATAAAAAATGACCATAAAAGGGACTCCCTGCAAGCCCTCCGATCGGCCGACCCAATAAAATTGAAAATCTTGAACCTGAATTTCTCAAAGTTGTCTTGGTTAGAAATTCTTGTAACCACTATCTCTTGTTTATGGATTAAAATTTTGAGCCTTTTCAATTTTGGGGGTAACTTTTGAAATCATTGTTTCGATGAAAGTCATCATTTTTCCTACTTTTTGTTAAAAGATACGATGTTGTCATATCTTATTCCCCTTCCCTGTATAGGATATATTACATAGATTCTCTTTTACTGTTGTATATCTTTTTTCCTTTCTTACACTTTCAATCTCTTGTATATGGAGCAATGTTCCTTTGTTTTCAAATATAATATATACAGAACTCGGTTACATGACTAATCTTGTCATGGCATTAAAGCCAAACAAGATCCCATCTTCCGCTGCAAACAACTAGTAATCAGATCTCTTGTCAGTTAAGACCCCTTTCTGGTATTCCTCTTCTGTGTACCTTCTTTTGTGCTCTTCATATTTTTTCACAATAACATTTATTCATCCACCATGTGTCGAGAAGACTCTCAACCCATTACAAAAAAGTTCGATGAAACCAACTATAACCATTGATTTTTTCTCATGAGGAGTTTCCTCAAAGGGAAAGGCTTATGGGAATATGTAGATGGTACTTAAAAATTTCCGGTAATGTCAAAAAAATCTCATGTAGATGATAAATTTTCTCTTCCTACAACTAGTGATAGTTTCAGTGATCGGGAGATCAACAACCAAAAAATACTCACTTGGATCGGGAATACTATGATTACATCCATATGTATGCAGCTTATTACTAGCTTCGAAACTGCCAAAGAAGCATGAATTTTTTTCTCCAAAAGGTATACTCAAATCAACTTTGCTTAGTGTTACAAACTTGAACAAGATGTTCGATCTTTGAAACAACAACATGACCAGACAATATCTGATTTTCACTCTGAGATGTCTGTCGTATGGAATCAGTTGGCTCTAATGGAACCTAAATGGACTACTGATGCACAATTATGGGAAAAATACAGAGAAGAATCACAGTTAGTTCAACTTCTCATGCCTTTAAAATATGAGTTTGAATCTGTTAGAGCATCTATTCTCCATCGTACACCTTTGCCCACTCTAGAAGTTGCATTATCTGAACTTATCACTGAAGAAACAAGAAAAAGAATCAAGCCGGATATCTCAGCAGTATTTGATATGCCTTCACGACCAAACTATAGTTTCAAGAAAAATCAACCATCTTTAACAAATCGTGATATATCTCAAGTTCAGTGTCACAATTGCAAGCAGTTTGGACACATAGCCAAGAACTGCACTCAACCATCAACTGCAACACCACAAGATGTGTCTCAATATCAATGTAACTACTGCAAGGAGTTTGGACATACAGTAATCAACTTCACATCACCAACATCCATAAATATGCGTGAAAAGAGGAGGAATTTTAACACAACCACACAACACGGTTCACTACAACACTTGTTTCATCTGATATTGAAAAGAAGCATGAACCATCTCAAGCTGATATTCAAGAGATGATCAAACAAGCCTTGTCAATTGGTAATAACCATGCCGTAGCTTCTGCACTTGCAATTCCCACATGTATTTACTCAACTGGATGGTTTCTCGATTCAGGTGCTTCCAATCATATGACTTTCAAATCTCAGTTTTTTGAGAATTTGCACCCAATTATAACTCCTAAGATTCGTACTGCTGATGGGTCTGAAATTAGCTGCAAGTCATATTGGACTAGTTAAATCTTCAAATAAAATCTGTGTTCCTAATGTACTTCTTGTTCCCAAGATTACTATGAATCTTATCTCTATTGGACAACTATGTTATCAAGATTTAATATTTACTTCTTTCCTTCTTGTTGTGTTATACAGGATCCCAAGACGGAGAAGCTAGTTGGGCTAGACCGTAGAGTTGGTCGATTATACCTCCTAAAGACACTTATTATCTCTCCACAACCCAAAATTCAAGTTGCTCCTGTCTCTACATCTACATTGCCATCCACCATTTCTCCATTCATGTCTTGGCTTTCTAGATTAGATCATATTTCGTTTCCTCGTCTTAGATACTGATTAATAAAGGTTTGTTAGGATCACCACCACTAGACAAAGAACCTTGTTGCATTGCTTGTAAGTTGGCTAAATAACCATCACTTTCTTTTAATAACAGTATCACTTTTTCAACTGCACCATCTGATCTTGTTCATTCAGATCGATATTTGGGGAAAGGCACCTGTTAGAGCATTGCTCGGTCGATCTCACAAGTGTTTCTATATCAAGCTTGTTGTCAAATTTAGTTGATCAATAGTATGTCTTGATTTCTAGTCTACTATTAGTTAAGTCTAAGATTAGGATAAAAGTATGTAGTTGAGAATCGGACATTACTGCGTTCTACCGTTTAAAGGCGAAGATCAACCGAAGCTTTTGGAGAACTTCTTCAACAAAAAGTAAGTGAAGATTGAACCACCTGTTTCTCAAGTTATATTCATCCTTCTATCTATGAGACGATGTCGCATAACTATTAGACTATTGCAATGATATCAAGAATTTCGAGTCAAGTTTATCTTGGTAATTAGTTTTTGAAATATATATGACGAAGCTTAATGACAATTTGTTCATACTTGATGAATTTCGGTTAAGAACAATTTATTGTTCATAATCTAAATCGTGATTCAAGATTATCATTCAAAAATAGCCTGGAACAGTGATATGGGTAATTGATGTTATTTCAGAATGTTTCGAATTGATTTAGAGAGAAATATAAAACTACTGTAAATCTGGATACAAGACAGTATGCATACCAGTTCACATACTGGGAGAACAGTCATAGGTCCGAAGCCGTAGTACATCTACCCAGTACACGTACTAGCGTAGCTATATGTCGACAACAACTTTTTGGTACGCATACCCAGTATCCATACCATAAAAAGTTTGTTGCTCGTGAACCAAGAATGGTACGTAAACCAAGTATGCATACGGTAAAGGTACTGGTGGTTTTGAATCCGGTGTAGTATCCATACCCGGTACGTAAACCGGAAAAGTTTTGTGAGTTCCTGAACTCGTTTTTGTTTTAAGAGTACATATACCCGGTACATGTACCATGACAAAAACAATCACAGACAAGGTAGAGTACACGTACCTGCACTATCGAATATTTTCAGATGCACAAAAATTATTTTTGTGAGATAATTAGCATTTGAATAAATATCTAACAACACTATATAGACATGATTGATCACATTATAACCTATAGTTTTGACTCAAACTTAAAGTCTTAAGTGTTAATGGAAATGATTAAGCTTATGGTTCAATCGGCTGGTTTTGGCTAACTGTCCATGAACAATGTCTTTGTACACTGTTCGGTTATGGTTCATCCTAACCAAAGTGTATATCTTGGTATGTTAATCACATTTTAAATATTCATCTAACGATGGATATTTTTTGCTTGGTTCCAAATCTATCTTAGCTTAAACCTAAAGCAACCTATACTTTGAAAGTCTATATAAGGGAGAACCTCAAGCAACTGGGATTTTTGAATCCCTGACACTATTATTTGAGTGTCCTAGTTGTAAACTAGAGTCGTCCTCTCCCTAAAACCTTTCTAGGATTTAGAGACTAAAAAGACTTCACCTAGGGATTCATGAAGCAAGGTCCAACTATCTTTTATCTTGATAGTTCGTGTATCCTAATCTTGTTTTGATTGTTAAGCTGCTCAACTCAAACAAGATAGATATAAATCGAAAAGTTCTCTTCGTCTCAGACTTTGTGATTCCACGGGTTTAATACTTGTGAGGTGAATAATAATCTAGGCTGCTCTTTAGGAAGCATAATTTCGGATTTTGAGGTTAGCTAGACTTTGTGTATTGATATCGATTTCCAGTTTCACCTTGACGTATATATATCAGAAAGGAAATCACACATAGGCTTATCTGTGGGAGGAAAATTGGTTTAAAGTCTTTAATTGAGTTGAAGCAACTCTTAGGCTGTAAAGGACGTCAGCTAAGGGAATCAATTGTGTAGAGTCCTGTTGGGATTCAAGAAGCGTAAGGAGTGCGACTGTAATTGAATTTTTGTAAGGGTTTAATTCGGTCTCAACTACATTCCAGTCCGAAGTTAATTGGTAGTATGCTAGTGTCTGTAGCGGCTTAATACATTTTGGTGTTCAATCTAGACTAGGTCCCGAGGTTTTTCTGCATTTGCGGTTTCCTCGTTAACAAAATGCTTGGTGTCTATGTTACTTTATTTTCCGCATTATATTGTTTATCTTTATAATTGAAATATCACATGTTGTACGTAAGTCAATCAAAGTAGATATATACATCCTTGTTTTTTGGATACAACTTGATTAATTCTTGGATATTGATCTTTGAAATCGTCCAAGTACTCTCACACATAAATCAGGTTCACGGACTTGTCTCTGTAAACTTTTTGATTGTGAGAGAAAGAGATATAACTCTAAATATTAGTCCTTGATTGAGATTGAGATTCATTAAGTTGAATTCTCGGAATTATATTTAAGTTTGTCCATACATGTTGCCTAAGAAAAAAATTGTGGTATATCTTGGTACCCCCGTGTTTTCAGCACCTATTGTTTCTAAAGAAGGAGTTTTATATTATGTATCTTTATCGATGATTTCACTCGATACACTTGGATATACCTATTCAGCTCAAGATCATATTTCTTAAAATATACATTGAGTTCACTACCATGATCAAAACCCAGTTTACAAAAACCATTAAAATCTTCTGTGCTGATCAATGGGGAGAGTATATATTCAACGCATTCAAAAAACTTCTCAAATCTGAAGGTACTCTTTGTAAATTATCTTGCACAGAGACCCCTGAGAAAAACGGTGTTGTAGAACGAAAACTCCTCCATATTGTTGAAACTGCTAGAACTCAATTACTCTCTACGTTTGTTCCCTCTAATTTTTGGGGAGAGTTCATTATCACTGCCGAGTATACAATAAATCGTGTTCCAACAACCATAATAGGTGGAGTCTATGAACGTTTTTATGATAAAGTACCCAATTACTCAAAACTTCGTGTCTTTGGTCCAACTTGCTCCCAGAACGTGAACATAATAAACTCGGTAAAAAGAACTCAATGTGTGTATTTCTAGGGTATGGAATAAAACAGAAAGGGTATCGTTGCTATGATCCAAAAAGTCGAAAACTTTGTATATCTCGTCATGTAAACTTTTGGGAGAGTATAACATTTTGGTCTCTCCCAAATAGTAAGACTTCTGAGAGTTTTACATATCTAGATCCATTTGATGTCATGTCTTCTTCTAATCCTACATCAGAACCCATATCTTCTACTCCATAGATCACTATCCCTTTAGAAACTTCTCCTACTTTAGAGACAACTATTACTGTGGATGATTGTCAATCTTCCTCCGACCACTCTATGCTTCATCCTGACACTGCCTCTCCAGAACAGGATCCTGCACCTGAAGAGATTACTCTGGCTCCTCATGAAAGGCGTTCACCAGCTAAGTTGTAAGATTACCATTGTTATTTATCAAATATTTTTCCGTCACATGAACCTAAATCATACGGGGAAGCATCTTTCCAGTTTGGCAACACTCAATGAAGAAAGAACTAATTGCACTTGATAAACTTAAAATATGGAACATGATAGACTTGCCACCCAGAAAGTCTGTAGTTAGGTGCAGATGGGTGTACAAGATAAAAAAAAAAGAGCTGATGGTTCGATAGAACGTTACAAGTCTCGTCTTGTTGCTAAGGGATACACTCAAGAACATGTAATCAATTACGAGGAAACATTTGCTCCCGTTGCTCGTATGACTACGATACGTGCTCTTTTTGCTGTTGCCTCTGCTCGTAAGTGGGATCTACATCAAATGGATATTATAAATGCGTTTCTTCATGGATATCTTCAAGAAGAGGTATATATGCAACCACCTCCCGGCTTATCTCATTCTCCAAATCAAGTCTGTAAGCTACGTCGAGCATTATATGGTCTTAAACAAGCACCCCGTGCTTGGTTTGAAAAATTCAGTAGTGTTATTCTTCAGTATGGATTCACTAAAAATGTTTATGATTCTATGTTCTCTCGGGTATCAAAGAAAGGTATTGTACTCCTTCTTCTATATGTTGGTGATATAGTTATTACAGGTAGTGATTTAGAAGGTATCAATGCTCTAAAGTCACAGTTGAGTTCCTGTTTTGATATGAAAGACCTTGGTCCCTTAAGGTATTTTCTCGGTATTTAAGTTGATAGATCTCCTGATGGTTATTTTATTTCACAAGTAAAATATACTTCTGAAATTCTTAGTCGTGCTGGAATAACTTATAATAAAGTTCTCGATACTCCTCTTGAACTAAATATGAAGTATAATTCTGTTGATGGAGAGGTTTTATCAAATCCTACACTATATCGTCAACTTGTAGGGAGTCTTAATTACTTAACTATCACTCGACCAGACATCAACCATGTAGTTCACATTGTGAGTCAATTCATGCCTGCTCCGCGATCGACACATTATGTTGTTGTTCTCAGTATCTTACGTTATATCAAGAGTGCTCTATATCATGGGTTGCATTTTTCTTCTACATCTGACCTTCATCTCCGAGCATATTCTGATTCTAACTGGGAAGATGATTTTACTGATCGTCGTTCAACCACTGGGTATTGTATGTTCCTTGGCAATTCTCTAATATCTTGGCGAAGTAAGAAACAAACAGTTGTTTCTCTAAAGCTGAGTATTGAGCTCTTTCTCATGCTACCTATGAGATTATACGGCTACGCTGGCTTCTTAGTGGCATGGGATTTCACTTTTCAGAATCCACTCCATTATTCTGTGATAACAAATCTGCTATACACATTGCTCACAATGATGTCTTTCATCAATGCACAAAACACATTAAAACTGATTGCCACTTTGTGAGACATCATTACAAGAAATAGACTATTGCTTTACCTTTTATCACTTCAGAGCTTCAAGTTGCAGACTTGTTCACAAAGTCGCATCCTTCTTCACGTCTGAAATTCCTAGTTTATAAACTCAAGATGTATTCTAGACCATCTTTTTTTTTCTTTTTTTTTTGTACGATGTTGTCATATCTGAAAACGCTGGGGTACCCAACTATTTCGTTCGGAAATCTATATGGACTAAACTCCAATGTAATTCCGAGAGTATCAACTTAATGAAACTCAATCAAAGAAAGATATCAAAGAGCTTTATCTCTTTCTCAACATAATCAGTAATCAAACAGATATGAGTTCGTGAACCTGATTGGTGTGAGAATAACTTAGATGGTACCAAAGACCAATATCCAAGTATTAATCAAGTTGTATCCAATAAACAAGGTCGGATCTATCAACTGTGATTGAACAACACACCTATGATATTTTAGTCAATTATATAAAGAAAATATAATGCGGAAAAGAAATAACATAGACACCAGAAATTTTGTTAACGAGGATACTGCAAATGCAGAAAACCCCCGGGACCTAGTCCAGACTTGAAAACCACACTGTATTAGGCCGCTACAGACTCTAGCATTCTACAAGTTAACTTCTTACTGGAATGTAGTTGAGCCCTAACAAAGTATCACACCGATTAAGGTACAGTCGCGTTCCTTACGCCTCTTGAATCTCGCAAGACCCTGCGCACTTGATTCCCCTAGCTGATGTCCTTTATAGCCTAGAAGTTGCTACGACCCAAAGTTGAAGACTTATAAACAAATCTGTCTCCCACATATAAGTCTATTCCTTTTTGGTTTTTGTCTTTAATAAAGATCAAGGTGGACAATAAATACAACTAATAATCCGGTTTTATGTCTCCCGAAGAGCAGCCTAGAATATTAGTCACCTCATAATAACCTAACTGATTAACAGAAGAAGTCATTGCGGAATCACAAGAGCCTGAGACGAAGAACTTTTGTAAATACTTTTTATATCTTACCTATCGGAGATAAATCTCGAGATAATCTTAGAGAAGATTAAACTCAACACGATAGAATAGTAAGATCAAGATACGCAACTACTGAGAAAATAGTTTGACCTGGCTTCACGAATCCCAAGCGAAGTCTTTAAGTCTTTAAACCTAGTAATGGTTTTCAGAAGAACTAGAAACCTAGGTTAAGATAGAATCGACTCTAGTTTGCAACTAGGACACATGAAAGTGTCGGGATTAGGTTTCCCAACTGCTAAAGCTTCTCCTTATATAGTCTTTCAAATCAGGGTTGCTTACAATCGAAGTTAAGATAGCTTGTTAAAAAAATAATCAATATTCATTGTTAGATAAAAACCTGACTTAAGATTCAAGCTAAGTTTGCTTAGAAAATAAGTAATCAATCTCCACCGTTAGATGGTTTAGCTTGATACACACAAATGATATATACTTATATTCAGATACGGATGAGCCATACCTAAACATGTATAACGAGTTGGCTCAAAAACAGTTAACCGAAGTTAGCCATATGAATACTTTTAGCTTAGCTATTTTCATCTAACACTTCTAGACTCAATCTGATAATCAACCAATTATGATAGATGATCAAATGTATCTAAATGTGTTTTTAAGAGAGTTGTTCAAATGCTTAATATCTCAAGGAAATATATGTGAAGCATTTGAAACATATTCGGCTTGGTTTGTATATGTATAAAGTATGTATACAAGAACCAATTCATGAACGTAATGCCACAGTTTGCAATCCGAGTTCGCATACCTTAAAGGTATTGAAAATCCAGGTACTTTAGTTCGCAAACAGAGTTTGCAAACGAAGCTGAGTTCATGAGCATAGACAATTTAGTTTGCATACGGAGAATGTGAACGAGTTGTCATACTTGCCGATTTTAGAACATAACCACTGAGTTCGCGAACTACCATTCCGGACCTTACCTAGTTTTGTCGTTTGCAAACGCTGTTCTCAAACCACAGTTCTGGATCTATACAAATAAACTCGTTCGCAAACAAGAGTTCCGGAACCAACTGTACTTCACAGTTCGCATACTGGGTACGCATATTATGCTGTTTCCAGACTTTGGTAGTAGTTCTAAAACTCTCGATAATCGATTTGAATCATCCTTAGAAGACGAAAATGGTAATCTTACACATACCACTAGCTTCAAGTAATTTTCAAATGATTATTTGATCAATACGAAACATCCCGAGTTAACATCAAATGATTGTCTCAAACAGATCATATAAGATGTTCAAGGTAATTTTCACATGATCATCTTGACTTAATATTTAGTTTCAAATGAATTGTTCATAACTAAAGTTTTCAAGTAGATGATGAAGAATTCTAAGCTTTAAACTCATATTTCGAGAATTATATAAACGAGATAAACTCGACTCGAAATTTCAATGTGTATAACATAAAGTCTATATAGCTATACGACTTAGTCTCATTAGTAGATAGTATTGAATAGACTTCTGAGTGATAGATAATTTTTAGTCTCCACATACCTTTTGAAAAAGAGGGGGTATAACAACCACACCCAATATTTCGTTTAGGCAATTTGTATGGACAAACTCCAATATAATTCCAAGAGAATCAACTAGACAGTCAGACTCAATCAATGAAAATATATCCAAAAGTTGTATCTCTGTTTCTCAATGTAATCAGCAAATCAAACAGATAGAATCCGTGAGCCTGATTATTATGAGAAACTACTTGAACGATACCAAAGACCAATGTTCAAGTGTCAATCAATTTATATCAACAACCAAAGGTTGGATTATCTAATTGATTGAACTAGGCATAACCTGTGATATTTCAATTATATAGAAAAGATAATGCGGAAAAGAAATAACACAGACACCAGAAATTTTGTTAACGAGGAAACCGCAAATGCAGAAAACCCCCGGGACCTAGTCTGGATTTGAACACCACACTGTATTAAGCCGCTACAGACTCTAGCCCACTACAAGTTAACTTCGGACTGGAATGTAGTTGAGCCCTAACCAATCTCACACTGATTAAAGTATAGTTGCGTTCCTTATGCCCATGAATCCCAACAGGACTCTACGCACTTGATTCTCTTAGCTGATCTCAACCACAACTAAGAGTTACTACGACCCAAAGTCGAAGACTTGATAAACAAATCTGTATCACACAGAAAAGTCTATTGAATAGATAAATCTGTCTCCCACAGAAATACCTATGAGTTTTGTTTTGTCTTTTGATAAATCAAGGTGAACAGGAACCAAATGATACACCATACTTATATTCCCGAAGAACAACCTAGAAATATCAATCACCTCACAATAATCTTAATCGTATGGTAGCGAAACAAGATATTGTGGAATCACAAACAATGAGACGAAGATGTTTGTGACTACTTTTTATCTTGCCTATCAGAGATTAAATCTCAAGCAAATCTTAGAGAAGATAGTTCCCAATACGATAGAATAAAGAAATATCAGAACATGCAACTACAGAGAAAATATTTGGGTATGGCTTTGTTAGAGCATTGCTCGGTCGAACTCGCAAGCGTTGCTATCTCAAGCTTGTTGTCAAGTTTAGTTGCCAAAACTATAAGTCTTGATTTCTAGGCTACTTATAGCAAAGTCTCGGACTAGGATAGAAAGTGTAGTTGAGCTCTAGACTCCACGGCGTTCATCATACAAAGACGAAGAACTACTCAAGGAACTGGTGGAACTTCATCGAATAAAAGGTATGTGGAAACTTAAACTTATCTATCACTCAAAAAGTCTATCTACTCTATTTCCTATCTTGAGACAAAAGTCGTATTGCTATATAGACTTCGATTTTACACATGTGCTATTTCGAGCCGAGTTTATCTCGCTTATCTATTTCTCGAAATATGTGTTGGTAAGCTTTCGCTTTGGCCAAGTTCATCTTTACAAGTGACAAAAGTCATGTTGATTATTTCAATATCTTGAAAATTGCTTTGATGAAAAATAGTGTGTGAATAACCTCTATTTAACATCCTCTAAGAATGTTTCAATGGTTGAAATAAAGAGTTTAGAACATGTAACCATCTTTGGATATAAGCATTTAATGTGTTCGCGCATTAGTGTATAAGTCCAAAACCGGGAACCAAATGTATGCATACTTGTGTGTGTACTAAATGGTTGATGGAGACTGGGTAAGTATGCGTACCCGTACGCATACTGGCGGAAGTTCATGACCGTGAATTTCTGCTGAGTTTGAAATCAAAACCAACTCAATCTGGTTACCTAAGTATGCGTACCCGTACGCATACTGGCGGAAAGTTCACGTCCGTGAATTTCTGCTGAGTTTGGAAACAAAAACAAACTCATATCCGGTTACTTAAGTACGCATATCCATACGCATACTTAAGTGTGTTACTTTCTAAAATTGACTTGTTCATGAACTAAAACAATTATATATTAAGGAATGCAATTTGCAAACCATGGCTATAATGTTCATGAATCGATTCGAGTGAATCAAAACTGATTTTGCTTCGATTGTGTCTTGTATACTTCTATGAGATCTAAGCAATTGAACAACTCTCTAACTAGTACTTTTGAGTCATTTGAACTAGTTATGGTGAAGATGAATATGGTTGATATGAAAGTGCTCATATGGCTAACCATTTGGTTAACTACTGTTGAACCAACTAGGTGTACATGTTTAGGTACAGTTACACAAACCTAAATGAACGTGCATTTCATTTGTGTATAACAAGCTAAGTTCGATCTAACGGTTGAAAGATATTAGCTTGAATCTAATCAGGTTTTCATCTAACGGTGAATATTGAATGCTTTGTTACCAAGGTAACTTAGATTGCAAACCCTGATTTGGAGACTATATAAAGGAGAACTCTAGCAACTGGGAAACCTAATCCCCACACCTCCTATATGATACTAGTTGTATAAGCTAGAGTCGATTCTCCTTTAACCTTAGGATTCTATCAAGACCCTGTAGGTTAACGACTTAAAGACTTCATTGGGATTGTGAAGCCAGACCCAACTATTTTCTCTGTAGTTGTGTGATCTGATCATGCTGTTTTTATCGTGATTGAGTACAATCGTAAGATTGGCTTGAAATTAATTTATCTGATAGGAAAGATAGAAAAGTAGTCACAAACATCTTCGTCTCATCGTTTGTGATTCCACAATATCTTATTTCGCTAGTAGATTATTGTGAGGTGATTGATAATTCTAGGCTGTTCTTCGGGAATATAAGTCCGGGTTATCGATTGGTTCCTGATCACCTTGATTTATCAAAAGATGGAACAAAACTTATAGGTATTTCTGTGGGAGACAGATTTATCCACTTTTGCCTCGTAGTAGAATAGAAGCTAGAAAGTCAATTGAGAGAAATGCAGATATCAAACAAAGGCTAGTCTATGCGCCTTCTTTCCTATAGCTTCGCTTAGCGAGACCTTTAGATTCACCAATAAAACTATAGTGTGCTAACGCGAAGTTTATTTGCTTGCTACAGTTTTGACATATGGTTTGATCGTTGTTAAAGTGTCTAATGTCTATATGACCATGTTCTTTTATTGTAAATATACATATTGGGATTGATCGTTGTATAAATTTATGTTATTATTCTTTGTCCTTTAAGACATGGCCTAAGGTATAGTCATGCACAATGTTCACCTTTAAGTGCTCAAACTTTAAGTACAGTTGGTAGTGTGCATCTTGTTCTGTTATGATACATTAGATATTATTGTTGACCATTTCATTGATTTACGTACAACCAAGAATTTACGGGGCAGACAGAGATCAATTCTTGTAGACTTTTCTGTGTGATACATATTTGTTTATTAAAGTCTTCGACTTTGGGTCGTAGCAACTCTTAGTTGTGGGTGAGATCAGCTAAGGGAATCAAGTGCGTAGTATCCTGCTGGGATCAGAGATGTAAGGAGCGCAACTGTACCTTGGATCAGTGTGAGATCGAATGGGGTTCAACTACAGTCCAGACCGAAGTTAGTTTGTAGTAGTTTAGTGTCTGTAGCGGCTTAATACAGTGTGTGTTCAATCTGGACTAGGTCCCGGGGTTTTTCTGCATTTGCGGTTTCCTCGTTAACAAAACTTCTGGTGTCTGTGTTATTTCTTTTCCGCATTATATTTTGTTATATAATTGAAATATCACAGATTGTGCGTTTGTATCGATCAATTGGTAAATCCAACTTTTTGTTGTTGATTGAAATTGATTGATCCTTGAACATTGGTCTTTGGTACTGTTCAAGTTTATTTCTCTTGTATTCAATTAGGCTCGCAGATTTCTATTTGCTTGAGTAAGTATTGAATCGAGAAATAGAGATATAACTCTTTGATATACTTTTATTAAGATTGAGTCTGACTGTCTAGTTGATTCTCTTAAAAGTATATTGGAGTTAGTCCATACAGATTGCTAAGCGAAATATTGGGTGAGGTTGTTAGACCCCCACTTTTTCAATTGGTATCAGAGCAGGCAAACACGTATAAGACCTTATAAGTCTTTGTTTGTAGCGATCTGACTCTATGGACAAAAGTGTTATCTCTATAAACTTACCACCAGTCTTCGATGGCTCAAATTACTTGTGGTGGAAAATTTCTATGCGTGCCTTTCTTCAAGCGCGTGATTTTTAATCATGGGTTTATGTAGTTAATGGCTATGATGCTCCCGTTGTGGTAGTAGGAGATGCATCCGTACCTAAAGATATTGGTGCATATGCTGCTGCTGAGATACTTGCTGCAAAGCAATATTCCTACGGTTTGAATGCCATCATACATGCCATTACCCCAGATCTTCAGTACCATGTGACTACGTGCGCTCGTTCTAAAGATGCTTGGGATATCTTATAAACCGTATTTGAAGGGAATACCAGTGAAAAGGAAGCCAGGCTTCAAAACCTAAATTCCGATTGGGAAAACCTTCGTATGGAAGATGAAGATTCATTTGATGAGTTTAATCACAAAGTGTCTGAAATTGTTAATGCATCCTTTGCATTGGGTAAGACTATTCCTGAAAAGGACATTGTGATGAAAATTCTCAAATCGCTGCCATCTAGATACGATTCTAAGAAGCATGCCATCGTTGAAGGAAATAACCTTGATGAGCTTTCCAGAAATACTCTAATTGGAAAGTTAAAAATTCTTGATCTTAATCAAAACACAGTCAGGACATCTGCGTTCAATGTTGTGACCAATGCAAGTGAATCTTCTAACTTGTCTTGGGCTGATGAATGTTGTTCCAATCATGTTGATTTTTATAAATCACTGATAACATAAAAGATCAAGGATTATGTAAAAAGAAGTAAAAGATGTTATAAACGTCTCTCTTCAGTTAATGCTTTAGATGATTCAATACAATAAAAAAAAATCCTGGGTGTCAATGTCTTGGATGCGTCTGATGTGTGCAATGAACTTTCAACTCTTGCAGCAGAAACCTCCACCTACTCAATTTCTTATTCATAGCTTGAGTCTGACACAGAGATTTGTGAATTCTTGAATAAAAGTAGAGAGATTCACCAAGAAAATTTTCAAGTAAAGGCTTCGTTAATCATCACTCCAAGTGAAAAATATTGAGATAGATTGTCTTAATGATGAATTCACCAGAACCATGTCTCTAAAGGAAAAAGAGATTAATACTCTTAAGAATGATCTTCAAAGGTTATCCGGAAGTTCTGACAAAATCTCAGCAATGTTATTCGGTCAGAAGTCCTTTGGAAACACAAATGGTTTGGGGTTTAAAATCAAAACCGTAAACACAAACAACTCTCTTGTTCTAACTAATGCTGGAACAGAATACGTTGAGTGTTGTGATAAACAGAAGGCAATTCAACAGAACAAAAATTCTTTATTGATCTGTTCATTTTGTGGAAATGCAAATCATGTTCAAAGCATGTGTTGGAGATTCAAGAGGAACAACAAAAGAATTTCCAAACTTCAGGAGAACATGCAGAGGATGAATCTGGCGTTGGATGATCAACAAGGTTTTCATAAAAAATCCAGAAATTCCAGATTCAGACGAGGTAAGAAATCTGTTTATACAACAAACCTTGATAAGCCACTAGTTGGTAAAAGATGTGAGCATTCGGCTCACTCCGTCACTGTCTAGTACCAGTGACGTCCGCATCCTCATCTTTAGCTTGAGAAAATGAGGTTTGCATCAAAAGTGGCTCAGGTCCTTGTATTTGTGTATTCTGTTCTTTCTTTTTTTGTTAAGAAAATATTCTCCTAATAATTTAGATAATGGATAATAAACCATGAAAAACTTTTTCAAAGTTCTTCTAGGGTTTAAGTGATCATAAGTCTATTTATCATTTGTGATCAAGTCCTTCATCTCTTTTCCCCTTGAAAGATACAGTTTCATGGCTCCTGTAACTAGAGGTACCACAAAAAGGGATGCAGTCGAAGCAGTTAATGTGTATATGTGTGAAGGAATCACTTCCTCAAGGAAGAAGAAAGAGAGATCTACAAATGATGGAGAAGGTTCTTCCTTTAACTTCCTCTTGTCAGTTTGTCGCTTTGATAAGGACTTTAGAGGTATGGTGAAAGAATTCATCTGCAAAAGAAATGACTTTGTGGGATATGTGTGTTTGCGTCCGTGAACTATGATTGTCCCATACATGGTCAAAAGTTAAGTCCTTCGTATGTCGATATGCAAGTAATGATAAAAGATTGAATTAACTTTTGAAAAACAAAAGTTAAGCCTTTATGTCATTATGCAAATATTGACGGGAGAAAGGATGAGCTTTTGTTTACAAAGATTAAGTCTATTGTATGTCATTGTGCAAATAGTGATGAAAGATAGAATGAATCTTTGATTATTCCATAGTATTGATCTTCCATGATCCATATTTTTTATGTATATATTGTGTGGCTCCGTAAGTTCTCTTATGTTGAGCATTTTCGATTGAATTAATCATGGGTTATCTTGTGGTTAATTTAATTGAGTATTTTGGATACAAATTCATATTCTCATAAGATTTGTTGTTGTCCAAAGAAATCCTTCTTTTCTTGTGAAAGTAAAGTTGCTCTTGTTTTTCTTTCGGGAATGACATTTTATGGGGGAGAGTTCTTAATTGAACTTGTGCTTAGTTGCCAAATCTTTGTGGGGAGTGAGATGTGGAATATTGTAGGGGTTATCTTGTATCTTTATAAACTCCTTTATGAATGCATTTAGTTTCGGCTATATGATTGCATCTAAAAAAGTTGATATGTGGTTTCTTTTGGTCATGAAATGTCTCTATGGAAATTTCATTAGGATCCCACTAGTTTTTGTACCTTTGCCAATTTTATTGACAAAAAGGGGGAGAATTAATGTGTAGTTCACACTACAAATATATATGGTTTTAGGATCATTATGTAAGGGGGAGTGGTTTCCATGTGAGATAGAGTATTGACTAAGGGGGAGTGATACATATCACCATAGTATTGTTGTCAAAGTTGTGATACAATTGAACTTTGATGCTGTGTAATAATACTATGACACTGTGTAACAATGATTGAGAGCTTTTGTTTTCTCATTGTTATGGCTACGGATCTTCAACAACGGTGATGCTGATTTGAATATCTTTGAAATCATTGGAGTACTTGGAAGTGACGAAGATTTCGAGTAATGTTGAATAACCAAGGAGATCATGCATGTGGGAGAGAAGCTGCAAAGTTTATTTATTTTGTATTCCATATGTATTGATAGTTTTTTCACTAAAATTGACAAAGGGGGAGATTGTTAGAGCATTGCTCGGTCGAACTCGCAAGCGTTGCTATCTCAAGATTGTTGTCAAGTTTAGTTGCCAAAACTATAAGTCTTGATTTCTAGTCTACTTATAGCTAAGTCTCGGACTAGGATAGAAAAGTGTAGTTGAGCTCTAGACTCCACGGCGTTCATCATACAAAGACGAGGAACTACTCAAGGAACTGGTGGAACTTCATCGACTAAAAGGTATGTGGAGACTTGAACTTATCTATCACTCAAAAAGTCTATCTACACTATCTCTTATCTTGAGACAAAAGTCGTATTGCTATATAGACTTTGATTATACACATGTGCTATTTCGAGCCGAGTTTATCTCGCTTATCTATTTCTCGAAATATGTGTTGGTAAGCTTTCGCTTTGGCCAAGTTCATCTTTACAAGTGACGAAAGTCATGTTGATTATTTCAATATCTTGAAAATTGCTTTGATGAAAAAATAGTGTGTGAATAACCTTTATTTAACATCCTCTAAGAATGTTTCAATGGTTGAAATAAAGAGTTTAGAACATGTAACCATCTTTGGATATAAGCATTTAGTGTGTTCGCGCATTAGTGTATAAGTCGAAAACCGGGAACCAAATGTATGCATACTTGTATGTGTACTAAATGGTTGATGGAAACTGGGTAAGTATGCGTACCCGTACGCATACTAGCGGAAGATCACGACCGTGAATTTCTGCTGAGTTTGGAAATCAAAACCAACTCAATCTGGTTACCTAAGTATGCGTACCCGTACGCATACTGGCGAAAAGTTCACGTCCGTGAATTTTTGTTGAGTTTGGAAACCAAAACAAACTCAAATCCGGTTACTTAAGTACGCATACCCGTACGCATACTTAAGTGTGTTACTTTAACAAATTGGTTTGTTCATGAACTAAAACAATTATATTAAGGAATTCAATTTGCAAACCGTGGCTATAATGTTCATGAATCGATTCGAGTGAATCAAAACCGATTTTGCTTCGATTGTGTGACGGATTAGAAATTTTTTGCTCCCAACGGGTCGGGTTACAGTCCGCTTGGCAAGCTCCGACTCCCTGAAACGCCACTCAATAAAAAAAGGAAAAAAATATGTTCATGGATAAATTCCCTATCTCAGTAGGTAACAATCATTTCTTACCGAATAACAAACTTAAGATCCAGTTGAACAGAAATCTCAGTGGTCTCAAGGTTAGAATTCTATGAGCATATGTCCCATACCATAATACTCATAAAATTCCACAAGAGTTCCAATTTCCAAAAAGTCTAACAAAAAATAAGAGTCGGCCAGTTGCCAAAATAAGAGACGGCCAATTGCCCAAAATAAAAGACTTATATGGCCAGTTGCCAATTCAAACAATTAATGTGGCATGTTGCCACTCCTAACAATTTATTTGGCTAGTTGCCAAAATAAGAGGCGGCCAATTGTCGAAAATAAGAGTAATCCAGTTGCCGAAATAACAGATGGCCAATTGCCAATAACCACAGAGGGACAATTGCCCAAAATTAACAGACGGCCAATTGCCAAAATAACAGATGGCCAGTTGCCAACGTCAAGGTAGTTCTGGTTACCAGCCACCATTGGCCAATTGCCAATGATATATACTTTCCAAGGTTGAAATCATCTCTAAATAGATGGTATGAACTGCAAAGCAGTAACCAAGACTTTCAGATAATATGAACAGCCTTGTAGATTTGTGCTGAACCGCATAGCGGCTGCCTACGTACCCTCTCCGTTGCTTGAAGGGATCAAGCACAACAGTAGTTCGTCATTTTTGTTTAGATAATATGAACTACCATTAATAGTAGCAATTATCTCTTACTAAATATCAAGTAAACTTGTTTCACTTGAAGTTCACATAATAAATTATGAGTAGAACACTTCTCCAATAAGCCTAAAATACCTGCTACACTTGGGTACACATCAAATGTACAACAGATGAACATGGTTAATCGACACTAACACACAATTAGGTATATATAATACACAGTCTAAGTTAACATAGTAAATGAGTACATAAATAAATTAAAAGAATGATAAGATGCCACCTTTATTATATAAGCAGAATTTGTACGCCCTCATTCCATAGATCCAACACAATTACTATATGTGCTCAAAAGCATTTCAGTCAAGATCACAGTAAGAGAAATTGGATTACACTCACTAGGCTAAGACCATGCGAAATTGTTAGTAGATATAAAGAAATGAACCCCAACAGTTAAATTAAAGCACAAATGTGAAATTGGCAGTGAAATCCTTCTAACTAAATGGATGAAGTACTCACTGATCACAACCATTTACTAGTTCTTATTCAAAGCTATACAACACCATTTCTCAACAGTTCCATAGCCATCCATAATTTAAGATTAATATACAACACCCTTGTTCATTTGCGACCTAGTGCATCATCAATTCAACATAAATAAGAGACATGTCATCTTTAAATATAGCCATCGATCAGAACTGGCTATGGGTCTAAACGGAGCCTAGCCAATAGAGCCCAGATGTAACGAAATAGTTACCACAGGCTGTACTATGAGTAGAGATTCAAAATAAAAAAAGAAGAAGATGCAGTCATTGTAATATTTAAAAAGAAACCAAAATTCCCACTGGAAGCTTAATTCAAGCATGCATGATCCTTAGTGTGGCTTGGTACGCCTAGTTACACTAGAGCCGTAAGATGTATATTAGAACAACGCAACCCACTATCAAGTTAACATCTCCACCCCACTTATCCTCATATGAAACTAGGAAACAAAGGATGCATTGTCTAACAATATTTTCATATCTTATTAAGGATTTAGACCACAAACAGTTGGATAATAGTAGATCGCGAGGTCCTGAAACGTCCCTAACAGTATGTGCATTTTAAGTACATGCAGAAAATTAACATAGAAGGAGTCTAACTAGCCAAATTTAGATCCTTGCATTTCTCATAAACTAGCTATACATTCACCCTCGTTAGATTAGTCACCAACAAGAAAAATTAAATAAAACAAAGCTACGCAAGTCTAACCACCGTACGCGTAAGTTTAGACTAAAGCATTATTAAATTTCTTAATGACAACGCAAATGCACAACGAAACACCATCTCAATTACTTAGCTACAGCTCATGTCTATATGTGTGGTGTGGGTTCTCCGTAGATACAACACATATAATTCAAAGAACGTATCATTCAGATGGAACCTTAAGGCACAACAACAAGCAAGGAAAATATCTAAGTAGGCCTTCCATCTAAACACTCTTATGATATGGTGAAAGAGATCAGGGTATACTTATACTAGTCATAAGTATGCATTTCATTTTCATTTTTAGAGTAACATTCGTAAATTTCAAAAAATAAACTATTACAAAGCATACCTAACCGAAGTGGACTAATTTGCACATCAAGAGAGTATGTCATGGAAACGTGGCGGTAACGTTAATGTTAAGACTTACAATAGCTAGCACTATGCATTTACACTATAGAAGAATGACAATGTTTTGCAAATGCAACGACATTAAATTAAGCTTAACAAGTAACGAATTCTAAGGTCTAAGCTTCAACTGTTATGTTGAATTTAGGAATGTAACGCCATTCCTTTCATGGCTAAATGACCACATAAGTAAATCAATAGACTAAATTTAATTCAAACTCCATGCAACACCTAATCATTAATCTCGATCTAAATTCAAAGCAAATTCAAACCTTAAGAGGCTAAAAATTTCATTGTAAGATAGACTAATGATTATAGAGACCTTTTTACAAATACTACTTAGGCATCCAGGGAATTAGTAAAACAATTCATCCATTTAGTCCAACATTATTGTCCTAGTTCACTTTTAAGCTCATAGACTTGAAAATCAATTCCCCGATCTTTTGAATTCTGATAATGATGATGGATTCTGACCTCATTGACACATTACTGTTATTTTTTGGATTACAGTTTCTGATCTTTGGAAAGTTCAAAATTATAATGGGAGGACCCATTTTTACATCACATTATTACCTTTCGCCATTTTCTGGGGTATATGAACTCTGTGGACTTTTGAAGAAAAAATAATAAAAACTCACTTGATTATATAAGAAATCAAAGCTACCATTTTGTATTGGGATATTTCTTATAAAATTCTTGATGGAATTCGTTTTGATATCCAGTATTTTCCTAGTGTTTAGACTCGACTGACGTGTCATTTTTCATGTTTTCTCAACCTTTTCGGAGTTCCTATCATGGTCAGAATTCATACAAAGTAACTCCCTTCAAGAAACTGAATATATGAATTCTTGATTGAATTCAGGACTATAAAGTTATGAACCTTTGGTATAGATAAAGAAACAGTTGATGTCATCAAATAGAAGGAAAAAAACGACAACTGTCATGCCCAACATGCCGCTGTGTATAACGACGATTCCCATTACACACCACAAGAGGAAAAAAAAAAAGGTAAACGTTACCGTCATACATGGCATGCCGCGGTGTCAGTGTAATAACACACCACCAAGGGCGGGACTACAACACAACTCTTGTACAAGTAGCTCACGGCTATGGTTCGAGTGTTCCAGCTTATAAACCAAAACAGTCAAATCCCAGAAGTCACCGCTTCAAATCCGCGCACGAAAAATTTATAAAACATTTTCCCCACCGAAATTCTCTTCTTTATAAAAATAAAATTTATTTTCCCTAATTTCTCAAAGAATTTCTAACTACAAGCAGAGAGAGTGAGGGGAGATAATAGAATTGTTGATATTCGTTGGAATCTAAGAATCGAAGTCTTGAGGTTAAGTATTCTGGTTAAAATGTCTTTTATTTGTGGATTAACATTTTGATTTTTTTTTTATTTCTTCGAATTAGGGGTGTAGCAAAATAACAATTTATACATCTTCTAACTTGTGAAATTATTGTTTTTTTTATGGAAATCATGATTCTCAATCCAGATACATGTCATGATCAATTTATTTGCAACATTCTATTAGCCTTATTATCTCTTTCTCTTGCTTGTGTATCTTCTAAATTACCTTAGATAAGATTCAATTCCAAATCACACTATCATTCTCCTCCTCATAAGCTCATAGACTCAAATTTAATTGATTTGGAGTCTGTTTTTTTCCCGCTTCTGTAAAAAATTCCTTAGCGATTAAGGGAATCAGGTCTAACTGAGGCTATTAAGGAAATCTGGTTATATTAGGTTACTTATCTATATTAAGTTATTCAGCTGGTTATGTTAGAGCATAGCTCGGTTGAACCCACCAAGCGTTGGTATGTCAAGTTTGGTTGTCATATTTTAGTGAATCAAAACTCATTTAAAGAGTAGCTTGATTATATACTAAAGTCAACTTCGTATAGGTTAGCTTGAAAGTGTTAGGATATGAGACTTACAAGTATTACATGAAGACTTGAAGAATGTGAAATAGTATGAAGCTACAACGACAACATCATCCTTTCTCTTAAGGTTAGTAATATTTGACTTGCTCTGTTTCATTCCCTAACGTATCTTTCAAGTCGTGCATATTGAAAACATAACTGTGAAGCTGTGTATGATACTCTATTTAGACATAGTATTAAGGAATACAATACGAGGTTTATTTCTTAACCATTAAACTTTGTATATAAGACACCGACATGATCATATGAATGCTATTGTGATTATGTATGGGTATGAGTGAAGATTTCATCCTAAGAAACAATGTTTTACATTCGTTTAAAGGAAGTAAGTTCATAAACTCGTTTTGTGAATCGAAAGGAAAATCGCTAGGCTTATTGGTATTGTTATTCATTGCAAATCTATTTTGAATTACCAATATATGTGTTTAGTATAACCGCTCATAAACTTGTTTATGTATCTTGGTAAAACTATTCACAAGGCCTGACTTATGTATTGGTATGACTTTTATTAGTGAAACCGATCTTAAGTAATCACTCAAGATGGTATTATCGATGTCTTGTAAATAACAACTTTTATCTAGCCATTGGGGAACCGATCCTAGTAAGAGGTGCAAAAAATTTACAAGAGGGGAATCGATCCTTGTAAGAGGTACAACACGTTTTTAGTAGATGGGGGAACCGATCCTATGAACATGTGCAACAAGTTTGTAGTTTCGAGGGAACCGATCCTATGGACATGTGCACCAAATACAGGTAGTTACCATAAGTATGTGGGGAACCGATCCTAGTACCTAGTCAACCGAGTTTTGGTAACTAGCGTGACTATGCATAGTACTCACATGGAGGTAGAACCTAACTTGCTTTGGTAGAACCGTGAAACCCATGATTGGTGATTTGATAGGATAATCAATCACATAGTTCTTGGAAGTCAAATGAACCAATTTTAAATTCGTTTGGAAGTGTGGCAAATCGGTTCCAAGATTGTGATTATGAAAAAGGACTTGCAAAGTAAAGATGTCGACATACTTTGAACATGTGCAGTAACTCTTATCATTAATTGTTCAAAGATATTCCTTAATAGCTAAAGGAGAATCCCAGGATCAAAATAAATTGAGAATCTTTTATTTAAGGCTTATTGCATATCTTTGAGAATATTCGGTTTTGGAAATTCCTTTGTGTCCAAACTTCCTTGTCTATAAATATTGAAGTTTTCATTTCTAGCAAACTAATCCTCAGAGCCAGCAAAACTACCTAAGTTGTGTTGTTACTGGTGGAGCCGCCTATCGGAGAGGAAAGTACCCTAATTAGGAGAAATCTCTTATGGCCGCTCGGTTTAAACACTTCTTTGGGATTGAAAAGCTCTATTAGTACCGTTGGTGGGAAACTAGATAATTGCAGTTTATTTTAGTTTTCGATTGATCTGATTGACTAACGGTTGTTGAACTTTGATTGCACCTAGTTTGTTTATGCTTGAGAATCTTCTCTTTTGATATAAGATTCACTCAAACTAGATCGAAGTTTCGACGGGGATCTTTAGATTGTTTGTAGATCTAAAGACGTCTTGTGATAATCCAACGTTAACAGACTGCGTTCTGTGTGTGATTGATCACAAGAGATTCAAGTTGATTGTGTGCAGGTGCTGATTGAAGATCAAAGAAGATTTGAAGACAGGAAGACTTTTTGGGTTCATAATCTTTGGTGTGCACAATACTTGTTTCATCTGGAAAGGGATCCAACTATAATCGGTTTATCTTTGTGATAGATTGGATTGATTAGTTGAGTAGATCGGCATCAATACACTTTTTTGTGATTAATAGTATTGATTGCATAGTCTAACAATTACTTCGGTAGTTGTTGAGAGATTGATCTAAGGACCCGACAAAGGAGTTTATTGGTTAAACGGAAGAGCCTTTGTCAAACTCATATCACGTTGTTTGAAAAGAGTTGTTACCGAATAGATTTGTTGTTCCTTTACTGTTTGGAATACGAACCAAAGGAATTGTTCCAAGTGCGTGACTTACTGCAAGTTGGAGGCGCAGGGATACTGAGGAAATTAGGTGAACTGTAGGTTTAGTTGCTTGGTCTCAACTATACGAAGTTGGTTTGATTTTATATAGCGGCTTAATTCTAAGAGTATTCAATTCTGGACTAGGTCCCGGGGTTTTTCTGCATTTGCGGTTTTCTCGTTAACAAAATCTTGTTGTGTCATTTACTTTTATTTTCCGCAATTATAATTGTGTTTATTTTAATTTAAAGTAAATCACACAAATGTTAATTCATATTTTACTTGATAGAAAATCCATAGAGTTTGGTTAAGTCCGAACCTATCATCAAGTAAACATACTTCGTTGTTGTATTGTATTGATCTCGTATCCATAGACGATCACACAAAGTGTGAACTGATTAGTTGTATCAGTCCATAGACAATCACTTTCGGAAAAAGACTTATAGGTGGAAAAGTTTTAGATTGAGGTATATTTGGGTACCCTCGTCTTTTCACCTGCGCCTTTGACTTCTAGAGTCATGCACGTGAATAACAAGTCCTTTAGGTCGTATTCCAAACAGCAAAGGAAGAATCTGTTTGGTAGCCACTCTAATCAATCTTGTTACAAGATATAGATGAGTCGTTGACAAAGGATTTTTCGTTTAATCTAATAAACTCCGTTGTCTGGTTAGATCAATCTAACTATAACTACCGAAATAGTCAAGTATATATTCGCACTCAATCAATATAGATCTCAAAGAGAAATATAGAGAATGCTATCTCACGCAACTAATCAATCAGAGCTATCAAAGATAAACTGATTCTAGTTGGATCCCACCCGACCAAGGTTTGTGCACAAAATCACAAGATACAAAAACTAATAAGAAATCTTCTTCGTCTTCAAATCTTCTTCTATCTTCAAAACCTTCACAACACCACTTGAATATCTTGTGATCAATTACACACAGAATGAAGTCTGTTAACAATGGATTATCACATGATGTCTTTAGATCTAACAACAGTTTTAAAGATCCCGTCGATACTTTGATCTAGTCTGAGTGAATCTTATATCAGAAGAGAAGATTCTCAAGCATAAACAAACTAGGTGCAATCAAAGTTTCAACAACCGTTAGTCAATCAAATCAAATCGAAAACTAATAACACTGCAATTATCTAGTTTCCCACCAACGGTACTCGTAGAGCTTCTTGATCCCACACCAGTCATTAGGATCGGTTACACCAGTTTCAAGGATTGGTTCCATCTACACATGGTATCTACTTGTGATCAGTTACACCGGTTACCAGGACCGGTTACACCAATTATAAGGATCGATCACACAACACTTATGATCGGTCACACCAATTACTAGGATCTGTCACACCAATTACAAGGATCAATCATACCATCTCACACATATTGGTCATCCAACGATATGCAACGAAACAAGTTCATGAATGTACTTCCTTTAAACAAATGTAAAACATTGTTTCCTAGGATGAAATCTTCACCATAATACATTCACATAATCATAACACTCTATACAAGATTATGTCGATGTCTAACTACGAAGTTCAAAAGATAAACGTTATACTTCGTAGTCTAATTCCTTAATACTATGATCATACTATTATGATCATGTCACATCACTAGAGAATTATATACAGTATATACAGCTTCGTTGTTATGTTTTCAATATAGCATGACTTAAAGATACGTTAGGAATGAAACAGTTCAAGTCAATATTACTAACCTCAAGTAGAAGGATGATGTCGTCATTGTAGTTCGTTACTTCTTCACATTCTTCAAGTCTTCGGAGTAATACTTGTATGTCTCAACATTCCTAGACTTTCTAGTCTAACCTAAATGAAGTTTACTCTAGTATTTAATCAAGAGACTCTAGATGAGTTTTGATACAAAAATATGACAACCAAACTTGACATACCAACGCTTGGTGATTTCAACCGAGCTATGCTCTAACAAAAACTATATCTTGATTTCTAGTCTACAATTAGTTAAGTCTCGGATTAGGATAGAAGTATGTAGTTGAGCATCGGACATCACTGCGTTCTACCGTTTAAAGGCGGAGATCAACCGAAGTTTTTGGAGAACTTCCTAAACAAAAGGTAAGTGACGACTGAACCACCTATTTCTCAAGTTATATTCATCCTTATATCTATGAGACGATGTCGCATGACTAATTAGACTATTGCAAGCATATCAAGAATTTCGAGTCAAGTTTATCTTGGTAATCAGTTCTCGAAATATATATAACTAAGCTTAATGAAAATTTCTTCATACTTGATGAATTTAGGTTAAGAACAGTTTTTTGTTCATAATCTAAATCGTGATTCAAGATTATCATTCGAAAATAGCCTGGAACAGTGATATGTGTCATTGATGTTATTTGGGAATGTTTCGAATTGATTTAGAGAGAAATATAGAACTACTGTAAATTTGGATATAGGACAGTATGCATACCAGTTCACATACTGGGAGAACTGTCATAGGTCCGGAGCCGTAGTGCATTTACCAAGTACACGTATCGGCATAGATATATGTCGATAGAAACTTTTTGGTATGCATACCCGGTATCCATACCATAAAAAGTTTGTTGCTCGTGAACCAAGAATGGTACGCAAACCAAGTATGCATACCGTATATGTACTGTTGGTTTTGAAACCGGTGCGGTATCCATACCCGGTATGCAAACCGGAAAAGTTCTGTGAGTTTCTGGTGTCTTTGTTATTTCTTTTCCGCATTATATTGTTTATCTTTATAATTGAAATATCAATCAGAGTAGATACATACATCCTTGTTTGTTGGATATGACTTGATTAATTCTTGGATATTGATCTTTGGAATCTTCAAAGTACTCTCACACATAAATCAGGTTCACGGACTTGTCTCTGTAAACTTTCTGATTGTGAGAGAAAGAGATATAACTCTAAATATTATCCTTGATTGAGATTCATTAAGTTGAACTCTCATAATTGTATTTAAGTTTGTCCATACAGGTTGCCTAAGAAAAAGTTGGTGGTGCATATCGGTACCCCCGCGTTTTCAATTGGCATCAGAGCAGGCAAACACGTTTAAGACCTAATAAGTTTGTGTTTGTAAACGATTAAACCTGTAACAAATGAGTCAAAGTATGGTTTTCAATTTACCAAGAAAAGACTCATTGTACGCACACCCCAGAATAAAAAACGGCACTGGGAAGGAAGTATCTCTATTCGGCAATACATCTCTCTTGAATGTGCAACCTAGTAGTTTAACAAACCTTATGAGAACATAGTTGCACAATAGGTTCATTAACTGTCATGATAAACCTGTAGTTAAAACTGTCTGTGCAGTCAATGACTCTGACCACGAAACGTGCTCTCATTTCTTTCTTCGCGACAAAGTTAACCTTCTTGAAGAACTTCTTCAATCAAAAGAGCGAAGCAATGTTTTTATTGAAAAAAGGCTTGAGGAAAGTAATAAAATAGAAAGGCTCTTGAAAACAAAACTTAATGATTCAAGAAGTGATCTAAGACAAGCACTTTCAACGATTGAGAACTTGGAAAAAGAGTTATCTAGACTAAAACCACTGTGTGGTCAAGTAAGAAAAAGACTCAGTGTGTTCACAATAGAATTCTCTAGAAAGCACAAATCTTTATGGTTCTCATCATGTCGGATTCATATACCTCTAAAAGTATAACCAGTACACAAAGGAAAAGTAATTTTAATCACGTTAGATCTCGGAAAAGATTGTTCCAATGTAAACAGGAAGGTCATATGAAATCATGCAAGAACAATTCTAATAGAAAATCGTCCAGTGAAAAACCTAGTTTTCATGCGAAAAGTTTCTCAAAGGATTGTTCATCTGTAACTGAGAGAGATAGGATTTCTGTTTTACAAAAGTCCTTGCACCAAATTATTGATTGTGTTGCAACTCTAAAATTATGTGGAAAAAAGAAAGATAACTTTAATTCGAAGAGAACCTTCTCAGAAACTCATAATTACACAGTTACAAATCTTTAGAGAAGAATTTATCATAGTATTTCTAACCTCAAAATACAGATTAACCGATTGAGATGAGGAATTAAAAGGACAAGGAAAACACTATATACAAGTAAGAATTCCACTTCTTTATCTCTCAGTAGCTCACCTAAGAAAAACTGTGTTAAGGACATAACAAGTACTAAACAAGAAAGTATACCAAAAAATCTTGTTGTTCATGATAGGAATTTGTCGGATGCTTATCATAGCATAACTTGATTATGACATGCACTGCTTCCTCCTGTTACAATTGAACGGAGGATGCGCAACTTGCTCAAGAAATAAAATTGTTTCCTTCTTGATATATGATGTATCTTGTTTTATGTAATTTATCTTTTGCTAAAGCTTGGTCCTAAACATTATCGTTGAGCTTGTCCTTGATACAATCACATCAAATGTGTTGATGTGAATATCAACAAATTATGGTGTTCTAAATCCCCATTTATTTAGCTAAGAACATTGTTGATGTTGTCTATATGACCTGTTTTGGGAATTAAACTGGTCACAAAATCAAGAACTCACGAACACGTAACCGTGTGGGTCCCATGACTAATATAAAGCCCGTGTAAGTAACGAGCTAGTACTCTTCAGAAGATTCTAGAAAGGATGTCTCTTCCTTCAGTTTTCTTGACCTAAAAGCTGTAATATATATATATATATATATTCGAGGTACGCCTACCTTTGAGTTATATACAAGTGCTGGAGTAACTCGTAAACGTTCACAAATCAAGTATGCTTCTAAGATTTCAAACAACACAAAGGAAGATAATAAGAAGATGGAGGATGGTGGTTCCACAAGAATTGTTGATTTTTATGATAATCCTGTTACCATATCCTGTTACTTTGCTCAAGAACATGCAGGGTCAAGACCGGTTCATATGTCCACCGATCCGGTTGGAAATCTTATGAGAGACATTAGAGTTGTGTTCGATCAATTGTCTGTAGCTAAAAGAGATGTTAAGCTCCTTAAATCATAATTGGGAAAAGCGTCGGATGATCTTGGTTTTCTCAAAACTCAAGTCGCAGACTACATATGAATTATAGTTTTCCTTATTTTTTCACGTTTAAGTAGTAGGAAAATTCTTGTGAGAATTTGTTCTTACTTTTGGGAAGGATAACTAGGGTTTGGTATAAAATATATTATTACACAAGCTATTTCCAACGATTTTTCATCTTGCATGTTTTTGGATTTATTTATTTGAATTCTAGAGTTTTAATTTTGGAAGATGAACTTGTAGTATGTAATAATTATTGGTTTAATATATTGCAAAGTCTTATGAGATATATGTGTCCTTTACTTTTTGTAAATTGAATTGATATCTCATATATGCTCAGAAGTTAAATATATCATGTTTTTATAAACTAAAAATAGAATAAACTTTGTGATTTTTTTTTCGAAATATTGATCTACTCGTGATCACATTTTTGTGTTGTTACTGCACTATACACTCCGTGAGATTTTTTTATGTTGAGTCATACCGATTAAAATTATCTCTTTGTTCGTAACTTGTGTTGAGATTAATTTATATCAATGTTCAGGATACAAATCCATGTGACAAAATCCTTCTTTTTACAAAAGTAAAGTCAGTTATGTTTGTTCTCTTGGGAATGACATAAAATAGGGGAGAGTTCTTAAATGAACTTGTGCTTAATTGCTAATCTTTGTGGGGTGTGTGGCTATGGAATTTACAGGGGATGCTTGTATCTTAAATCTCCAAGATGAGCGCTAAGTATTTCATACTATGTGATATCATCTAAATAAAAGTTGATATTTAATTCCTTTAAGTCTTGAAATATCTTTTGGTTGAATTCTTTACGATCCCATTGTTTTCGTACCTTCGCCAATTTTTACTGACAAAAAGGGGGGAGAATTAATTAGTAGTTTCGCACTACATACATATGGTTTACGGATCATTGTGTAAGGTGGAGTGAAACACTATCTATAGGTTTCACATATTATACAAAAGATGTAAGTATTGATTAAGGTGGAGAAACATATCACCGTATTATTACTTCGAAGTTGTGATACAATTGAACTTTGGAGAGGATAATAATACTGTGTTTCTATATAACGACAATTGAGAATATTTGTTTTCAAAGTTGTTATTCGCTACGGATCTTCAACAACAACGATGCTGAGTTGAACACTTTCAGAATCATTGCAACTTGAAGTAACGAAGAATTCAAGGAGTTGAAGAAACCAAGGAAATCAAGCATATAAGTTGAAAAAAATATGTCTTGATTTCTAGTCTACAATTAGTCAAGTCTCGGATTAAGATAGAAGTGTGTAGTTGATAATCGGACATCACTGCGTTCTACCATTTGAAGGCGAAGATCAACCGAAGCTTTTGGAGAACTTCTTCAACAAAAGGTAAGTGAAAACCGAACCACCTATCTCTCAAGTTATGTCCATCCTTCTATCTATGATACGATATTGATAAGCACGTAAGTGTGACGCATTTTCACCCATAACTACATTATCTAGGACTCATTTTATTTCTAATAGAGTTTTTTTAAGTCTTTTATAGGGAATAATCTCTTGCGGCAAAATTGGCTCGAAAAGTGGTGTTTTATACCCCAGGATAGAGTACTAAAGGCACCCCAGAAATGCACCGGAAGCACCCCAAAAATGTGTCGGAGGAACCCCGGAAAAAATTACTATCTACGCCCAAAAATTACTATTTGCACCCCATAAGACAAGTGCTAAAGGGACACCCGTGCAGGATTAGGGGGAGGACATGTTCTTCTCAAATTCAAAAAAATATTTTTCGCGGGAAAATATTCCCTTTCACTGGCAGAATTTCAATCGGATGTTTGGACTGATTTAGTGAGATTCAATCCCTGAAACTTAGTGGGTAGACGTGATATGACTATAGAAAGCTAGTATGGGTGATTTTATCTATCAAATTTGGCTGGATAACTTGTTTTAATCCAAACAGGGAGTTGGAGGAAAAACATGAGCTTGCACGAGTTGTGAGAAATTTAAACGTGTACTGCACGTGTTTGGAAGACTTAATAGATATCCTGGAGCGTGAAGAAGGTATAGAAGGAAAGAAATACAGCTGCATGCGCGTGGAAGATCAAAAATTGGAAATTTTGGCCGTGGAGAATAATATTGATAAATGAAGATTATTTGGGAGATATGGCCTGATTAAATGAGGATTAGGAGTATAAATAGATTGCTCCAGGTACAAGGACGGGGTGTCGAGAGTTTGGGGTCGAGAGGAGAGCTCAGGAGGCGTGAATCAAGAGTTTTCAGAACTCTGTTGTTGTTGCGGCTGCTGCTGCTCGGGAAACAGCGACGGTTTCTTCATCCGTCGTAACAGTTTCTTCATCCAGTTGTAACAGTTTTTTCAACTGGTTTGCAACATTTATCTTCATTGTAACAGTTTCTTCATCCTCTTCTGCAACATTTATCTTAAGATTTGTAACGATTATCTTCATCATAACAGTTGAGAGTTGAAACAGTCGGTCTGTAACGCACCTGTGCTGTTGCAGATTTCCTGTTTCATTATTTTCTCTTCTTGTAAATACTTTTTGATCCATGAATACATATTTTGAGTGTGTTTTCGACATGATGAGTTAAACCCCAACACTGGGACGACGGAGGAGGCCGAACTTCATACATGGGTAAATTTGTTTTATTCTTTTTTATGACTTTTGCACTAAAATTAATTGAAATATGATTTGATTAAATTGGTTGTCATTTGATTAGATGGGTCATGCTTAGCTTAGGTGATTTGATGTCCCATGCTTAACATTTACAATCAATGTTTTGAGAATCTACCTTGGAAAAAATAGAGTCCATGTTTATATTTCTTGAGCTAAAATTGTTGAGAATAAATAAGTGAATCTTATGTTATGAAGATTGGCTAAATCCTTAGTCCCAGTACCTCTCGTCCATTGTTAATAGTCTTTGTATATATTTATTTAGTATTTTTAAAAACTTTAATCTCTACAAATCCGAGTGAACGACAACCTCATTTCTTACCACTATCTAAAATTCGATCAGATATCGCATGACTAATTAGACTATTGCAAGCATATCAAAAATTTCGAGTCAAGTTTATCTTGGTAATTCGTTCTTGAAATATATATGACCAAGCTGAATGAACATTTGTTCAGACTTGATGAATTTCGATATAAAACAATTTATTAATCTAAATCGTGATTTAAGATTATCATTCGGAAATAACCTTGAATAGTAATATATGTCATTGATGTTATTTGGGAATGTTTCAAATTGATTTAGAGAGAAATATATAACGACTGTAAATCTGGATACAAGAATATATGCATACCAGTTTCACATAGTGGGAAAATTGTTATAGGTCCGGAGCCGCAGTACATGTACCCAGTACACGTACCGACGTAGCTATAGTTCGACAACGATTTTTTGGTATGCATACCCGGTATCCATACCATAAAAAGTATGTTGCTCGTGAACCAGGAATGGTATGCATACCTAGTATGCATACCGTAAAGGAAATGTGGGTTTTGAAACCGGAGTGGTATCCATACCAGTATGCAAACCGAAAAAGTTCTCTGAGTTCTTGAACTCGTTTTTGTTTTAAGGGTACACATACCCGGTACATGTACCATGGCAAAAATAGTCAGGAACAAGGTAGAGTATACGTGCTTTCCCTGTCGAATATTTTCAGATGCACAAAAATTATTTCTGTGAGATAATTGACATTTGAATAAATCTCTAAAAACACTATATAAACATGATTGATCACATTATAACCTATGGTTGTGACTTGAGCTTAAAGTCTTAAGTGTTAATGAAAATGATGAAGCTTATGATTCAATCGGTTAGTTTCGGCTAACCGTCCATGAACAATATCTTTGTACACGGTTCGGTTACGGTTCATGCTAACTAGAGTGTATATCTTGATATGTTAATCTCATTTCAAAGATTCATCTAACGATGGATATTATTTGCTGGGTTCCAAAGCTATCTTAGCTTAATCCTAAAGCAACCTATACTTTGAAAGTCTATATAAGAGAGAACCTCAATCAACTGGGATTTTTGAATCCCTGACACTATTCTTTGCGTGTCCTAGTTGTAAACTAGTGTCATCCTGTCCGTCAAACCCTTCTAGGGTTTAGCGACTAAAAAGACTTCATCTAGGGATTCGCGAAGCCATGTCCAACTATCTTTATCTTGATAGTTTGAGTATCCTGATCTTGTTTTGATTGTTGAGATGCTCACTCAAACAAGATAGATAGAAATCGCAAAGTTATGTTCGTCTCAGACTTTGTGATTCCACAGGTTTAATACTCGTGAGGTGAATAATAATCTAGGATGCTCTTTGGGAAGCATAAGTACGGATTTTGAGGTTAGCTAGACTTTGTCTATTCCTATCGATTTTCAGTCTCACCTTGATCTATGATCAAAAATGAAATCACATATAGGCTTATCTGTAGGAGGCAGATTAGTTTAAAGTCTTTAATTGAGTTGAAGAAACTCTTAGGATGTAAAGGACGAAAGCTAAGGGAATCAATTGGGCGGAGTCCTGCTGATATTCAAGAGGCGTAACGAGCATGAATGTAACTGAATTGTTGTGAGGGTTTAATTCGGTCTCAACTACATTCCAGTCCGAAGTTAATTGGTAGTAGACTAGTGTCTGTATCGGCTTAATACAGTTTGGTGTTTAATCTGGACTAGGTCCCGGGGTTTTTCTGCATTTGCGCTTTCCTCGTTGACAAAGTTTCTCGTGTCTATGTTTTTATTGTTTATATTTATAATTTAAATATCACAGGATGTATGTAAATCAATCAAAGTAGATACATCCATCCTTGTTTGTTGGATACGACTTGATTGATTCTTGGATATTGATATCTTGAATCGTCCAAGTACTCTCACACATAAATTAGGTTCATGGACTAGTCTCTGTAAACTTTCTGATTGTGAGAGAAAGAGATATAACTCTAAATATTATTCTTTGATTGAGATTTATTAAGTTGAACTCTCGGAATTGTATTTAAGTTTGTCCATACAGGTTGCCTAAGAAAAAGTTGGTGCTGTATTTTGCTACCCCCGGGTTTTTCCCATTCAAATTGTGTTTATTCTGGAATCCAATGTGAGTAGAGGAAACATGTTTAAAGTTGGAAGGATCGCAGAGGATTGACGAACATGCTCTTCATAGCTCTTGGACTTTGGTAAATGTTGTACTTTGGTTTGTAAAAAGATGACTATAAATTTTTCTCCTACTTCCTAAGAAGTAGTGACGATGGCTATTTTTATCAGACTACCATTAAAACCCTCTGATCAAACACGACTTCAAACTAGTCATTAAGGTTATGCAGATTTCATCCTTCATGTTTTACCCTTGGTTTCGAACACGGTAATCATAGTATAGCCAAGAAATCAACCTAATGCACATCTAAACTACATTTTCACCATTCTTTTTTGTTTTTGTTTTGTTTTTAACGGTTTTATTCATCAAATTTCAAGGAGACCAGAATTGCATTCTTACACCAGATTTCGTTGTCTCCAAAGCTCCAACTAGAAGAAACGAACTTAAATGCACAACCAGCATCGCAGCTATCTAGAGAACAGATTGCAATCTGTAGTTTAGTCATTCAGAGGAGAAGAAAAATAACAGCTGACAATATCATGTTCCAGAAGCTGTGCTTTTGTTCACATTCTCTGTGCATTTATCTTAAAAGGCTCTATGGAACCAACCAAACATTTACATGAATATCCAGCATTTTCGTAGTGTTTAGACTTGACTGACGTGTCATTTTTCATGTTTTCTCAGCCTTGTCAGAATTCATACAAAGAAACTCCCTTCGAGAAACCGAAGATATATAAATTCTAGACAAGGAAAAAAAATTGGCAAAAAAAAGAAGGTGTCAAGACGACGCGTATGACGACGCCAGCCAATCTCTAGGCACCAAGGTTTGAAAAACACCCGTTTTTATTGGAAAAACGGCCGTTTAAACGGTCACACCCATATACCGTGGTCGTGAGGGTCCCTGAACCCCGTTCCTTTATAATGCCGATAAATAGGAAATAATGGCAGTTTTTTAGGACCGCTTTTCAGTTTTCACACACGTTATAACCGTTTTTCTAAAATTAATTCGAATGTTTTTTCCTTCTAAATAACATTTTAACGTGCATTTTTAGAACTGTTTTCCCGTTATCACGCACGTTGCAATCGTGTAAATAACTTTCTTACCATTTTTTTTGAACTAGTGTTTCATCATTTAAAAAGTTACGCGAACCAACTACGACCTCCACCTTCTTTCGATCTATTCATGTATTTTTCATTTTCTCGGCGGTTCCTTTCCTCATTATAGTCATCGTCGTGGGGATACTGGCTCTATTCGTTCCCATAAGTATCATCATCATAATAGCCTCCATTATCATCATCATAACCTCCTTCATTTTCATCATCATTGTTACCTACTTCAGTATTGTTATCAATATTAGAATTATATCCTTTGTTCATATGTTGGACACCATGGTCAGAGCAATCGGTAGTGTAACGAGAATCATATGTAGGATTCGCATTCTCAAAACCTTGTGTCTTATCTCCAAATGAAAGATTACCAAAGTCATAAACAAAGTCACTCACCGGTAACCTTTCGTATGGGATTTCAACTTCGGGATCATGCCAGTTGTATGGTAGAGGGACATGCTCTGGATTATTAACGGCTTCCTCTTCCAGCATATTTAACCATTGTTCTTCTTGAGATAAAACCGGTTTCGTCTTCCCCCGCTATCCAGTCAAGCATATTGTTATCCCTCAAATGACTATGAACATCGTGAACATCAATGTTATGTCGCCTTGCTTTACCTTTAATTCTTTGTTGCCCCAACTTCAAATTGTACTGAACATATATACACCAGATCATTTATTCTCGATGAAAATAAACAACTGCGTAGTTTGGTTTGGATTCTTTCAAACCGATATCATCTATAACGGGCTTGAACAAAGTAATTAAATACTCCGTTGTCAATCGATTATATTCTATGTCGACACTTTTCAAAAAATTAATTCCACTACCACTGTAAACTAGAAAATTTACAACCGTATGGTTGCTTTTGTTTTTCCAACCATCAGACATGAGTGTACAACCATATTCTCTCCAATAATGTCGTTGGACAGACACCACATCCTTTTCAATCCTTTGTTTTTCTGAAGTTAATATGGGATTCGACAACTTATAAGTTGACGGAACTCTATAGGATTGGCCGAAATTCGCAACTGCATTAGATGCCTCGTGATACTGAGATGAGTTAGCCACATTGAAGGGAATATCATTGGCATAGAAAAAACGTCCAACAAAAGAATCGACTTTGTTAAAACTTAATTGAGTTTCCTCCCCCAATTGGATCAACCTGAATCTTCAAGTGAACCAAGTCCACTTCTTTGTTAAAACTTAAAATGAGATAAAATAAAGGGACAAGTCTACCTAGCTAGGTTATGGATTTTCTTAAATTGGATTGATGATTGTTTGATTCTTTCTTCACATTACTTATGCATGTATTGCATAATTGCTGCCGACAGAATTTTAGTGGCTATAACTGACCGTCACGAATATTATCAAACTTTCATAATTTGTATAGTGAAAAACATTTTAAAACACCTATATAAGGAATATTAACATGTCTATCAAATTATATATATTTTTTATATTGACAATAATCAATTAAAATGATAGTTTTAAAGATATCCCATTTTTTAATGTTATAGGTCATCTATTAGTAAGAAAAAATTTAAAAATGAGTAGGTCATCTATTTAGGGACGGAGGGAGTATTAAAAAAGAAAAAAAACTTAGTCACAACGTTTTTTAGACGCGTTATAACGTTTTCACGCACGTTATAACCGTTGGATAGGAATTTCAGATCATAATTTTCTTTAATTTTCTATTTAACCGTTATAACGCCCGTTTTTTTTGAAAAAAACGTACAAAAAACGCGTTTTTTTCCCAAATTGTGCTCACACCCGTCAAAATACGTTATAACGGTCACACCTAGTACCTGTGACCTGAGACGTGACCCGTTTTTCAAACCTTGCTAGGCACCAACGTGACACTACAACACAGCTCCTGTACAAGTAGGTAACGGCTAACTTAGTCAATCAAAGCAATAACTTTCCTCTACCCACCAGTTCAAATCCGCACACTGCCATTCATAAAACGGAAAAATAAACATTTACACAACAGTGTCTCCCACTCCCACTGTCTTCTTCACAAAAATAAAATTCACTGCCCCCAATTTCTCAAAGACAAGCAGCAGAGAGAATGGAATATGCTATTCCTTGATGAAATTCGCTGGAAGAATCGGATGTCTTAAGGTTAAGTATTCTGGTTAAAATCTCTTTATCTGTGGATTAACATTTTGTGTTTTTTTTTTTCCTTTTAAATTGGGGGTAGCAAATTAACAATTTAGACATCTTTTTAACTTGTGAAATTATTGTTTTTGATGGAAGTCATGATCAATTAATTTTGAGCATTCAAATTTGTCGGTTTTGAGTTTTTATTTATTTTGCTGCTTCTGGAAAAATTTCCTTACCGATCAAGGAAATCAGGTTTTTCCTTACCGATCAAGGAATTCAGGTTTAACCTAGACTATTAACGAAATCTGGTTATATTAGGATACTGAGTTATATTAGGTTATTGAGTTAAGTTTTAGGAAATTTATGCTATTAGTATAATGTTTTAGGAATCTGAATGGGGGTGGTACTAGTTAGTATATAAAGGCTATCAAGCCTTATGTTCTTAATGTCACAAACTCTTTTTCTGTCTAACAGGTTTTCAGATCTAAGCTCAATTCTTGTTTTGTCGATCGTTTACAATGGTAGCAATTGGAATAGATTTAGGGACAACATATTCATGTGTTGCTGTATGGCAAAATGACCGTGTTGAGGTTATTGCGAATGATCAAGGAAATCGCACTACCCCTTCTTATGTTGCTTTTACAGATACTGAACGTTTAATTGGTGAAGCTGCTAAGAATAAAGTTGCAACCAATCCTATCAACACCATTTTTGGTAATTCTTTACTTCCGTTTATATGTCTAATTTCATGATCATGTTGGCCTTTTAGTTTTCTGTCATTTAATTCGTATACTATGAGATGATGAGATCATTGCTTTTAGAGTTAGAATGTCGATACCATTGTCTGAGTTTGTTATCTTTTATGTAGATGCGAAGCGATTAATTGGTAGGAAAATCAACGATACCACTGTTCAGAGTGATGTCAAGTTATGGCCATTCAAAGTGATTGCTGGAGAAGACGAGAGACCGATGATTCAAGTCAGTTACAAGGGTGAGGAAAAATTGTTATCAGTCGAGGAAATCTCGTCCATGGTTCTCATGAAGATGCGAGAAACTGCCCAAGACTATCTTGGTACAACTGTCAAAGATGCTGTTGTAACAGTGCCTGCCTACTTTAATGATTCTCAGCGTCAAGCTACTAAAGATGCTGGTAGGATTGCTGGCCTTAATATACTGCGCATCATTAATGAACCAACGGCGGCAGGAATTGCTTACGGGCTTGATCACAAGGTGAATGATGCAACTGATAAAACGAAGAAGAAGAAGAATGCGAGGAATGTTCTTGTCTTTGATCTTGGTGGTGGTACTTTTGATGTTTCTATACTCACCATTAAAGGGAGCAACTTTGATGTCAAGGCTACAGCTGGAGATACCCATCTCGGAGGAGAGGATTTCGATAACAGAATGGTGAATCACTTTGTTAAAGACTTCAAAAGGAAGCACCAGAAGGACATTAGTGGAAACCCGAGGGCACTTAGGAGGTTAAGAACATCATGTGAGAAGGCAAAGAGATTTCTCTCATCTACTACTCTGGCAACAATTGAGGTTGATGCTTTGTATGAAGGAGTTGATTTTTAATCATCCATCACTCGTGCTAAATTTTAAGAGTTGAACTTGGATTTGTTCAAGAAATGTATGGAAACTGTTGAGATGTGTTTGAGGGATGCTAAGATGGACAGGAACAGCATTCACAAAATTGTGCTCGTAGGTGGGTCCACTAGAATTCCAAAGGTTCGATCCTTATTGCAGGATTTATTTTATGGAAGGGAACTCTGCAAGAACATCAACCCTGATGAAGCTGTGGCTTATGGTGCTGCAGTACAAGCTGCTTTTTTAAGTGGCGTGGGTGGTGAGAAGTTGAAGGACTTGGTATTGTTGGATGTCACCCCTCTTTCTCTTGGTGTTGAATTACATGGAGGTGTTATGAGTGTGGTGGTCCCGAGGAACACAACCATTCCCACCAAGAAACAAGCGCCTTATACTACCATCAAGGATGATCAAATTAGTGTAAATTTTCCGGTGTATGAGGGTGAGAGAATTAAAACTAGTGAAAATCACTTGTTGCATACCTTCGTGTTGAAAGGAATTTCTCCAGCACCGCTAAGCTCACTGTATACTTTGATATTGATGCAGACAGTATATTAACTGTGTCTGCCGTGGACAACACATCAGGTAGCACAAATGTGATTACAATTCCAAATAGCAAGGGGAGGTTGTCACCCGCTGAGATTGAGAGGTTGGTTGGAGAGGCTGAGAAATACAAGTCTGAAGATGAAAAGTACAAGAATAAGGTGAAAGCAAGGAACTCGTTTGAGAATTATGCATACCACATCAGGAACACGGTCGATAGTATCGCAGAAAAGCTAGCATTGGATGATGAGAAGAAGATTAGGCATGCAGTCTACAATGCCATTCAGTGGTGCGATAGAAAGGAAATAGCTGAGACAGACGTTACAAATGACAAGATGAAGGAGTTAAAGAATCTATGCGAGCCTATCATAGGTAAGGTGCACCAGCTGGGTGGTACCAGTAATGGTCCTTCAACACGAGGCAGCAGAGCTATAGCAAAAATCGGGAAAAATTTGAGATCTTTTAGTTTCTTCTGATCACATTCTCAACATACTTTGTCATGTCATGTTCCTCTTATTAGTATGGAGAGTAGAAGTGGTAGTTTTTTTATTAATGGGTAGTTGCAGTAGCATGTATTAAGAGTGGTGTTGCAGCTATATAAGCCGTCAAGGTTGTAGGAAAGGTTATCAAATTATGAATTGAAATGGTCTTGTGTCCAGTTTCATATTCTTCTCTTTTTATGCCTTTCTTCTCTTTCTAATCATCAGAGATTGGAGTTGTTTATGAGAATCAAACATGAACTATCCAAAAAGATTGATGCCTTAGGAAAATAGAGAATTTCTCTAGAGAAGAAAGGACATAGAGAATTTCTCTAGCCTCAATCCAAGTTAGTATTTTCTACTTCTAATTCTCCTGTCCTTCTTATATTTTCTTTATGAATATGTGTGAATGAATGGTCGTAATTCTTGGTGAGATTATGCCTTTGGGTATTCATTGAAATACCAAATTGCAGGTGTGATAATCCTAGGTTCTGAATTTAGTCAACTTCAATACACAGTTTTAGTGTAGACGTTAGTGTAGACGAGGTGTTTGTGAAAACGCCGCACTGGTTTCTTTAAGGTTCTGACACTAAATTTCAAGCTTTTTCTTCACATAACTTGTTTCTGTTTTTGAGTACTTAGTATAAGAGAGTTATAAGAAAGAAACATTCCTATCGATCCTTTAGAATCTCAACTAAAAACCTCTCTTCTCTTTCATCATCTTATTTTGTTTTCAGACTTGTCTAAATGGGTAAACATCCATGGAGTTCAATACTTCCGGATGAATGTCGTGATTTATTTACAAAAATAAATAAAGCAAAGGATTGTGCACATCCTCTTGTTGAGTTATCAGAAGTCGATGAATGTGTTCAAGCAACTCTGGAGGGTCATATCCCTGATCTTCCTTCTGATATCATCACCAATATTCTTACTAGACTCCCAGCAAAGTGCATCTTCCGGCTGTGGAAAGCTCACGTGTTATATGATTTGATAACGAATCCGTACTTTCTGCGTACGCTCCTAGATCGAAGCCGAAATACTTCAACCGTTGTTGTGCAATCTGTTGTGCAATCCGACGCCGGCAATATCATCAAATTTTTTCTTTCTGATGGTGAAACTGAGAACATTAAGGCTGCATGCTTAGATCTTCGCTCATGTAATTGGGAGGGGCCAATTGTAACAAAAGAACGAGTAATTGTGACTAACCCGGTTATTCTTTCTAGTGTATGTGGATTCTATTTCCATCCAGTGAACAAGGAGTATGAAGTGATATGTGTACGTATGTTATCTACTGAGAAGATTTGGGACTTTCAGATTCTTAGTTTAAGAACTAAGTGTAGAAGAAGTGTTGGCAGCTATTCTTATGGTCCAAGTACAACAAAACCGCCTGTATTTGTTAACGGGACGTTTTACTGGATGGTTGATTCTCTTATGTATTTGATGGAGAACGGTGTTAAGCCCAGCCTATCGGACTCAATATTATCATTCAATATAGAAACTGAAGAACTTAGCACCATGGAAGTGCCATCTAATGATCAAAAATTCCCTGAAGATGTGTTTCACCTTTTTGAGTTGAAAGGCTGTTTATCCCTATTTGATACGTCAAAATTTGATGCGGCTGTTATATGGGTGCTTAACTATAATACCGGACGTTGGGTTAAAAAGCACTCAATTACATCTCCGTTGTTTCACAGGCACCGTTGGAGTTTCTTCATGTACTTCACAGAAATTATGGAATACAACAAGATGAAAGGAGATTTGATGGCATATACTCCCGGGAATATTACTCCACCATGCGTTTATAATCTACGTTCAGGTATTTGGAAGCCGTTTGAATTGAAGGGATTCGAAGGTGATAACAAATTCACAGCAACAAGTCATACGCATAGTCTTGTCTCTTTGGATGCTGCAAATTCAGTTATTCCAGTAGAGTGGTAGTGTATAACATAATTTGTAATTCCAAACTTAATGTTTTGTTTTGAGTATTCTCTTGTTACTACTAAAATTGTGTTTATTCTGGAATCTAATGTGAGTAGAGGAAACCTGTTTTCAGTTTTAAGGATTGATGAATAAGGAGTACGACCAAGCTTTCTAAGTAGTGACGATTGCTACGTTCATAAAACTACCATTAAACCATTAAGGGTTCAGGATTTTATAGTAAAAGTAGAACCGAACAAAAAGAACGGTCGTCATCACCGGGAAGGAACGGGGGATACCCGTTGCCCCACAAACAATTGCGTTGCTGGCCTAAGCCTAACCTCCGGTCCACGCTCCACGTGACACTACAACACAGCTCATCACGATTAGAGTCGCGTTGTTTTTTTGTTTGAAAATAGAGGATATATTGCTGTACAGACACTAATCTACGGATTCAGTCTCATTTGGAACAAGTTCAGGTTGAACAGTCCGTCTGATGGTTGAATTTGTATGATTAACGTCCACTGAAAACAATACAGAGTTTGGATTAAAGTTACATAGTTCATAAGCTTTGACAATATCATAAGCTATTGCAGGAGTTAAAAACTGAGGAGGATCTTCAAAACTTAAACTGATGGACACTTCTTTTCTTCCTTTCCTTGCAAGAAGATCAACTACCTTGTTTCCCTTTCTGTCTACAAACTGAAATCCTCCAAAAGATACTAATTGTCTTGCTTTCTTCTTAACTTCATCTAAAATTGTCACACATTATCAGATGATTGATGTTTCCTTTTCTTGTAGATACCTAATAGTTGCTTGGTTGTCTCCTTCAATGACCAGATTTTCAGGTTATTTGTAATGGCCCATTCTGTTGTCTGTAGCAAAGCTACAACTTATGCTTCTTTAGCTGGCGAAGTCCTGCATCTTCCCATTCCTGCTTCTTTATTTGTAATGGCCCATTCTGTTGTCTGGCCCATTCTGATGTTGATTTTTTTTTATCTTTAGCAGTCTACAAATTATCCCTTGGTGTCTATTGTGGACTTTCTTAGTGAAGAATAGTCCAGATTTAGAGAAGTTTATTACTTTCCCAGAGGCAGTACTGAATAAATTGATAACATCTAAAAGATTTTTACAACTTCCTAGGTCATATTTAGTGAACAAAAGCAGATCACCTGCAAAGAATAAGTGAGAAATAGGAGTGGATTTAGGATTCATCTTGATTCCCTGAATATTTTTAGAAGTTTGCAGATAACAGAGTAAGCGAGAGAAAACTTCCCTACAGAGTATGAACAGGTACGGAGACAAAGGATCTCCCTGCCTAATTCTCCTGGAAGGATTAAATTCTTAACAAGGATTACCATTTAGGAGAACAACAATGGAAGAGGAAGAAATACATTGGAAGATTAGCTGACACCACTCTTCAGAGAATCCGAAAGCTTTCAGAGTATTAATTAGGAACTTCCAATTTACTCTGTCAAAAGCTTTCGACATATCTATTTTGAGACCTATGTTTCATGTCTTCTTTTTATTCTTTTTCATTGAGTGAACTATTTCATGTGCAACAATTATATTATCTGAAATCTACCTTGAAGAGAGAAAAGAAGACCGCAAAGGAGAGATTATTTTTTCAAGAGTTTTTTTGAACCTGTTAGACATAAACTTTGCTATTACCTTACCAATTGGTCTGAAGTCTGCTGGAGATTTTGGGTTTTTAATCTTAGGAATAAGAAACAGAAAAGTCTTGTATAAGTTGCTATGAAGATGTTTATTCTTGAAAAAATCTTGTATTACTTCCACCAGTTGTGGACCTACAATCCCCCAATTATATTTGAAAAAACTAACCGGGAATCCATCAGGACCCGACACTTTATTTGATTTTAAAATTTTTACCACCTTCCAGATTTCCTCTTTGGAAGGGATATCAGTTAAAGCCAGGTTTTCTTCCACTATTATGCAAGGTTTTATATGATTGAAAATTTGTGTGTCAGTATTTGAGCTAGACTCAGAAAACAAATCAGAGAAATAAGAAGTTAGAACCTCCCCAATGCCACTCCTAGACTTAACTACCTTGTCATTTTTATCTTGAATACAGTCAATATGATTTCTTTTCCTTCTTTTTAAAGTTGTTACATGAAAGGAAGTTGTATTTCCACCCAAGGCTATTTTGTTAATTCTAGACTGTTGTTTAGCTATTTCTTCCTGTGTGTCATACAAGGCTTCTAGTTCTAAAGTTTTTTTGTTTATCAAGTTAATGTTTGTATTTACAAATGATTTTGCAGATAAATTCTCAATAGTTTTGATCAAAATCTTTATTTATTTATTTGGTTTTCCAAAAACATTTTTCTTCCATGTGCTAAGGTTATCTCCCAGAGCTGCGATGTTATCAAGAAGGTCTAATACTGGCCTATCAGTGTGAATTTTCTAAGAATTTTTAATGACCTCTATGCAGGAAGGTTCCTTAAGACAAGTGTCTTAGAATTTGAAAGTTGGAGCCAAATGAGTATACATAGATTTTAAAGAGAGACAAACACGGCCATGGTCTGAACCTATAACAACCAGATTTTACAGAGAGGCTTCACTGAATTCTAAATTTCATTCAGCATTTGCCAAGGATCTATCAAGCCTTTGCTTGATATTAGTCGTTCCCTCTCTCTTATTACTCCAGGTAAAAATGTTTCCTTTATGGCCTAAGTCTTCTAATCTAGTTCTTTGAATTAAGTTCATAACGGGTTCAATTTTTTTCCTACTAAAAGGCAGGCCACCCTCTTTTTCCTCTTCATTGAAAATTATGTTTAAGTCTCCAATTACTAGCCATGGCATTTGGTTTAGATTAATCCTTTGAAAGATGTTTTCTAAATACCCCATAACCTCTAATTTTAGATCACTTTTTGGTGATCCATAAAGCATGTCAGTAACCATTCCTTTGAATGAAAATTGTTTTTTACAATTATATTGATCATATTAAGGTAGGACTACACCACTTCGAAGTGAAACGCATCCACCCAAGCAATTGCTAGTCCCCCAGCTATTCCATCTGGGTCAACAATGTGGGTGTTTGAGAAATAGTTTAGTATGCTCCTCATTAATAATTGATTTAGTTTCAGAGAGGAACAAAACATCTGGTTTTTCTAAGTTTATAAGTGTATTAAGGTGTTGTTGAGTTTTTTTGTGGCCACACCCTTGTGTGTTCCATGCCAGTATTTTCATACTGAAATAAGCAAGCGCAAAGGTTCCCAAAATAAAATCTAAAAAGAAACACAAGAGATTATGTTGCATGGGTTTCAAGATTGCTAAGACCAAATTTAAAAATCACTAAGAAAATCTTGAGAGAAAATGGAGAAAAAAGGAATTGACAGAAGGAAGAGAGACATACCTGGATTTTTTCTTTCCTACTTTTCTGCAGCTTGAACTTGTAGCTTTTCAATCTTGTCATTTATGGATAGAGTATCCTTGGATAGTGATGATGAGCCCACATCAAAAGAACCAAATTGGTTTAAATTTTTCATTTCAAAAACTTCCTGAGATGCAGAAAAGAGTGAATCTTCAACTACTAAAGTAATAGATTCATTGGATACAATAGAGGACTGAGGAGAGTCCAAACAGACAAAAGAGTCAGAGATAGAAATGCTAAAACCCGGCTTAGGAGAACCAATTGATTGAGATGAGTCAGAAAATATAATACAAAATGCGGGCTTTGGAAGATCACTGTGCATAGAGATATCTTCTTCCGGCGTGAAAAAGTGTTCGACTGAACCCTCGATGTGAACCAAATCGTTTTCCAATGGTACGAAGTCTTCATGATTAGGAGGAGATGATAGAATCTGATTTACCACGTCTTGTAAAAGGACATAGTTTTGAATTTTGAAGTCTAGATCTGAAATTTCTTGGTAAGGAGAGAGAGAAGAGAAAAGAGGCTGAGGTGGAGAGTCCCAAATCCTCTGCCTTTTGACAAGAATTGAATTTTCAGTATCTATAAGTTCCACATCCTCGCTCCCCTCATCCTCAGAAATAACCTGAATAGGACTGATAAATGAAGATTGAGATAGAAACATTATGAACTTGGAGGACCGAGTCAGGTGAAGGGTATTGTTGTGGAGAACCATAAGCCGCGTCAGAAAACGTTTCCCTGTCTATTTGCTAATTTATGAGCACCTTGAAGTCAGATGCCCAACTTTGAGATTCCACTTCAGAGACCGAGTCTGGACCCTCATCATAAATACTCTCTAAAGGGAAGTTATGTTTAGTAGCACAAGAGTCTTCAATGCGACCTAGAAGGTTACAGTAGTTACAAACTCTAAATGGCAGGTCCATGTACATAAAAGATTTACGAGATTCAGGGTGATGGCCTACTTTCACTCTAGCATTAGTGATTAAAGGTTTCTCAATATTAATATCTATTCTAGCAAAGATGTCCTGACCAGGCGCTAGAATAGCATTGACGGGTGATAATCTAGATACAAAACCCAGATGTGTACCTATTTGTGCTATGATATACTCATTGAAATGAAAATGATGCACGTTTAAAAATTTCACCCAAACAACGATAGTTCTTAGGTTGTTTCTTTCTATTATCATTCCCGGGTACCATTCGGTTATTGGAAAAGCATCTTCATACAAATGCATGCCAGGGGACATTCGTAAGAATTCCAACCATGGTGTCATGGTCCGAGAATGAAATAATGAACACATTTACCCCAATTTGTTTTGCTTTAAAAATAATACTTTTTTGCTTTAAAAATAATACTTTTTCCCCACCTAAATTTTAAAGCTCTTGCTACGTGAGTTTTGTTGAAATACATTGTTGAAAAAATCCTAGCAATGATTGAGTTTTCATGGTTAAAACCTTTAACAGTGGGTACGTTAAAAGGTAAAATTTGAGTTTTGAAGATCCTTTTCTTTTTGTCGCCTTTCACACAGGAGGTAGTTGGTCATTCATCCTTCGAAAGGTAGAGACCATTTTGAAAACTGCACACTTTCTAAGGGCAGTTCCTATGGCAATGAACAAATTTTATTTTTTGTTGAGCCACGTGGATGAATAAACTGTGTTTTCCACTATGGAAAACTAGAGCAAAATGAACAGATTTGGTTTCTAGGACCCCACTAATATTTCTTTTTGATATAAAATGTTTTGTAGGATAAAGATAAAATATAAAATATAATATTTAGATGAGATAAAATAGGATGAAGTGGGATATAATAGGAAAAAATGAAATAAAATAGGTTAAAAAAATATTAAAATATCGGGAATTGTAATTGGGAATTGTACTTGGCGTCTGTACAATGCTCGCCTGCGATGGAGTTAGAACCACACCATACAACGTAACAGAGTTAAACTTCAAACCAGACAAAACACAAACAGAAGAAAGGGACTGCACCCTTTCTAAGTCGGTCTCTCCCACTCTCTTCTTCATAGAAGTAAAATCCATTTTCCCCAATTTGTCAAAGAATTTCTAACTACAAGCAACAGAGAGAGTGAGAGGAGAGAATGGAATTGCTGATATTCGTTGGAATCTAAGAATCGAATGTCTTGAGGAGGTTAAGTATTCTGTGGATTAACATTTTGAAGTTTTTTTTTTTTTTTCCTTTCAAATTAGGGGTAGCAAAGTAACAATTTAAACATCTTTTTAACTTGTGAAATTATTGTTTTTGATGGAAATCATGATTCTCAATCGATTTATTTGCAACATTCTAATTGCCACAGCTTATTATCTCTTTCTCTTGCCTGTGTAGCTTCTACAAAACCTTACATAGGATTCAAATCCATGACACCTTCATTCTCCTCCACATTAGCTCATAGACTCAAATTTAATTGATTTGGAGTCTGTTTTTTTTTCCCGCTACTGGAAAAGTTTCCTTCCGGATTAAGGAAATCAGGTCTAACTGAGGCTATTAAGGAAATCTGGTTATATAAGGTTACTTAGTTATATTAAGTTATTCAGTTGTTTTAATTGGAATTTTGAGTTAGAATACATAGAAGTCTCTTATTTCAGGAAATTTATTTTATTAATAGAATTTTCTTGGATTCTAAATGGGGTGGTACTAGTAGTATATGAAGGCTATCAAGCCTTAGGTTCTTAATGTCACAAACTCTTCAGTTGATATAATATAAGCCTTAGATTCTCTCTAAGATTATCAGATCTTGTTTTCTCAATCGTTTAAGCAATGTTTAGAGGAAGAAAGGTTGGAGGAAGAGCAATTGGAATAGATTTAGGGACAACGTATTCATGTGTTGGTGTATGACAAAACGGACGTGTTGAGATTATTGCGAACGATCAAGGAAATCGTACTACTCCTTCTTATGTTGCTTTTACTGATACTGAACGTTTCATTGGTGATGCTGCTAAGAATCAAGCTGCTATGAATCCTATCAACACCATTTTCGGTAAGACTTTACAAATTCTTTTAGTTCAATTTTTATGTCTAATTTCATCATCATGTCAGTCTAATTTTATATTTGTAGGTTCTTCGAATTTGCATTATTATGTTTATGTTGTTTGTATTAGGATTGAGAAAGTTTTGACCTTGAGGCCAGGTTGTTAAGGTTGGATTTAATCCCCAACCTGAGTTGTGAAAGACATTAGGTGTAGAATAGAGATGCCCTTGTCCTATGGCTGCCAAGGGGATTTAAGCACTTTCAGCCACTATGTGTTTAGTGTTTTCTTCTCTTCTCTTAATAGCTAGATAATCTATCTCTTTTAAAGACTTAGCATCTCGATACCTTTTTCTGAGTTTAATATCTTTTATGTAGATGCGAAACGTTTAATTGGTAGGAAAATCAATGACACCACTGTTCAAAGTGATATCAAGCTATGGCCCTTCAAAGTGATCGCTGGAGATGACAAGAGACCTATGATTCAAGTCCGTTACAAGGGAAAGGATAAATTGTTATCAGCTGAGGAAATCTCAGCCATGGTTCTCATGAAGATGAGACAAACTGCCGAAGATTATCTTGGTTCAACTGTTAAGGATGCTGTCATCACAGTCCCTGCCTATTTTAATGATTCTCAGCGTCAAGCTACTAAAGATGCTGGTATAATTGCTGGCCTTAATGTACTGAGAATCATCAATGAACCAACGGCTGCCGGAATGGCGTACGGTCTTGATCACAAGGCGACTGGCAAAAAGAAGAAGGAGAATGTTCTTATCTTTGATCTTGGTGGTGGTATGTTTGATGTTTCTATACTCACCATTAACGGGAGCAACTTTGATGTCAAGGCTACAAATGGAGATACCCACCTCGGAGGAGAGGATTTCGATTACAGAATGGTGAATTACTTTGTTAAAGACTTTAAAAGGAAGCACCACAAGGACATTAGTGGAAACCCAAGGGTACTGAGGAGGTTAAGAACATCATGTGAGAGAGCAAAGAGAACCCTTTCATCGACTACTCAGACAACAGTTGAGGTTGATGCTTTGTATGAAGGAGTTGATTTTCAATCATCCATCACTCGTGCTAAATTCGAAGAGTTGAACATGGATTTGTTCAACAAATGTATGGAACCTGTTGAGATGTGTTTGACGGATGCTAAGATGGACAAGAAGAGCATTCACGAAATTGTACTCATAGGTGGTTCCACTAGAATTCCAATGGTTCAATCTCTATTGCAGGATTTCTTCAATGGAAAGGAACTCTGCAAAAATATCAACCCTGATGAAGCTGTGGCTTATGGTGCTGCAGTGCAAGCTGCTATTTTGAGTGGTGAGAGCAATAAAAAGGTGCAGGAGCTGGTGTTGTCGGATGTCACCCCTCTTTCTCTAGGTGTTGAAGTACTTGGAGATATTATGAGTATTGTGGTCCCAAGGAACACAACCATTCCCACCAAGAAACAAGAGCCCTACACTACCAGCACAGACAATCAAACTGAAGTGAAGTTTCCAGTATATGAAGGTGAGAGAGTTAAAAGTAGTGACAATTACTTGTTGGGTTCCGTCACGTTAAAAGAAATTCCCCCAGCACCTCGTGGTGTTGCTAAGTTCACAATATACTTCGATATTGATGCAGACGGTATATTGACTGTGTCTGCCAAGGACAAGACATCAGGGAACACAACTATGATTACAATTACACTTGACAAGGGGAGGCTATCGCCCTCTGAGATTGAGAGGTTGATCCGAGAGGCTGAGAAATACAAGTCAGAAGATGAAAAACACAGGAAAAAGGTAGAGTTAAGGAACTCCTTTTGAGATGTATGCATACAAGATAAAGAAAATGATCGATAGTATTGGAGGGACTCTATCATGGGAGGATAAAGAGAAGATCAAGGATGCAGTCAACAGTGCTGTTCAGTGGCTGGATAGCAATGAACTCCGTATAATAGGCGAGGATAAAGAGAAGATCGAGGATACAGAATGTATGCGACCCTATCATAGGCGAGGTGTACCAGTTGGGTGGTACTGATAATGGTCATTCAACAAGTGTCTGTAATATCATGTGATTTATCTGTTCTGTTTAATTTGATCACATTTACTGTCTCAACACTTGGTTATGTCATGTTCCTTTTGTCAGGATGGATGGTAGGTTTTCGAATTATGAATTGAAATAGTCTTCTCTACAAATTCATTTTTATTTTTTTTCTATACAAGGTCGAGGCACATGTCGTTCACAATTTATATACAATCCTCAATTTGCCACAAGAGAGGAATCCTAACACCGTCATTTTCCTCCTTTTTAAGCTCATAGACTTCAAATCAATTTCCTGATCATCTACCAAACAGACCTGTTATCTGGCTAACTGTTTCTGGTCTCTGAGGACCTATCAAATCGTAAAAACTTTTGTTCTGCCAAATTCATGCTATCACCCTGTCAATGTTTCTTAGCTGCTACAGATATTTAAACAGATGCACAATGTAAAAATGAAAGAACACAAAATCCACTGGTTAATGATGAAACCACGGCCAAAAGATTACCTTCAAATTTATTTATAATGCAGAAAAATTACCCAACCGGACTCTATGAATGTCTAATAATATAAGAAACCTGTTTTAGGGCATACCTAAATATTTCAGGGCATACAAAACAATAATCCCATTTTGGGTGACCTTATAAGGGGTACCATATGGGTAGTTCAATTACCTATATATCCTTGAACCGTTTCAATTACTAATCTACCCTTACCAAAAAACCTAAAATCAGTTTTTTATTCAAAATCAGTTTCCTAACATCTCTTCTTCTTCCTCCTCTAGCCGAACTCTTCCTCTCCCGCGAAAAAAAATTTCATCGCTGTGATTCATCGTCGGTTCATAAAAATTTGATTGTCGATTAAACTCGTAATTGAAAAAGAAAAAAGCAGGGGCTAGGCATCGTCAGTTTCCTACTACATAATGACTCGTACAAAGAAAAAAACAGGGGCTAGGCAAACCAAATCGTCTTCTAATCCATCAATTGAAAAAGAAGAACCAATTGAAGATGAAGGTGTAGAAACTCAAAATCAACCACCAATCGAACCAGAAATTGAACCAACTGCATCTCCAACTCCGGAAATGAGGATAAGAAATTAAGTTTTACAAACCCAATCTCCTATTTGTTGTTTTTCATCGATTAAATTGGTTTAATTCCAAAAAAATTAGGGTTTTTGACGATTACAGTGCTGGGTTCGGCTCGAAATTGAGTTACGTTTTGAGCCGAACTGTTCTTCACAAAAGCTTCCTGTACGTGTATATGAACAGTTCGGCATGAAAGTTCAAGAAATTTTAAGCCGAACCTAGTCACAATTAGAGATTCATAGGGGGTTCGGCGTATTCGATAAAACTGTTTTACGCCGAACATATGTTGTTTCATTTTCATAAATCGTATAAGTATTTAAGTTCGGCTTGAAAGTATTTTTGTAATTAAAACACAGGCCGAACCTAATACATTTAGAAGGTTCGGCTATTAAGATATTCCCAATATGTGCCGAACCATGAACAAATTCCGAACCTACCAATTCTCGGGTTTATTAATGGTAATGTTCGGCATGTATACTACTTAAGTAACAAGCTGAACCAGATATTTCAAAGAGGTTCGGCACGTACGATATTCACTAAATAAGCCGAACCATTAGCATGTTTTTTTCCAAAACTCTCAGGAATATGTTCTGCTTGTTATGAAACTTCCAAATAAGCCGAACCATGAACTAGCAAATAGGCGCGAAGTTACAAAATATAGGTTCGGCGACTAACTTAAAAAATTACAGCTAGCCGAACTGTTCTTCATTTATACAGAAATAGGTGGGTTCGGCTGATAAATATAAGCCGAACATATTCCTGGTTCGCCGAACCATGGTGTAAAAATTCAAACTTTTGATGATTTCAAGCTACAAAAGTGAGATTAAACATAAGATAGAAGTGTACCTGTGTATTAGAAGCATTGGGTTCCTCATCTATGTATTCATCATCTGGATTTGGCTCATAAAAATCATCATCTTGAGTTCGAGTATGAGATGATGATATGTATTTTCCTAGGTTTTTTAGAGAAGAATGACCCTCCTCATCCATTGAATCAAGATACAATTTTTTTTCTCAAACTCACCCTCTTTCTCAAAAAAAAAATTTTTTTTTTTTTGCTCAAAATTTTTCATTTACACAAACTTTTATAACTAAATTATCTAAATCACTAATCAAGATTATTAACACTAATACTAAAAGGGCAGATTTGCCATTACTAAAAATATTTGATTAAGGGGCTTTTGATTTTACTATTTCCACCCCTTTTTTGTCTTTATTCAGTATGCCCTGAAAGTTTTACGTATGCCCTGAAAGTTTGAAAGTTTTACGTATGCCCTAAAACAAGATTCTAATATAAGCCATTCCCATTATTATACCGGTTAACATAGAATGCACAGTGCATTTTAGTATAAAAGTAAAGTTCAGAACAAGAATCAACACCAATTAGAGTTCAAAATCATCTAATAATTTCTAAACCTAATAAAAAGTATGAAAGTAAGGTTCAGAACCTTTCTATAAAATGCCTGATTGACAATAACAAATTTGATTTCTACAGTCTTGTAAAGTGTAAATATTTACTGATAAACTAATAATATTTCCCAGTTCCCCGAGTGCATCTTGCATCAAAATGGTGAGGATTTTAAGATCTTTCTAGAAGTTCTTCACTAACTAAATATCTATAATGCCTTCGCTGACTAGCTAAATATCTGCAACCCAAAATGGTACTAAAAAAAGCTAAATGACCATGTTACAGGGGGGAGCTAGGATCTTGATCTAAAAGTCTGACAGAATCATTATCAGTGCAAAAAAACTGTATAAATACTCGGCAAAAAGAAGATTGTATAACTAAATTAGCAAATTCATTCAGCTCAAACCCCTGAAATACACAGAAAAAGCAAGTAACTTGCTGAATTTCCCATCAATTCTCCCTAAATACTTCCGCGGTCTTTCTAGGTTTACAATACTTTATTAGCTCTATGGCAATCGTAAACAACATATCCAATTCAACACTTAAGTTTCATTTGATACTTATAAATTGTGAGTTGGAGGGAAAACATAGGCTAAGCATTATCAATATTTAATCAAAAGTGACAAGATAAGAAAAACCTCCTCAATTCGTTATACAACAGGCAATAAGTGCACGAAACAACTAACCTTGTTTATGCGAGCACCAATCAACTGACATTATTTATGTATTGCTTAACATCTTTCATGAACAAACCGTAAAATTCAACATTTCAGTTTCATGGTATACCTAAGGCATAAGCTAAGCTAAGGCATAACAAACGCAAATTAGTATCAAAAATATCAAAAAAATTGATCAGCACTGATCAATTTATCAAAAAATAAATGAATATTGGTAGTCAGTGACCCAAGTTATGCCCAAAACTACCTAGAGTTTTTAACACTAGAAAGAAATCAGAAGAGAAAAAAAGAAAGAAACTTTTTACAGAAAAAGATATGTCCAAGAATTCCCGCAAGGTTCAAGCATAATGAGAAACAAGAAGCTCATTTATTGTTCAAAATAGTCTATTAACACAAAGATATTCGCTTCACTAAGAGATTATTCTTCACACCTAAAGAAAATCATCATTCTCTTCAGTCCGAACACCAACAATTTCTCTTGCCTGTGTATCTTCTACCAAACACTAGAGAGCAAATTGCACCATTATTTTCATCGTTCATAGACTTCATATCAACATGCTGGTCTTTTAAAATCTAATCGAGATGGATTCCAACCTCAATGAAACACAACTGTTATCTAGCTAAATTCATGCTATCACTCGATTGATATTTCATGCCTTAGCTACTACAATTATTTAAACTTTAAATCTGGTTAATGATGCATGCAAAGCCACAAATTACACAATGTTACGATGAAAGAACACAAATTACACTGGTTAATGATGAAACTTTAAATCTCCATGCAGATGCATGCAAAGCCAGAAATTAACCTAAAAGTTATATTGCAGAAACTTACCCGACTCCATCTCTTCTAATGTCTAATAACTCTGCTCGAGTAAATTCGAACTTCATATTGCAAAGTTGCCTCTTTGCAACAAATAAATAAGCCATTCCCATTATTATCGCAGTAAACAGAGAATGCACAGACACAGTACATCTTAGTATTGACTCTTCGCCATAAACAAGGATCACACCAGTTAGAGTTCAAAATCGTCCAATAATTTCTAAACCTAATAAAAAGTTTGAAAGTGAGGTTTAGATTCTTTAGAACCTTTCTATAAAATGCCTAATTAACAATAACAAATGTGATTTCTACATTCTTGTGCTTGCAGAATAGCGATAAAGTGCAAATATTTTCTGATAAACTAATAATATTCCCAAGTTCCTCAATCCATCCTGCAACATATGGTGAGGGTTTCAAGATCTTTTTTAGGAGTTCTTCACTAACCAAATATCTATAATCCCTTCACTGACTAGCTTAAATATCTACAATCCAAAATGGTACCAAAAAAAGCTAAATTCCCTTGTTATAAGAGGGAGCTAGGATCTTGATCTAAGAGTTTGACAGAATCATTATCAGTGCAAAAGAACTACAGAAATACTCAGCAAAAAGAAAATTCTATAACTAAAGCAGTAAATTGACTAAATTCATTCAGCTCAAACCCCTGAAATACACAGAAAAAGCAAGTAACTTGCTGCTAACAGAAGAAAATCATATGATTTCCCATCAATTCTCCCTAAATAGTTTCGTATTCATTGTAGGTTTACAATACTTCACTAGCTCTATGGCAATCATAAACAACATATCCAATCCGACACTTAAGTTTCATTTGATACTTAAATTGAGAGTTTGGGCAAAAACATAGACTAGGCATTATCAATTGCATCAAAATCTAATCAAAATTGACAAATTTTACATAAGCAACAACTCCTCATTACGTTGTACACCTGTCAATAAGTGAACACGAAAACTAATCTCAATTGTATCAGTATTTAATCAAATTTGACCATTTCACATAAGCAAAACCTCCTCTTCCCGTTACACAGCCGGCAATAAGTGAACATGAAACAACCTATCTAAAACAATGAACAACAACCAAGTGACCTTATCTATGTATTTGCTTCACATCTTTCATGAACAAACCGAAAAATTCAACATTTCAGTTTCAATAGATACTTAAGCTAAACTATTAACTATGGCATAACATACAGGAAAGGTTTCTTACTACCCATCCCTAAAACAAAATTAGTATCAACAATATCAAAATTTGATCAGCACTAATCGTTTTATCAAGCAAAATCTCCCCCACCAATACAACCCGAAACCAGTTAACATGATGGATATCACTTATTTATATACTAAACCATAACAAACTGAAATTTGAACATGAAGAACTGATATTTAGATCACAAAATCCAAAATAAATAACAACAAAAACTTACATAAATTCATTGTTACTATCCTCGAATCCATCTGTATCTGAATTCGGGTCAACAGTTCCACGGCAAACCGGACACGCGGGAACTCTAATCAACCATGAATCAATACAATTAGCATGAAAAACATGTTTACATTGTGGTAGAATCCGACTCCGTTCACCTTGTTTCAATGCCTCTAAACAAACAGCACAATCTTCCGACGAACTGGATGAAGAATCCGATTTTTCACCACCGGACCCGTAATAAAAAGCTTGTAATTTATTAAGATCTCTATGAGATAACCCAAACCCAACACCACCAAAATCTAAATCATCTTCCATCAAATCATCTGATCTCGTTGCAGTTGATAATGATCTTCGATATCTACGACGATGAATTGCTCTACCAATTATAGCGATATGGATGAGAACAATTGCAGCGATTCCAACGAAGAGGAAGAATAACAAAATTACAATCGCCATTACTACTGCTTGTATAAAAAACGCTAGAAATTTAGGGTTCGATTTTGATGGTGATACTGTAGTTGATGTTGTTTCTGTTGGTGTTGTTGTGGATCTTCGAATCGAAATTGATGATGGTGATGGAAAGATGACGGCATGATCGTTTGACGGTATGTGATGATGATGGTGATGCATGTATCGGCGTTCGATTAGACGGTTATGATTTAAGCGCATGGTTGTGAAATCTTCTTCTTCGATGTTCATCTCTGCAAAAAAAATTCTCTGTGAAAGAAACTTTGTTGGTGGAGAAGAAGAGATGAGATGGGCTGATCCAATTAACAAAGGAGCGAAGACGACAAAAATTAGCGCCCGTAGTTTTTCATCTGGGGGTACCAAAGTCCAACAAACTATCTCGTGAACATATCGGATGATTCGGATTAGGGTACACGGGTGCGATCAGGGGACAGAATAAGATAAGACACGACAAGAGGCAAACATGCGTTAGAAATTATTATAGTATTTTTTTCGTCTAAAGAAAGATTGTGGCCGGTCCTCAAGAATAAACCAAAAATATAAATATAAAGAAAGAAATTTAACAAAAATACATACTAGAATAATTATGTGCAGTCATCGTGGAAATCCAAATGATTGAATTTTTACCATGGTTTCAGTCAACCTAATTTGACGGACAGAGTCAAATCGGTCAAAACTGGTTGGCACTGAATCGTGTTGAAATGACTTTGTTATCCTTTAAGTGGGTAACCTAACCAAAACTATTATGGACAAATCAAAATTGATACCCAACTTGCCTAGCTCTTTTTTCTTCCTGTTTTCTTCTTCGTTCTTTGTTCCGTGAAAGACCTAACTGAGAGTTTCGACGCGGTGAACGAAAATTCGAATCCAGGTGACCTAAATTTAATGTTTTACTTCTATCATGTGATTATGTTGATATCAGTGCAACTGGAAATATATCCAGAGAAAAACAAAGCTTAATATACAAAGAACACTTCCAATTTCTGTTTTGATTAGTTGATTACGAATTGTTTGGTATATTGACTTTTGAGTTGAATAATTGCCGATATTTTGTGGAGAAGGTGTTCAAGATTTCACCAACCTCAACCAATATTTCGTGTTCTTCTAGTCAATAAGTTGTTGAATGTTTGTTTGTCAAGGGTTGATACGGATGATCTTGTAGGAAAGAATTTGGGGCAATAAGGTGATGATCTCTGGAAGAGGAAAAAAGGAATGGCCTCCATTTGATGCTTCTATTTCCCTTGTCTTGTAGTTAGTTGAGGAGTAATTACTGTCTCTATTAGATCATACCTAATGTGTGTTCTCTTTGTTTGTTCGATCATGGCCAGGTTCAGGTTTCGAGTGGAGCTGGAGAGGGCTTTGATGTGTTAAAGTTCTGGTTGAATGGTCAAATCCATTCAACACTTTCATCAACAGTTGAGTTCAAAGAATTTGTTGTAGAGACGGCTGAAAATATAGACGCATTTGATTAGTTATTTGTTGGCCAAGAATGGTTAAATTCTGAATAATGCTGGGATTAGCTGAAGAACCTAGCCATAGAAGCAACAATACAAATGCATTTTTTATGATTGTCCATGGAAAATTAATTATGTTGTGTTCCCAGATGGCCAAGCTATGCAATGCAAATCTGGTCAGTTGTCTTATATCTGCTTTTCTATTTTTTGTGGTTTTAGGATTAGCAGAAGTATCTTTATCCCATGTCGAGCAATATCTTAATAGTTAGATTTAATAGTTGAAACTTATTGGTCAATCCAGTGTACTAAAGTATATATAATAGAGTGCAAACGATCTGTGATAGTTTCAAAAACCACAGAGATTCAGAACCTTAGGAGCGTCTCCTTGCTTGATCATGAACAAAATGTCGCATCACTTCGGGCCATGCTTGATTATGGAATTTAGTTACTTAATCCATGCTTGTATGTTGGTAATTATGAAAAGTGGTAGCTATGTGGATGATTGGCAGGATATTACATATAAACATAAAATAAATAGGTTAGTTATCTCTTTATTTTTTTAGTCTCCTAGTCGACAGTAAGTTGGATATTTCATTTTACTATTAAACATATTATTTGAGTAAGTTCGTTATATAACATTTGTGCCATAATTATCTTCCTCGCCTCCCACCAGTAATCATCATAAGGGACAAAAGTAATATCATAGAACTCATAAAGCATATGTAGTATACGTTGTATTTACGAGTGATTTCTTTCTTTTTTCATCCCATTATACTACATGATTGCCTGCAAATTTTCACTTACATGAAATCTAAGTCAAATAGTCTCTTAGCTTCACTATTGACGTTGCATTTCACATGTATATTGTAGGTCACTTCATTCATTTGTTGTAAGTGCCATAACAGGCAGATGTATTAAAAGGAAAAGAGTTGGTGTTGCTGCTTCAACTACAACTGCACCCTAGCAAGCTTCAGTTTCTGCAACTACAACAACTAGAGGAAGAGAAAGTAGCGGAGAAAGAGGTAATATAGGAGGAAGGGGAACTTGAGATGGAAGAACAACTACAGCCGCAACTATAGCTGAATTTCCAAATGAAGTAATTGTACCTTTAACTACTTTTATTTCCACTACAAGTGTTGCTTTTGGTAGAAAAACTACCACTGAGGTGCCTACAAGCATGAGAGGAAGTCCTTTAAGGGGAAGAGATTCAAGGGTATATATGCAAGGGGGAAAACCGTGCATAGATTTGGAGGTCGGATTGTTGGAATTGGTATCATGATTTCAAGTAGCCTAAGCCAGTTAGGGAATCAACTGGCAACTGGAAATGCACAATCTCAGGTAAGAAGTTGCAGGACAAGGTTTAGAAGTTGCATAACTGCGACATGTATAGTTGTACACTTTAACATTGTGCAAGTGCTCTTTACCCCTCTCTAAAATATGTACAAACAAAAGAATTATCCTTCTTTTTTATCTGATCGTCTGAATCATCTACCCATTTTTATTTTTACGACTATCTGATATAGCTACCCATTTTAATTATACGTCAACCATAATATTGTTGCCAACTTATTTTATACAAACGTATCATTGTGATACCCAATTTATTTTACACGACCGTCTATTTTGACATATGGTATCAGTAATCCTTCAGCATGTCTTGCTACATATCCAACACAACCAGCCAATACTTACACCAATTGATTGATCTTGCAATTTTAATATCATAAGCAAGCTATTGTTCGGATCTTTCAATTCCATTCCCACAAATAAACGATTGTTCTGTACAGCAAAGGTTTCATGATATGGTTAATTTTACGGCCGTGCTCGGAAGTTGGCAACTAACTAGTTGGTTGGTGGTCTGATGTCAGTTGCAGATGTGTTCTCATTTCACATAACACAATTTTAATAATTCATGCACTTGAACAACATAACTTTCAAAAGAAACATGTGACAAACCTTGGAATTCATAAACAAAAGAATGATGTAAAACAACCAAATGAAATTAAGCATGTAGAACTCTGGTTCAAATGAGGTTTCCATAGTCTCATTTTCTAAATCTTGGTTACAACACAGATTTGGTATCCAAAATGAAATAGAGACACTTTTTTAATATGGCACCAAGCAGAAACAGTGTATCAAGAATGCCACAATTTACAATGAACTAAAGCCGAAAAACGATCACTAGTTTTAGATACATTTGATGTATTCCTTTGTATTTACTTGGATCTCCACTACTCGTTTCCTACCAGTAAATAATAATTCAACGTCATTCTGAAATGGTTTGTGAATGCTTGGAGTGGAACTTCCGATATTGATGAGCTTTCTGTGATTACAGTACGTCTTTTAGGTGGAGCTTCAGGGGTGAGCCGAGGTTGATTTTTCTTCTTGAGTGTCTCTGAATGCCCAAATAAGCAATCAAAAGGGTCTGTGGACACTTCTATATTGGATTTCAGCTTATTGATTCAAAAAATGAAGCAAAAATGATCAACAGGTCAGTAACAAAATGAACGTGCTCAAATTCAGAGATTTCCTAAATACATAGAACCATGCAAAAGAACCCGCTCCTGCAAATTAAAAAGTTTTTAGATTACAACATCAGTTTAAAAAGTTCATAGATTACATCATCAGTTCTTTGCTTAACCAAGATATTAATTATTTACATATAAAATGAGAAAGACATACTTCCAGCAAGATTGATTCTTTGACCACACCTAATTCTTCTTGTAGCTCTCCATACAAGAGACGAAGCAATAACAACCCTATGCGATGATATATCACCGATATATCCAAAATAGAGATTTCAATTCTAGGCGAAAAAATAGAACTTCATAACCGGTGATCTAGGTGGGGTTTTATACCACTATCTAAAACAAGATGGTGCATTATTATTTATCAACAATTCTGTAAGCAGAGAAGTCAAATTGACCATAAAAAGAAGATAGATACATCACTGACATTCCTGCTCCTTTAATTAAGATCGTTGTCTGCAAATAGAAGTAAAATGTTGTAAATTCGCAAACACCCTATAACAAAGCATGTTTCCAAACTAGATTTCCACCTCTTTCGGGTATAACTTCATACTTTACTTCTTTTTTTCCCTAGAAAAACTAGAATGCCACCTCTGTCAGGTATATACTTTATATCGCAAATTATAAGAAACTCATTCATAAACAAGGGTTACGATATGTTAACCAACACAGATTAATTAAAAGTTAAAGCGATGAAAAAGAAATTTTTTCATATGCAACAGAAGGTTTGAAGACTCAGTCTTAGAGAAACCACAAGCAACACATGTTCATCTACTCGAAACAGCTTTACACAAAAAAACATCTCGCAATCTTACCTTAGAAGGTCTAAAAGATCACAAGTTTGATCAGTTATATCATGCCTCATGTAAAGAAGATAAATAATCTTGTAAAGAAATACCATGGAACGTGCTTTCCATTTACTAATATCAATTGCAAAAGCAATTTTGCACAAGAAATGTTGATTAGAATGAACATACGTAGCGGATACCTGCTTGGGTAGAAACCATAATGCAACATTTTTCCTTGTCAAATCATTAGGTATCAGCATTGCATAACCAACCTCATCCAAGATGGGTTCCTCGTCTGTAATCTATTGCAATTTTTAAAACCATGGTGACCCAAGTAATCACATTTAAAAAAATCATTATAGAAAATGGAGATATCTATGTCCATTCAATATTACTAATTATTTCCAAGGAAACAGATACCCATTAAAAGGACCATAACAGACACATACCAAACGAATCATACCCATTACTAGCAGACCGATCATCTTAATTGACTGTAATATACAAGTAATTATCAAGATCTGAAAACACAAATACTACATGATTTTATAATCTAGTTTTAAGGCACTACTCATGGCCATTACTCATCAAGTGTACTTGTATAACTTAACCAAAAATAAACAAATAGAACCTAATTATACAGTGCTAAAGAATTGAGATTTCTTACCGACACCTGTACTCTATGATTAGAGTTTGGAATGAATGAAATAAGAACACATCTCCGGTCTGTGTATACAATATCGCAATAATAAATAACTGAATTGCGGCTTCTCCATCAATTGCCGCGTCTCCATCAATTGTACGGTAAAATAGCTTCTGGTAAAGAGAAAAATCATCTTCCATTCAGTTTCTCAAACCATTCCAATTTTCCTAACCTTAATATAAAGGCTAATTATGGTTGGTTACTAACTATGAGGGAGGGGTAAACTCGGATTAAAAAGATGAAATTTAAAGAGTATAGACGGACAAACTCACCTGTCCTTCTATATGGTTTGAATCAAAAGTTGTCTGGATCGGTGGAAAAACTGAAACCTATGGATTTCTATGAGGATATGCCAATAATTATCAGGTTCCAAAAAAACTAAACAATACAAAATAATACTTCAAGGACTATCGTACCCGAGGTAGTAATAATAAACCACCCGGCTAGAGGTGGGACACAGAGGACTAGAGTGTCGCCTTTTCTCAACGGAAATCATAGGGGTGCATTTTTTGGTGAAGCCGAGGACTATCGCACCCCATATTTCTTTTTCTTTTTTCTTTTTTGTTGGTACCTAAAAACCAAAGGCAAACTAGTTATTGCTTACATTCAGGATATTAACAATACTAGTTGGGAGTTCAGAACAAGACCAAATAGTCTGAACTTTGTGAGAAAAAGCATAATTGGCCAAAGAGTGAGCAACAACATTAGCTGATTTTGGCACAAACTTGTACCCCATATTTGTTATTATATCCTTTTTGCCTTAGTTTTTATCCCATACTTAGTATTTTCGGTAACCAGATTAGTAGTTATTGTTAGATATTCATTATGCAACCACTATTCTATTCTACCGTGAACAATGAGTTCTAGGTTATTTATGCAACCACTATTCTATTTTATTCTATCATGAACAATGAGTTCTAGGTTATTTATGGAGGCTACATTATCAACCATTGATAATAATAAGTATACTAAGTGACATACCTTAAGTTGAAGTTAATAATAAAACTTTTGAGTTTGATTTTGTTCTGTTTATGTCTAAGACAAGATCATTTTTAAACTTCCATTCAACTTTCATAGTTCATTTTTAAACGTTAAGAGTTTTCACTTATAATATTGCGTGATTGAGGCTTAAATTATTATCTCTAAGCATACTTGAGTGGATGAAGATGAGGCTTAGATCGTATGATATTGGATAGGGCTTTGTCCCTTTAGAGACAGTTGTGACGTAATCTGAAGACTGAGAAGTAAGGCTTGTATGCCTAATAAGTAACGTCTTTTTTTTATAACTACATATTAATTTTCTTTGACCATCATATTCTAAGATTCAAACATTATTGTGTCCATATTATGGGGCAGATATGATCAGATGCAATCTCTGAAATATGTTGTATGGTTATGTCAATCACGAGGCTCGGAGGGAGAATGACTAGTTGTTATCTCGCTGGGATGTAACTGGAGTCACTCATGAGGCCCAGGTAAGACAAGAACCATGGACTAGAGTAGACATGACAAGTTGTGTCTCGCGGATGCATAGGAGACAATATGTCTCCGCTCATGCTCGTGAGTCATCCAGGGATGTTTCGTGAGACCTCAAAGTTGTTGTGATAAGTAGTATATCGCGGGGATGTTATGAGAATCATGATTATAAGTGCTTTTGTATACCAAGAGTTGAGGCTCTCCCGTAAAAGTTGAGTTTGGCTCATGGGGATGATTTTCGTCTTTTTGACATTAAGATTGAGGCAACTAAGCTTTGTCTTTTTGAAACTAGGTAAAGGTCTAGGAGACAAGAGTTGAAACATCGGATCTCCCTCACGCACAGTTTCCTATGCACATTTACGCTTTATCTTTGATGTGAATGTTGAGAGTAATCCTAAAATGACTATTTTACCCTTCACAAAATTTCACCATCTACACTCGTTTTTTGGATGAAGATAATGTATTAGTATGTTATTTGGTACTATGAAGATAACTTGTTTGGTACATAACGATGGTGATGCATGTACCGACGTTTGATTTGAAGGTAATGATTTAAGCACATGGTTATGAAATATTCTTCTTCGATGTTCATCTCTACATTTTTTTCTCCATGGTGAAAACTTGTAGGTGATGGGGAAGAAGAGATAGGATATACTAACAAAGAAACATAAAATTAATGCATATAGATTTTATTTGGGGGCACCTGACTTTCTGATGATAGTTTTCTAAACATGCGAGCATAACTTTGTGAGCATATGGTGGAAAAAGATATGACAAGTGGCAAACATGTGTAAGGAAAAAAAAAATTGTTAAGTTATGGCGGTTTTTTCAAGAATATACCAAAATATAAAAGAAAAGTACAAATATAGTTAACAATGATGTTGGTAGTGGTTTAGGCAGTTTTATTTTTCATAGAGTGGGTGTTGCTATTCAAAAGGGTGTTGGTGCTCAGCCTGTAGCTAGGTTACCAACTTATTCATTATATACAAAATAATTTTATTTAATAATAATAAAAAGATTTCAAACCTAAAAATAAATAAATAATAAAAATAATAGAAATAAAAAATAAATATCTCATGGTCGATTTTGAAAAATGAGTAATAATATATTAATATATAATGCTAAACCTTGTAAATTATATATTTGGGGATATACTAAATTATTATTATGTTCTGCCAAACTCTCATGTTAGTATGGAAAAAGTTAGTGTTGGTGCCATAATTTTTAATCCATTTTATTCTAGATTTTTGTCGAACTATTTCCTTGTACTGTTGTGAAAAAACTTCTTGAATACCTCTTGTTGTAACAAGATTATTCAAGCGAAGCTTGCAGCACATTCATATTATATCTTGTTGAAGTTTATTTTTCATATCACCAAACACAATTATATAGCTTGATAATATTCTTCAATCCTTTTAGCTTATTCGTGAACATATAGATAGGATTGCCTTGCAGTTCTTCATTCTAAGAATTAGCTATAACTTCTTTGAAATTAGGATGAGACGTATAAACTTTGAGAACTCTAAAAGGAGTGTTAGAGGGTTTAGGAATACACTGATAAACCCCCAATAATGTACAGTAATCATAAGTACCCCTAACACTCACTTTGTACTCCCAACTAGGAAACATCTCTAACCATTTAGCATTAAACACTGCTCTATCTAGATTACAAACAATTCTTTTAACATGCATTCTATTTCTTCTCCAAGAGAATTCAATACCAGTATTTGGAGCTTGAATAAGCCCACAATGATCAAGATAATTATTAAAACCCTTAAAGGTTTCCTACCTTCCTTTTTTTCTTCAATCCTTAATATTGTGTTGAGATACCCCAACTCTGTCCAAGGATTATCAAAATACTTATTAAAAACACAGGGGGTACCAAGATACACCACCAACTTTTTCTTAGGCAATCTGTATGGACAAAGTCAACACAACTCCGAGAGTAAAAACTCAATCAAGGAAAGTGTATAGAGTTATCTATCTCTCTCTCTCTCTCTCTCTCTCTTGTTTTTAGAACATTTATAGAATTTAATCCGTGAACCTAACTTACAAAGAGGGTTCTTGGACAGTACCAAAGACCAATATCCAAGGATCAATTAAGTCTTTTCCAACTAACAAAGTTGGACCTAGCTACTGTGATTGATCAACGCACAACCTCTGATATTTCAATTATAAAGATAAACAATATAATGCGGAAAAAGAAATAACACAAACACCAGAAGTTTTATTAATGAGGAAACTGCAAATGCAGAAAAACCCCGGGACCTAGTCCAGATTGAACACCACACTATATTAAACCGCTACAGACACTAGCCTACTACCAATTAACTTCGATCTGGAATGTAGTTGAGCCCTAAAAGGAAATCATCGATTAAGGTACAGTCGCGTTCCTTACGCCTCTTGAATATTGCAAGACTCTACGCACTTGATTCCCTTAGCTGATGTCACCCACAACTAAGAGTTGCTTCAACCTCAATTGAAGACTTTAAACCAAATCTGCCTCCCACAAATTAAGCCTATATTTGATTTCCCGATTTATGATCTAAACGGATGATCAGATCAAACGATAAATTTAGGTGATGGAAACCGATAACAACTTAGACAAAAGTATGGCTATCCTCAAAATCCGTACTTATGCAACCCGAAGTGCAACCTAGATTATTATTCACCTCACAAGTATAAAACTTGCGGAATCAACAAAGTAAGAGACAAAGAGACTCTGTTGATTACTATCTATCTTGATCGTTGGAGAAATCTTTACTCGAGTTATCAAGATAAAAGATAACTGGACCTGGCTTCACGAATCCCTGTGAAGTTTTTATAGTCGCTAAACCCTAAAAGGGTTTCTGGAGAGGACGACTCTAGATACAACTAGGACACGCCAAAAAGTAGTGTAAGGATTCAAAAATCCAAGTTGCCAAGAGTTCCCCTTATATAGACTTCAAAGCCTAGGTTGCTTTAGGTTTAAGCTAAGATAGCTTTGGAACCAAGCAAACAACATCCACCGTTAGATGAAAGCTTTGAATCTTAATCACATATACAAGATATAAACTATGGTTAGGTAAACCGTAACCGTACCGTGTATAAAGACTATGTACTGATTTGCAAACTCGTAGACCTTTTCCGGTTCCAGAGTTCACATAACATTTAGTTTGCGTACCGGTTTGGGTACTAAACTGGTTCTAGAACATAGAACTGTTTTGGTTCGCATACCGGTTTGATTAGTTTATCCCGGTTCCCTTACCACAGTTCCACAATTGTTTGTATACGAATATACAAACCTATCCGAAACAAACATATTCTCCCATGCTATACATACGAATATGCAAATCACACAAATCTGAAAGTCAATATATAGCTACTCCACTAGGTATACGAATACATGTAATATGGTTTCAGACATATAACAATTTTCTCAGTTTGTAAGACTGATAACACTGTCTTGTATTCCGACTATAGTAGGTCTATATTTCTCTAAATAAATTCGAAACATTCCTGATTAAATAACAATGACACTTATCACTATTCCAGGCTATTTTCGAATGATGAACTTGAATCATGATTTGGTCCCAATCAATAAATTGTTCTCCACCGACTTTGATCAAGTATGAACAAATGCTCATTAAGCTTTAGTCATTATATTTCGAGATATTCGTAAACTAAATGATTAGTTCTCGACTCGAAATTCTTGTATATGCAAGCTAGTCTAATTAGTTATGTGATAATCGTCTAAGGATAGAAAAGTGAATATAACTTAAGAAATAGGTGGTTCAGTTTTCACTTAGTTGATGAAGTTCTCCAAAATATTTGGTTGATTTTCGCCTTCAAACGGTAGAACGCAAATGATGACTGGCTCATTCCTCAACTCCACTATCCTAGACCGATACTTAACTAATTGTAGACCAGAAATCAAGGTAGTTTTGACAAATAAATTTGACAACAAGCTTGATATAGCAACACTTGTGAGTTCAACCGAGAAATGCTCTAACAATCTCCCCTTTTGTCAATTTTAGTGACAAAATGGAGCCCCACAAGCTACCATCTTACTAATCCAAGAGATTAACTACAAAATGAGGCACTAAGGATCTAAAACTTCCACATAAACATTAAATTAAAAGTTCTAAACAAAGATTAACCAAAATCTAAACCCTCTCTGGAAAAAATAGATACAAGAATTCCTCTTAGATGATACATGTACAATAGTGATTTACAAATATAATATACAACAAAATAAACATAACAGAAGCTAACCAACTATCGGACTTGACTCCTTGGAGATTTCATGACTTGAACGTCCATCGTCACGTGCACAACTTGATTTGTCTCTGAAACTGAAAGTGGGAATTGAGTGAGCACATCATCCCTAAAAGGGGTGCCCAATAGAAATAACAACTAACTTTCAAGTAATCACTAACATTATTTGAAGACAATGCAGGTTTTGCTAAAAACCGTTAAAACACGGAAAAACAGATAAAGCATATTGAGGTAATAAGTTGTACGGAAAATATATAGTTCTACCAACCAATCATCTACCACACATTCACAACTGAAATAATAGTGAGCGAGGAATTCCTTTGGAGTAGCAAGGGTGACTCTTGCGGATTCTTCAATGATCATTAAAGTGCCATGAGGTTTTCGGCCTCGTAGTCAGATAAGATTTGGTCCTTACCAGTACCTCAATGTACGCGCACTCTACATAGCAAGTATCAAAAGAGAACTAATGGTGACAATATTATATCCGACAGAAGAACTTAATCATGGAGAGCCCTATCCGTCCATAAATTAAATCCAACAATCAGATATAAGATTCTCAACATCATTCACTCCAAATACCAAAACATATTATAAAAGCTTTTACAAAGTAAATTAACAGAATAATAAACATTCATGCATACAGAACTTGTTCCCTCTTTTGATATATTATTGATGACAATTACACACCTATTAGATTATTAGCGGCATCACTTTTTACTCCTATAGATGTATACATAAACATAAGTATAAAAGAAAGAATAAAGGAACGTATTCTATACACCAATCAAAAGGAAACCTTCTTCCTTACATACAAACAACAGGTAAAGTTTGAAACTACTTTCCAGTCAATGGAAAGAAATATTTTTTTGAAAATAAGTAATTACTCCCAAACACAAATATTAGTTGTTTCATAAAATCCCATCCCTTCCCAAAATGTAAAAGAAAACTAGTTTGTACTACACATATATACATGCTTACACATATCATATAGTAACAAAGATATGCATGGATTTCACAAAAGATAGATTTGGAAAACAATAATGAATACAAGAGAGTTTGTTATCGATTCCCACCTCTTTTGATGACAAGCCACGACTACCTGGAGATCCTCAATCCATTGGTTCATCCTTTGAATCGATAGTTGTTAATATAGACTAACTGTTTATCATACAAGAACTCTAAGAATTTAGCCAAAAAAATTTAGTTCATGTACTTGTTTGCAAAATCGTAGACTTTTGTCGGTTCCGGAGTTCACATAATATTCAGTTTGCGTACTGGTTTGGGTACTAAACTGGTTTTAAAACATAAAACTTTTTTGGTTCGCATACCGGTTTGATTTGTTTAACCCGGTTCCCTTACCACAGTTCCACAATTGTTTGTATACGAATATACAAACCTATCCGAAACAAACATATTCTCCCATACGAATATGCAAATCACACAAATCTGAAAGTCAATATATAGCTACTCCACTACGTATACGAATACATGTAATATGGTTTCAGACATATAACAATTTTTTCAGTTTGTAAGACTGATAACACTGTCTTGTATTCCGACTATAGTAGGTCTATATTTCTCTAAATCAATTCGAAACATTCCTGATTAAATAACAATGACACTTATCACTATTCCAGGCTATTTTTGAATGATGAACTTGAATCATGATTTGGTCCCAATCAATAAATTGTTCTCCACCGAATTTGATCAAGTATGAACAAATGTTCATTAAGCTTTAGTCATTATATTTCGAGATATTCGTAAACTAAATGATTAGTTCTCGACTCGAAACTCTTGTATATGCAAGCTAGTCTAATTAGTTATGTGATAATCGTCTAAGGATAGAAAAGTGAATATAACTTGAGAAATAGGTGGTTCAATCTTCACTTACCTTTTGTTGATGAAGTTCTCCAAAAGCTTCGGTTGATCTTCGCCTTCAAACGGTAGAACACAAATGATGATTGGTTCCTCAACTCCACTATCCTAGACCGAGAATTATATAAATGAGATAAACTCGACTCGAAATTTCAAATGTGTATAACACAAAGTCTATATAGCTATACGACTTAGTTTCATTAGTATATAGAAATTGAATAGACTTCTGAGTGATAGATAAGTTTTAGTCTCCACATACCTTTTGTCGTATAAGTTCCTCCAAGCTCTTCAGTGGATCTTCTTCTTCAATTTGTGAATGCCGTGAAGTCTAAAACTCAACTACACACCTCAATCCTAATCCGAGACATAGCTATAAGTAGACTAGAAATCAAGATATAGTTTTGATCAACTAAACTTGACAAACAAGCTTGAGATAGCAACGTTTGCGAGTTCGACCGAGCAGTGCTCTAACACCAATTAAACTGAATTTCCACTCATAAATACTTTCATCAATTACATCATCAAGAATACAGATTGCCGGATCTTTTCCCTTCTTTCCACACTCTGGTAACTTGATATATTAATTGTAGATTCATAAAATTTTAATTTTTCTAGATGATTCATTTCTTGATTATTTGTCAAAATCAGAATGAAATTTGAAAATTTTACCATTAAAAATCGCGGATTCAGGTACTAATCATAAGAAAACACTTGAAAAATGAACTCTACTAGAAAAATATGAAGATTATGCTCAGAAAACGACATCAAAAAAAAAAAACAAGGAGTTAAGGACCCGGTTCGTAAATTATTTTTTTTATAAATTATTTTTTTAGTTGATAGTTGATTGAATCAATAACTCAAAATCTTCTTCTCTTTTCAATAAACAAATGTTTTAATTTTTTTTTTTTGCATGGCCAAACGACCAAAAAAATTAACTCAAAATTTGAACAACTTGAGTATCAGCCTATGAAGCATGGATACTGATACGGGGATACTGATGCGGGGATTCGTCAATTTTCAAAAAATGAGGATACGGGATACATGTATTTATTAAAATTGTATAATTTAATAATAATTCATTTTAGTAAAAAGAATCACATAAAAAAAAAATCTTAAATACTATCTGGAAAATTTAAAAAAAAACAGATAAAGCTATCTAACATATCGCCCATCATTTATCAATACTGTTTTCATCAAAGAACATTGTTTCTAGTTCTTGCTCGTCAAGTGAAAGATTCGCAACTTCAAGTACTCTCATACCGTCTAGTGGATCAAATTCATCTACACTGATATTCCACATTCTACTTTCTCCATTCGTATAATTTTCACTTTTTTGTGAAAGGAGACAAGATTACTATGAAAAAACGCTAAATCCTCAGTACGTTTGGGGTACAATCATGTATCTCTTAGTATTATATATATATATGCTCTGATTTCCCTCAAATGATAAAATTATATATATGCTCTAATTACATTATAGGAAGTATTCCCTCTTAGAGTATCAAAGAGGTATCCCAAAGTATCCCCTACCCTTTTTGCAATTAATAAAAAGGGACACGTTAAATAGAGTATTTGATACGTATCCCCAAGTATCTGACACTGATACGACGTCCGATATGGATACATCACCGATTTTGAAGTATCTGTGCTGCATAGGTATCAGCCTTACATAAAATCAGCAGTAAGCAAATGAGTTTCTTCATCAAGAGGTTGGGAATATTACCAAACACCCCCCTTAGTTTTTGCAAAACCAGCTTTTTCCAAAAAAGTCTGCTAATGAATTTGTCATTTTAAATCTCTCAACTATTAGACCACCAAGGAGCCACGAAGTTGATGTCTCTTTCTTGCTGAGTTATGGATCACTTTTTACTTCAAAGCTTGTGATGTGATGTAACACCCCGTGTTTTAGCTTGGCGCATCAAAAATGTGTCATGGCATGAGATAAATCTTCATCTCAAGCTCCGTTGTGTGTTAAGAGGAACATTGGCCTAGATCCAATATGGCGCCAAGTAAGGCGCATTGCGAAGATATACCGGCCAAGGGCCAATATCACACCAGGATACAAGTTGTAAGCTATATTGTCCAAGAGCCAATCTCGCACCAAAGGTGCTTCGGGCAAGTTGGATGACTGGCCTAGAACAAAGTAGCACCACAATGGCGTATTACGCAGGTCATTAGTCTATGGCCAATATCGCAACAGGCCAGAGCAGGATGGCCTAGGCAATGTACAACCATCACCGCTGGACATTGGAGTGGCCTATGGGCCAAAGACGGAAATACAACCATCACGACCCTTCACTAGACCTAGCTCAGGAAATGTTCAACCATCATGGCTAGACACTAGAATTGGCCTGTGAGCCTGAACTAAATGTACAGCCATCACGGCCGTACATTGCAGTTGGTCAGGGTAGTAATGTGCATCCATCACGGCCTTGGGACTTGGTGAAGTCATTTTCCTTCCCTAATCTAAGTTGTAAAAATGTATTTAAAATATATATAAGGAGGGGTAGTTGGTTGAATGTGCATATGCGGACCATGCACCAAGTAATCCTCATAGCTTATCTGAAAAAATGGGGGTCTAACAACCTCACCCAATATTTCGCTTAGCAATCTGTATGGACTAACTCCAATATACTTTTAAGAGAATCAACTAGACAGTCAGACTCAATCTTAATAAAAAGTATATCAAAGAGTTATATCTCGATTTCTCGATTCAATCCTCACTCAAACAAATAGAAATCTGCGAGCCTGATTGAATACAAGAGAAATAACTTGAACGGTACCAAAGACCAATGTTCAAGGATCAATCAATTTCAATCAACAACCAAAGGTTGGATTTACCAATTGATCGATACAACGCACAACCTGTGATATTTCAATTATATAACAAAATATAATGCGGAAAAGAAATAATACAGACACCAAAAGTTTTGTTAACGAGGAAACCGCAAATGAAGAAAAACCCCAGGACCTAGTCCAGATTGAACACACACTGTATTAAGCCGCTACAGACAATATCCTATTACAAACTAACTTCGGTCTGGAATGTAGTTGAACCCCAATCAATCTCACACTGATCCAAGGTACAGTTGAGCTCCTTACGTCTCTGATCCCAGCAGGATACTACGCACTTGATTCCCTTATCTGATCTCACCCACAACTAAGAGTTGCTACGACCCAAAGTCAAAGACTTGAATAAACAAATCTGTATCACACAGAAAAGTCTTATAGGAATAGATAAATATGTCTCCCACGGATAAACCTACGAGTTTTGTTCCGTCTTTTGATAAATCAAGGTGAACAGGAACCAATAGATAACCCGGACTTATATTCCCGAAGAACAACCTAGAATTATGAATCACCTCACAATAATCTTAATCGACTAGCGAAACAAGACATTGTGGAATCACAAACGATGAGACGAAGGTGTTTGTGACTACTTTTCTATCTTGCCTATCGTAGAAATTAATCTCAAGTCAATCTTACAATTGTACTCAAATATGATAGAAACAGCAAGATCAGATCACACAACTACAGAGAAAATAGTTGGGTCTGGCTTCACAATCCCAATGAAGTCTTCAAGTCGTTAACCTATAGGGTATCGATAGAAACCTAAGGTTAAAGGAGAATCGACTCTAGCTTATACAACTAGTATCACACATGAGGTGTGGGGATTAGGTTTCCCAGTTGCTAGAGTTCTCCTTTATATAGTCTCCAAATCAGGGTTTGCAATCTAAGTTACCTTGGTAACAAAGCATTCAATATTCACCGTTAGATGAAAACCTGATTAGATTCAAGCTAAAATATTTCAACCGTTAGATCGAACTTAGCTTGTCATACACAAATGAAATGCACGTTCATTTAGGTTTGAGTAACCGTAACTAAACGTGTACACCTAACGGTGAATGAGCACTTTCATATTAACCTTATTCATCTTCACCATAACTAGTTCAAATGACTCAAAAGAACTAGTTAGAGAGTTGTTTAATTGCTTAGATCTCATAGAAGTATATAAGACACAATCGAAGCAAAAACGATTTTGATTCACTCGAATCGATTCATGAACATTATAGCCACGGTTTGCAAAGATTGCATTCCTTAATTTATAAATGTATTAGTTCACGAATAAACCGTTTTTTGAAAATAACCCACTCAAGTAAGCATACCGGTACACATACTTAAGTATCCAGATTGAGCTTGTTTTTAGTTCACAAACTCCAGCAGAAAGTCACGGGATGTGAACTTCCGGCAGTATGCATACGGGTACGCGGACTTAGCTCCGGACATCCTAAACCAGTAAAGTACGCATACTTTGGTTCAAGGATTTTGGACTTACACAAGTATGACTTCACATACAATGTTTATATCCATTCAAGGTTATATATTCTAAACTCTCATTTCAATCATTGAAACATTCTTAGAGGATGTTATATAAAGGTTATTCACACACTATTTTTCATCAAAGCGATTTTCAAGAGATTGAAACAATCAACATGACTTTCGTCACGAGTAAAGATGAACTTGGCCAAAGCGGAAGCTTACCAACACATATTTCGAGAAATAGATAAGCGAGATAAACTCGGCTCGAAATAGCAAATGTGTATAATCGAAGTCTATATAGCAATATGACTTTTGTCTCAAGATAGGAGATAAAATAGATAGACTTTTGAGTGATAGATAAGTTCAAGTCTCCACATTCCTTTTTGTCGATGAAGATCCACCAGTTCCTTGAGTAGTTCTTCGTCTTTGCATGATGAACGTCGTGGAGTCTAGAGCTCAACTACACTTACTATCCTAGTCCGAGACTTAGCTATAAGTAGAATAGAAATCAAGACTTATAGTTTTGGCAACTAAACTTGACAAACAAGCTTGAGATAGCAACGCTTGCGAGTTCGACCGAGCAGTGCTCTAACTATCTCCCCTTTTGTCAATTTTAGTGACAAAACTATCAATACATATGGAATACAAAATAAATAAACTTTGCAGCTTCTCATCCACATGCATGATCTCCTTGGTTCTTCAACATTACTCGAAATCTTCGTTAATTCCCAGTACTCCAATATTCCAAAGATATTAAAATCAGCATCACCGTTGTTGAAGATCCATAGCCATAACAATGAGAAAACAAAAGCTCTCAATCATTGTTACACAGTATCATAGTATTATTACACATCATCAAAGTTAAATTGTATCACAACTTCAACAACAATACTATGGTGATATGTATCACCCCCCCCCCCCCCGGTCAATACTTCATCTCACATGAAAACCACTCCCCCTTACATAATGATCCGAAAACCGTATGTATTTGTAGTGTGAACTACACATTAGTTCTCCCCCTTTTTGTCAATAAAATTGGCAAAGGTACGGAAACTAGTGGGATCCTAATGAAATTTCCATAGAGACACTTCATGACCAAAAGAAAGTACATATCAACTTTTTTAGATGCAATCATATAGTCGAAACTAAATGCATTCATCAAGGAGTTTATAAAGATACAAGATAACCCCTATAATATTCCACAGCCGCACTCCCCATAAAGATTTGGCAATTAAGCACAAGTTCAATTAAGAACTCTCCCCAATAAAATGTCATTCCCGAGAGAACAACAAGAGCGACCTTACTTTCACGAGAAAAGAAGGGTTTCTTTGGACATTAACAAATCACATGAAACATGAATTTGTATCCAAAAATCTCAACTAAATTAACCACAAGAGAACCCATGATTAATTCAATCGGAAATGCTCACATAAGAAAACTTATGGAGCCGCACAGTATATACATAAAAATATGGATCATGGAAGATCAATATTATGGAATAAACAAAGATTCATTCTATTCTTCATCACTATTTGCACAATGATATATAATAGACTTAATCTTTGTACACAAAATCTCATCCTATCTTCCATCAATATTTGCATAATGACATAATAGGCTTATCTTTTGTTTATCAAAAGTCCATTCAATCTTTTATCAATACTTGTTTATCGACATATGAAAGACTTATCTTTTGACTACGTATGGGACAATTATAGTTCACGGACGCAGACACACATATCCCATAACAAGTTTGCAATATATGAAACCATAAAGATTAATACTGCAAATTCATCTTCCAAATAAACTTTAGAATTTAAATAAATAAATCTAAAAACATTGAAGATGAAAATCGTTAGAAATAGCTATGTGTACTCACAATAATGGCTATTCCAAACCCTTGTTATCCTTCTTAAAACACAAGAATAAATTCTCATAGGAAGTTTCCTAGACAAAATCAAAACAGACTCTAAAACCAAAACTTGAATAAGCACGAAAAATTAATCACCATCTTCATCATCGGAGACCATAAGAGTGGCTTGAATCTTATCCATGTCATCCTTGATTTCTGGGAACTTAGTAGCAATCACAAGTAATTGTTCTTGCACACACCTTACCTTGGCACTAATCTTACCAACACCTCTAAGAATTTGGTGAAGAATATTCATGGAGGAAGTATCACATGCGCCATTAAGGTTGTCACATCTTTGTCTCTTGCAAGTATTCTCCTTCATCCGTTTGAAAGTACATGGACGAACAAGCTTGGGAGTTCCAATGGAGTTGCCAATCGGAGCAATGGAGAAGGTGCGACAAATTTGTTCAATCAAGCATGGATATCCTAACTTATTGTTAGGAGATGTCATTGACAACATTTGATAAATGATAAACCCACAAATGTCAAGACTTTGAGTTCCCAACTCAAGGAAATAGACCAACTCCGTGAACTCACGTCCCCAACGAGAATTTTCAATCGTGGAGGGACAAAGATTAGAGATACCAAGTTTTCCAAAAGACATCAAAGCAAGACTAAGATGAGTGGTAGGAAATTTCCCTTCATTCCAAACAACACTCTTACCACAAAGACCATTAGAGATGGTTTCATATGATGGTCTTTCATGACTAGGTCTTGGAAGGCGAAAACTCCCAAGGGGAATTTTAGTGATTTTTGAAATCAATCTATTAACAAGAATCCTTTGTCTATTTACCATGGTCTTGAATTCCATGTCATCACAATTAACATCATAGATGTTTGCATAAAAGATTCTAGTAAGAGTGTCAAAACCTTCACCAAGACCATCAAAGATATTTCCAAGATTGAATTTTCCAAAACAAATCAAATCCTCTTTATGCCTACTAGTAAAATCCATCTTCTTCTCTAGAATAAACCTATTAGATGAAATCTTTTCAAAAACCTTCTCACAAGAATCATTGACAAATCTAATTCTAATGGAACTTTGATCTATTAGTAAGTTCATGCTAGAAGAAGATGAAGAACCTGATTTCTTAGAAACGTCTTTTGAAACCTTGAAATTCTTCATGAGATCTAGAAATTAAGAGATTAGAGGAAGAGATGACTTACTTGATATGTATCTTGCAAACCCCTTTTTACTTTTTGATCTCCAAGGATGATTAATGGAGAAAGCACATGAACCCTAGAGCGTTCACGTACGTGGACAAGATGGGAGGAAGAAGAAGGTACGCATACGCTTCTTTTATATACCCATACATGGGCTTGGACCCGTTTTTGAACTGCGACCCACAAAGGAAATGTAGGATTTCTTAAGTGATCAAACACCAAGGTTATGCAACTCACGAAAGCACACAATCATGTGAAAAGACGATGCAGCAGAAAGCTATTACACAATTATCCTGAGGAGGACAAAATAAAACATTAACCCAAGTACAAACAAATCAAACCGTTTCTTTCCCCGTCTCAAGATATATACAAATGGGGTAGTGCCAAACAAGTTACCAAGTGGCAAGATGTGCAGAGAGACCCTCATGCACCAATTTTGGTTGATATTTGTGAACTGTACCAGTGATATAATCATAGTAATGATAATGATTAGGGTTAACAGAGCTTTTTAACTTTATTTTTATATGACCAGCAAGGAGATTTTTCCGATATCTAAAACCTGTATCAACAACATGAGAGCCCGTTTTATTGAACTCACTTGAGTTGACAACATGTTTAGTTCGTTCATCATGATTGTATGATTTTACATGTATCGAACTTTTATCAGAGTGATTCTTATCCTTAACAGAGTTAAGCTTTTCTAAGAATCTAAAAACGCTTTCAAATTCACATCACAGATCTTTGTCAATTGATCCATCACGATAGTATTCCTCAAAAAGATTAAGAGTTAATCTAGTGAGATTCCATATCTTTGAACATAAATAACGTTTTCTCAATCTTCCTTTCTTAGAGGATCTTTTAATTTTTCCTCTAGATTGTTTCTCATTATCTAAGTTTTCCAAGGTCTTAGATGGAATGAGATTATCATGAGAAGCCAAATGACTAGACCATAATAATCTCTGAACAATCTTTAAGGAATTCATGCGTGCGTTACAGATGCCGAGAGAAAGTTTCCCAAAGAAATTTCCAATAAGGACAGACTTTAGGGATCAGTCAAACACAAACTTATTAGGTTTATAGTGTTTGCCTGCTCTGATACCAATTGAAAAAACGGGGGTCTAACAACCTCACCCAATATTTTGCTTAGCAGTCAGTATGGACTAACTCCAATATATTTTTAAGAGAATCAACTAGACAGTCAGACTCAATCTTAATAAAAAAGTATATCAAAGAGTTATATCTCAATTTCTCGATTCAATCCTCACTCAAACAAATAGAAATATGCGATCCTGATTGAATACAAGAGAAATAACTTGAACGGTACCAAAGACCAATGTTAAAGGATCAATCAATTTCAATCAACAACAAAAGGTAGGATTTACCAATTGATCGATACAACGCACAACCTGTGATATTTCAATTATATAACAAAATATAATGCGGAAAAGAAATAACACAGACACCAGAAGTTTTGTTAACGAGGAAACCGCAAATGCAGGAAAAACCCCGGGACCTAGTCCAGATTGAACACACACTGTATTAAGCCGCTACAGAAACTAGCTTACTACAAACTAACTTCGGTTCTGACTGTAGTTGAACCCCAATCAATCTCACACTGATCCAAGGTACAGTTGCGCTCCTTACGTCTCTGATCCCAGCAGGATACTACGCACTTGATTCCCTTAGCTGATCTCACCCACAACTAAGAGTTGCTACTACCCAAAGTCGAAGACTTGAATAAACAAATCTGTATCACACAGAAAAGTCTTATAGGAATAGATAAATTTGTCTCCCATGGATAAACCTATGAGTTTTGTTATGTATTTTGATAAATCAAGGTGAACAGGAACCAATCGATAACCCGGACTTATATTCCCGAAGAACAGCCTAGAATTATCAATCACCTCAAAATAATCTTAATCGACTAGCGAAACAAGATATTGTGGAATCACAAACGATGAGACGAAGGTATTTGTGACTACTTTTCTATCTTGCCTATCGGATAAATTAATCTCAAGACAATCTTACGATTGTACTCAAATATGATAGAAACAGCAAGATCAGTTCACGCAACTACAGAGAAAATAGTTGGGTCTGGCTTCATAATCCCAATGAAGTCATCAAATTGTTAACCTACAAGGTCTCGATAGAAACCTAAGGTTTAAGGAAAATCGACTCTAGCTTATACAACTAGTATCACACAGGAGATGTGGGGATTAGGTTTCCCAGTTGATAGAGTTCTCCTTTATATAGTCTCCAAATCAGGGTTTGCAATCTAAGTTACCTTGGTAACAAAGCATTCAATATTCACCGTTAGATGAAAGCCTGATTAGATTCAAGCTAAAATCTTTCAACTGTTAGATCGAACTTAGCTTGTCATACACAAATGAAATGCACGTTCATTTAGGTTTGAGTAACCGTACCTAAACATGTATACCTTGTTGGTTCAACAATAGTTAACCAATGGTTAGCCATATGAGCACTTTCATATCAACCTTATTCATCTTCACCATAACTAGTTCAAATGACTCAAAAGAACTAGTTAGAGAGTTGTTCAATTGCTTAGATCTCATAGAAGTATATAAGACACAATCGAAGCAAAAACGATTTTGATTCACTCGAATCGATTCATGAACATTATAGCCAAGGTTTTCAAAGATTGCATTCCTTAATTTATAAATGTCTTAGTTCATGAATAAACCGTTTTTAGAAAATAACCCACTCAAGTACGCATACTGGTACGCATACTTAAGTACCCGGATTGAGCTTGTTTTTAGTTCACAAACTCCAGCAGAAATTAACGGGATGTGAACTTCCGGCAGTACGCGTATGGGTAAGCGGACTTAGCTCCGGACATCCTAAACCAGTAATGTACGCATACTTTGGTTCAAGGATTTTGGACTTACACAAGTATGAGTTCACATACAATGTTTATATCCATACAAGGTTATATATTCTAAACTCCCATTTCAATCATTGAAACATTCTTAGAGGATGCTATATAGAGGTTATTCACACACTATTTTTCATCAAAGCGATTTTCAAGAGATTGGAACAATCAACATGACTTTCGTCACGAGTAAAGATGAACTTGGCCAAAGCGAAAGCTTACCAACACATATTTTGAGAAATAGATAAGTGAGATAAACTCGGCTCGAAATAGCAAATGTGTAAAATCGAAGTCTATATAGCAATACGACTTTTGTCTCAAGATAGGAGATAAAATAGATAGACTTTTGAGTGATAGATAAGTTCAAGTCTCCACATACCTTTTTGTCGATGAAGATCCACCAGTTCCTTGAGTAGTTCTTCGTCTTTGCATGATGAACGTCGTGGAGTCTAGATCTCAACTACACTTACTATCCTAGTCCGAGACTTAGCTATAAGTAGACTAGAAATCAAGACTTATAGTTTTGGCAACTAAACTTGGCAAACAAGCTTGAGATAGCAACGCTTGCGAGTTTGACCGAGCAGTGCTCTAACATTATCCGAAAGAGTATAATTGATGTGTAGGCCTCATTTATAGTTGTGTAGCCTTCAAAGGAGTTGGCTTAACCCTTCGAGGATGAACTACGGTTAGTGCTTGATCCCTTTAGAGTAGGGAATGGGAAGGGTACGTATACATCCGCAATAAGTTGCAGCATTGCCAGTCCCGCACTTTATCGCTCATATCATCTAATTTAGAGATGATTGCGACATACTGGCCTCTCATATCATCTGGCTCGGAAGTTTGATGCAAGAGATGATTGTGGCCAAACTTGATGAGGCAAGTTGAATTAAATTCCTTGGATGCTCATACTTCCTATCATGGCGTTCAACTTTGGCATGTATCAATGGCGCATTGGGCATGGCCTCCAAAGTAAGCTACATTGATATGCAAGTTAGCGGAGCTTGCATAGGCCTAAGAAACGTATGGCATGAGTCTGATTGATGTACCCTTGGCACGAGCAAGACAAGTGCATGCTTTCTGCAATGCCTAAGCTGTGAAGAGGAGGTATTAGGCCTATAATGACTTATGCATAAGTTCAAGGCATGCATTATGCTTGGACAGGACTCCTAAGTGAGTGATGCATGCAAGGTGCATCGGTCATAGCCTTCAAGGTTTTAATCCCTTCACAGAACAAGGGTAAGTTGGAATGATGTGGAAGCTAAGTTAGATACATAATTCCCCACGAGCATGTTTTCAAGGGCAAACGAACATGCATTTGCTTAGTTTTAAGTCCCGACAAGTAGCATCATCATGGCGCATTAGGTTAGTTATGTCCTGCGCTTCCTGATGCGCTAGACGTAATTTTATGGTCCATCACATTTGGTATCAGAGCAAGTTCCAAGACAACTCTAAGGACTGTGCGGAGTGGACTTATTAGCGAGTATTTTTCTTGAATGAAAAATTTAAAGTTGGAGAGTAAGACAACTTTTTCATGGAATAGAACTGCTATGCCAGTTACTTTGTGAATCGAGTTGAGCTTGTTTTAAAAACTGTGAGTTTTCCTGGCCTAAGTAGCACCCCACTTACAAGTGGATATTCGAAAGACCGTTCGGAACGGTAGGAAGACAATGGGACTGATCACCCCCACACGTTGGAAATTGGCCAACGGTGTGCGTTGTCGGGACGACTAGCATCCCACTTACGAGTGGCAACTTGGATGAAAATCAGGGACGGTGGGAAACTAGATCATATTCCATACAATAATACAAAAAGAAGTCGCATGTTTTGTTATACTAGTGCCAAATATTTAGCACCAACCTTGTGAACCTTAGGGATTCCTGGGTGGTGGTACGGGACACCATCTAGGATACCTTGTTGAGACATCCTTTTGGCAACTGGAAAATTGAGATTCTTTTTAACGTTGTGGACTCTTTTTAGATTCCTGAGTATGCAATATGGGGCGTTTCCTCAGAAGTTCCAAATTGTCGTCCGCGACCAACTAAAGAAATCTTGTGATTTCTGAGCATCTGGTATTGAACTTTTGCTCAGGAATCTAAATCGAAGAGCTTGTCCATAATAGTTTTGTTTTGAATTTTGGGGACGAAATTCTTTACAGGGGTGGATATCGTAACACCCCGTGATTTTAGCATGACGCATGCGCAAAGATGCGTCATGGCATGAGATGAAGCTTCATCTCAAGCTCCGTTGCGTGTCAAGAAGAACATTGGCCTAGAGCCAATATGGCGTCAAGTAAGGTGCATTACGAAGATATAAGAGGGTACAAGTTGTAAGATGTATTGGCCAAGAGCCAATCTCACACCAAAGGTGCTTCAGGCCAGTTGTGCCACAATGGCACATTACATAGGTCATTGGCCTCTGGCCAATATCGAAACAGGCCAGAACAGTCTGGCCTTGGTAATGTACATCCATCACGGCTGGACATTGGAGTGGCCTATGTGAAAACACTGGGGGTACCAAAATACACCACAAACTTTTTCGTAGGCAATCTATATGGAAAAACTCAACACAAATCCGAGAGTAAAAAAATCAATCAAGGAAAGTGTCTCGATTATATCTCTATCTCTATTGTTATTAGAACGTTTACATAATTGAATCCGTGAACCTAATTACAATGAGAGTTCTTGGACGGCACCAAAGACTAATGTCAAGGGATCAATCAAGTCTTATCCAACAAACTAGGTCGGACATATCTATTTTGATTGATCAACGCACAACCTTTGATATTTCAATTATAAAGATAAACAATAAAATGCGGAAAAAGAAATAACACAGACACCAGGAATTTTGTTAACGAGGAAACCGTAAATGCAGAACAATCCCGGGACCTAGTCCAGATTGAACACCAAATTGTATTAAGCCGCTATAGACACCAGCCTACTACCAATTAACTTCAGTCTAGAATGTAGTTGAGCCCGAACTCATCCTTGCACCGATTCAGGTACAGTCGCGCTCCTTACACCTCTTGAATCTCAGCAGGACTCTGCGCAATTGATTCCATTAGATAACGTCACACCAACTAAGAGTTGCTTTAACTCAATTGAAGACTTTAAACCAAATCTACCTCCCACATATTAAGCCTATATGATTGATTTCCTGATTTATGATCGAAACAGATGATCAAATCAAACGTAAGATCAAGGTGATGGAAATTGATAGCAATTTGACATAAGTCTATTTATCCTCAAAATTCGTACTTATGCAACCCGAAGTGCAGCCTAAAATATTATTCACCTCACAAGTATAAAACTTGTGGAATCACAAAGTTGAGACGAAGAGAACTTTGTGATTTCTATCTATCTTGTTCAAGTGATAAATCAACAATTGAACAAGATCAGGATACTCAAGTTATGAAGATAAAAGATAACTGGACCTGGCTTCACGAATTCCAATAAATTCTTTGATAGTTGCTAAACCCTAAAAGGGTTTCTGAAGAGGGCGGTTTTAGATACAACTAGGACACACCAAAAAGTAATGTAAGGATTCAAAAATCCCAGTTGCCAAGAGTTCCCCCTTATACAGACATTCAAAGTATAGGTTTCTTTAGGTTTAAGCTAAGATAGATTTGGAACCAAGCATACAATAAAATTTGAATCTCATTAACATAAACAAGATATACACTCTGGTTAGGTAAACCGTAACTGAACCATGTACAAAGACTATGTCCAACATGGTTAGCCGAAACTAGTCCGGTTTGAACTTAAAATCTTAACACTCATTTTCATGAAATAAAAGACATTGATCTTGAGTCACAATTATGTGATCAAATAAGTCTAGTATTTTTATAGAGAACTAATCAAATGCAAATCATCTTATAGAAATAATTTAATCTCAATTGAATCATAATCGACATAGTTGGTAAATGCACAAAGTACAAATACATGAGTCGTTCGTGAATCGGCTGAGTCATGGTAAGCGGATCGGTTTGTAAACTTATGATCAAATCCGAGTTCCGGAGTTGACAGAACTTTTTCAGTTCACGTACCGGTTTGCAAACTTAGGTGCAAAATTGGAATCCAGAGTTGACAGTACTTTTTCAGTTTGCAAACTGGTTTGGAAACCTTAAGACCTCACCGGTTCTAGAGTTCATAGAACCTTTTTAGTTTGCGTACCGGTTTGGGTACTAAAATGGTTCAGGAACATAGAACTGTATTGGTTCGCATACTGGTTTGAATAATTAAACACAATTCCCTTACCACTTTTCCAAAATGGTTTGCATAAGAATATGTATATCGATCCGGATCACGAAACAAATAGATTTTCCCATGATGTGCATACGAATTCGCGTATCACACAAATATGTAAGTCGATATATAGCTATTCCGCTACGTGTATGAGTACATGTAATACGACTTCAGACGTTTGATAGTTATCTCAGTTTGTAAGACTAATGATAACACTGTCTTGTATTCCGAATATAGTAGTTCTATATTTCTCTAAATCAATTCGAAAAATTCCCGAATAATATCAATGACACATATCAGTGTTCCAGGCTATTTTCGAATGATAAACTTGAGTCATGATTTGGTTCCGAAGAATAAATTGTTCTCTACCGAAATAGATCAAGTATGAACAAATGTTTATCAAGCTTAGTCATTATATTTCGAGAAATTCGTAAACTAAATAATTAGTTCTCAACTCAAAATTCTTGTCTATGCAAGCTAGTCTAATTAGTTATGCAACAAATGTCTCAAGGATAGAAAAGTGAATATAACTTGAGAAATAGGTGGTTCAGTCTTCACTTACCTTTTGTTGATGAAGTTCTCCAAAAGCTTCGGTTGATCTTCACCTTCAAACAGTAGAACACAAATGATGACTGGTTCGTTTCTCAACTACAGTATCCTAGACCGAGACTCAACTAATTGTAGACTAGAAATCAAGATATAATTTTGACTACTAAATTTGACAACAAGCTTGATATAGCAACACTTGTGAGTTCGACTGAGCATTGCTCTAACAATCTCCCCCTTTGTCAATTTTAGTGACAAAACTATTAATACATATGGATAACAAAAATAAATCTTCGAAAAACTCCTTGATCCATAATGCCTTGATTTCCTTGGTTTCTTAAACTCTTCGTTATTTCAAGTTGCAATGATTCTGAACGTGTTCAACTCAACATCGTTGTTGTTAAAGATCTGTAGCTATAACAACATTCGTCGTTATACAGAAACATATTATTATTATCTTCTCTAAAAAGTTCAATTGTATCTTAACTCTGAAGTAATACTACGGTGATATGTTAAAAAACGGGGGTACAACAACCACACCCAATATTTCGTTTGGCAATCTGAATAGACAAACTCCAATATACTCTCAAGAAAATCAACTAGACAGTTAGACTCAATCTAGAGAAAAGTATATCAAAGAGTTTTATATTTCTATCTCTAAATTCAATCTGCAATCAGTAAATAGGAATTTGCGAGCCCGATTTAATATAAGAGAAATAACTTGAACGGTACCAAAGACTAATGCTTAAGGATCAATCAATTTTAATCAACAACCAAAGGTTGGATATCCCAATTGATCGATTCAACGCACAACCTATGATATTTAAATTATATAACAAAATATAATGCGGAAATAAATAACTCAGACACCATAAGTTTTGTTAACAAGGAAACCGCAAATGCCGAAAAACCCCGGGACCTAGTCCAGATTTGAACACCATACTGTATTAAGCCGCTACATATACTAGCCTACTACCAATGAACTTCGGACTGGACTGTAGTTGAACCCTAATCAATCTCACACTGATTCAAGGTACAGTTGCGCTCCTTACGTCTCTGATCCCAGCAGGATACTATACACTTGATTCCCTTAGCTGATCTCACCCACAACCAAGAGTTGCTATGACCCAATGTCGAAGACTTGATAAACAAATCTGTCTCACACAGAAAAGTCTATTGGAATAGATAAATCTGTCTCCCACAGAAATACCTACGAGTTTTGCTCCGTCTTTTGATAAATCAAGGTGTACAGGAACCAATTGATAAACCGGACTTATATTCCCGAAGAACAGCCTAGTATTATCAATCACCTCACAATAATCTTAATCGTATGGTTGCGAAACAAGATATTGTGGAATCACAAACGATGATACGAAGATATTTGTGACTACTTTTTATCTTGCCTATCGGAGAATAAATCTCAAGCCAATCTTAAAGAAGATAGTACTCAAATATGATAGAAACAACAAGATCATATCATGCAACTACAGAGAAAATAGTTGGATCTGGCTTTACAATCCCAATGAAGTCTTTAAGTCGTTAACCTAAAAGGTTTAGTGAAAAACCAAAGGTTAAAGGAGAATCGACTCTAGCTTATACAACTAGTATCACACAGGAGGTGTGGGGATTAGGTTTCCCAGTTGCTAGAGTTCTCCTTTATATATAGTTTTCAAATAAGGGTTTGCAATCTAAGTTACCTTGGTAACAAAGCATTCAATATTCACCGTTAGATGAAAACCTGATTAGATACAAGCTAATATCTTTCAACTGTTAGATCGAACTTAGATTGTTATACACAAATGAAATGTACCCCTATTTAGGTTTATGTAACTGTACTTAAACGTGTACACCATGTTGGCTCAACCATAGTTAACCGAGGTTATTTATATGAACACTCTCATATCAACCATATTCATCTTAACAATAACTAGTTCAAATGACTCAAGTGAAACTAGTTAAAGAGTTATTCAATTGCTATATTCTCATAGAAGTATACAAGAACACAATCCAAGCAAAATTGGTTTGATTCACTCGAATCAATTCATGAATATTATAGCCACAGTTTGCAAAGAATGCATTCCTTAATATATAAATGTATTAGTTCATGAACAAACCAATTCTAGAACTTTAACCACTTAAGTATGCAAACGGGTACGCATACTTAAGTAGCCGGTCTGAGTTTGGGTTCGCCAGTATGCGAACGGGTACGCATACCTCAGTACACTTCCAAAACCCAGCAAAAATTCCCTGACCTATACCTTATGCAAGTATGCGTACCGGTATGTGTACTTGGTACACGGAATTTCACAACTACATGTACGCATACGGGTATGCATACTTTAGTTCCGGTCATGGATCACATAAATGCAAGAATGCACACTATGTTTATAATCCAATGATGGTTAAGTATTCTAAATTCTATTTCAATCATTGAAACTTTCTTAAAGGATGGCAATAGCTGTTTTGACACACTATTAGCATCAAAGCAATTTTCAAGATATTGTAATAATCATAACGAAGCATTCCAAGTCTACACCAAATGATTGTTTCACACAAACCATGTAAGATGTTACTCGGCGATTTTCACATGATCATCTTTTGACTTTCGTCAAGAATATAAGATGAACTTGGTTGAAGCGAAAGCTTACCAACACATATTCCGAGAAATATATAAGCGAGTTAATCTCAGCTCGAAATCTCAAATGTGTATAATCGAAAACTATCGTAATACGACTTTTGTCTCAATATAGGAGATAGAGCAGAAATAGACTTTCCAAGTGATAGATGAGTTTTAGTCTCCACATACCTTTTGTTGATGAAGTTCCACAAGCTCTCCTTAGTAGTTCTTCGTCTTCAATTGATGAACGCCGTGAAGTCTAATGCTCAACTACATAATCTATCCTAGTCCGAGACATCACTATAAGTAAACTAGAAATCAAGACTTATAGTTTTGATCACTAACATTGACAAACAAGCTTCAGATAGCAACGCTTGCGAGTTCGACCGAGCAGTGCTCTAACAATCTCCCCCTTTGTCAATTTTAGTGACAAAACTATCAATACATATTGATTATAAAATAAATAAACTTTGCATCTTCTCATCCAAATGCTTGATCTCCTTGGTTCTTCAACGTTACTCGAAATCTTCGTCACTTCCAAGTATTCCAATGATTCCAAATGTGTTCAATTCCGCATCATTGTTATTGAAGATCCGTAACAATAACAATGAGAAAACAGTTGCTCTCAATCATTGTTATACAGTGTCATAGTATCATTATACAACATCAAAGTTCAATTGTATCACAACTTTGATAACAATACTATGGTGATATGTATCGTTCCCCCTTAGTCAATACTTCATCTCACATGAAAACCACTCCCCCTTACATAATGACCCGTAAACCATATGTATTTGTAGTGTGAACTACACATTAATTCTCATGAAATTTCCATAGATATACTTCAAGACCAAAACAGAACAACAAATAAACTTGTTTAGATGTCATCAAATAGCCGAAACTAAATGCATTCATCAAGGAGTTTATAAAGATACAAGATAACCCCTACAATATTATATAGTCACACTCCCCACAAAGGTTTGGCAATTAAGCATAAGTTCAATTAAGAACTCTCCCCCATAAAATGTCATTCCCGAAAGAACAACAAGAGCGACCTTACTTTTAGAAGAAAAGAAGGATTTCAATGGACATTAACAAATCTCATGAAACATGAATTTGTATCCAAAAATCTCAATTGAATTAACCACAAGGAAAATGATTAATTCAATTGGTCATGCTCAACATAAGAGAACTTATGGAGCAACACATTACATACACAAAGATGTGGATCAGGAAAAGACCAATACTGCGGAATAATCAAAGATTCATTCTATTTTTCATCACTATTTGCACAATGACATATAATAGACTTAATCTTTGTAAACAAAAGTTCATCCTTTCTTCCATCAATATTTGCATAATGACATAAAAGGGTTAACTTTTGTAGTCAAAAGTTCATTCTATCTTTTATCAATACTTTCATACCAACATATAATAGAGTTAACTTTTGAACAAATATGGGACAATCAAGGTTCACGGACGTAAACAACATATCCCATAACAATTTGCAATATATAAAACCATAAAGATTAATACTGTAAAACTCATCTTCCAAATAAACTTTAGAATTTAAACAAATAAATCTAAAAACATTGCAAGATGAAAAACGTTGGCAATAGCTATGTGTACTCACAATAATGGCTATTAAAAACCCTAGTTATCCTTCTTAAAACACAAGAATAAATTCTCATAAGAAGTTTCCTAGATATGATGTATAACTCCGAATAACTAAACATCATCTTCATCATCGGAGACCATAAATGTGGAACGAATCTTGTCCATGTCCCCCTTGATTTCCGGAAACTTAGTAGCAATCACAAGTAATTGTTCTTGCACACATTTTACCTTGGCATAAATTTTACAAACACCCTTGTGAATTTGGTGAAGAACCTTCATGGAGGAAGAATCACACGAGTCGACAAGAGTGTCACATCTTTGTCTCTTTCAAGCATTCTCCTTCATACGTTTGAAAGTACAAGGACGAACAAGCTTGGGAGTTCCAATAAAGTTGCCAATGGGAGCAATGGAGGAGGTGCGAAAAATTTTCTCTATCAAGCACGAATAACCTAACTTCTTGTTGGAAGACGTCATCGACAACATTTGATAAATGATAAACCCACAAATGTCGAGACTTTGAGTTCCCAACTCAAGGAAATAGACCAACTCCGCAAACTCACGACCCCAACTAGAATTCTCAATCGTGGAGGGACAAAGATTAGAGATACCAAGTTTTCCAAAAGACATCAAGGCAAGACTAAGATGAGTAGTAGGAAATTTTCTTTCATTCCAATCAACACTCTTACCACAAAGACCATTAGACATGGTTTCATACGATGGTCTTTCATGACTAGGTATTGGAAGGCGAAAACTCCCTAAGGGAATTTTGGTAATCCTTGAAATCAACTCTCTATTAACAATAATCCTATCTCTATTTATCATGGTCTTAAATTCCATGGTTTCATCATTAACATCATGAATGTTAGCATAAAAGATTCTTGTAAGAGTGTCAAAACCTTCACCAAGACCATCAAAGATATTCCTAAGATTAAATTTTTCAAAACATACCAAATTCTTTATGACCACTAACAAAATCCAATTTCTTTTCTAGAATAAACCTATTAGATGAAATCCTTTCAAACACCTTTCCACAAGAATCATTGACAAATCTAATCCTAATGGAATTTTGATCTATAGGTAAGTTCATGCTAGAAGAAGATGAAGAACCCAAGTTTTTTGAAACCTTGAAATTCCTCATGAGATCTAGAAATTGAGAAAGATTAAAGAAAGAGAAGACTTACTTGGTATGTTTCTTGAAAACCCTTTTAATTTTTGATCTCCAAAGGTGATTTAATGGAGAAAAATCATGAACCCTAGATAAGTTCACGAACGTGGACAAGAAGGGAGGTAGAACAAGGGTACGCGTACCACTACCTTTATAAACCAACTGATGGGCTTGGACCCGTTCCTGAACCGTGACCTGCAAAAGAAAGGAAGGATTTCTTATTCCAAGGTTCGCACACTGAAGGGATCAGTACCGTGCATTAAAGGAGAGTGGGAAGCACTTCAACACCTTAAAAAAAACCTTGGAAAAAAATGAGATTTTTTTTTAAACCCAAACACAAAGAAAATCCAACTGTTACTTGCCCCATCTCAAGTTATATACAAATGGGGTGGAGCCAAGCTTGTTACCAAGAGGCGATCAGTGTAGAGAGATTATCATGCAACTTTTCCGGTTGATATTTGTGAAATATACCAGTAGTATAATCATAGTAATGATGATACTCAGGGTTAATGGAATTTTTTGTATTCCTCTTCTTATGATTAATAAAATATTTTTTCCGACAATTAGAACCTATACCAGACTCACCAGACATCTTTTTATCGATTTCACATGAGTTGGTAGTAAGCCTAGTTCGTACACCATGAATACATGATTTGACAGGTACAGAACTTTCATCAGAATAATTCTTATTCTTAATCGAATTAAGCTTTTCTAAGAATCTAAAAATGTTTTCAAATGCTCTAAATAGATCTTTGTCAATTGATCCATCACGATAGTATTCCTTGAAAAGACTAAGAGTTAATCTAGTGAGATTTCATATCTTTGAGCGTTGACCACGTTTTCTCAAGCTTCCTTTCTTAGAAGAACTTTTAATTTTTCCTTTAGATTGTTTCTCATCATCTAAGTTTTCCAAAGTCTTAGATGGAGTAATTAAGATCATTATGAGAGACCAGAGGTCTGGTGCATAATAAGCTCTGAAAAATCTTTAAGGAGTTCTGGCGCGCGTTACAGATGCCAAGAGCAAGTTTCCCAAAGAAATTTCCCATAAGGACAAACTTTAAGGATCAGTCAAACCAAAAATTATCAGGTTTATAATTGTTGATGGTGGATTTTCGACAAAGGTCAAAATCGTAAAATCATGATACTGCATGTTTCTGACCCGGCTTCAGGAACGCATGTGACGATTCATGTTTTACGATCCGTGAACCGTTTCACGATCTCTGATCGAGTTCCTCTCAGAGCCATGATGAATATGTTTCTCGAAAAGCCTCCCACTAGCTAAGCGTTTGATGCTACGCATTTCATCGTGACCTCTATGTAGAATAATGGAATTGGGCGGTCCTCCTACATAATTGTTTGTTGAGAGGGCTTAACGCCTTTAGGACGTCGGCGATACTCGTTGTTCCCTGAATACATAGAGAGACCCACCTCTACATAGAAGAATGATTGGGCGGTCCTCCTACATAATTGTTTGTTGAGAGGGCTTAACGCCTTCAGGTCATCGACGACACTCGCTGTTCCCTGACTATGTAGAGAGACCGTGTATAGATTCAGGCGGCTCTCCTACATAATTGTTTGTTGAGAGGGCTAAACGCCTTCAGGACACCAACGCTGCACGTTGTTCCCTGACTATACACCTTTCAGAACGAGTATGATGCTTCAACTATCTCATATCTCGATTCTACAATAGATTAATTCTACCGTGACATTCACCGACTGAATTCCTAGAAAATAATTTATTTTATCTCATTACTCCGTTCCATGGCTATCCCCGGCTGATTCCATGGATTAGTGATAGATAACCATTTTATCTCATTACTCCGTTCCCTGAATTCCCCGGCTGGATTCATGGATTAGTAATAGATACTCAATTCATTGTTATTACTCCGTTTCATGAACCATTCTCCGCTGAATTCCATGAATCAGTAATAATTACTCAACAATCGGGCATCTGGACTATCACCGAGTAAGCCCCAAGAAAATGGTGCAAGTGTACTCAACGATGATGCACAAGTGAGCACCCAAATGCACGAACGAGCATTTGAAAGTATGGATAAATGAGGAATCCTACACAAAACAGGAGAGAGAAAATAATAATAAAAAATAATAAAAGAAGCGCCTAGGGACCGGGCCCACCGGCCGGCCGGTCACGCCGCCGTGGCCGGTCCCCCACGCCTCTTCTTTTATTTTTCTTATTTTGTTATTTTCATGAACTCATGAAGACTCCTTCATTCGAGCAACTTTCCTTGTTTGAGTAAAACTCACGGTTTCTCCATATTTTCACGGTTTCATGAAAAATAATAAAAATAGGGAAGGTGTCGTGGGACCGGGCTACCTAGCCGGCCGGCCATGCCCTAGCCGTGGCCGGTCCCACACCTTGCAATCCCTTATTTTCATAATTATTATTTCCCTCATCTCATGAAACTCCTCCGTTTGAGCAAAAATCATGATTTCTTCATATTTTCTCAAATATTGGTTAAACCATGAAAAAGCCAAAAAGTCAAATGGTTACGTGACCGACTAGGCTACTCACGTCAAATATTAAAATATTATTATTTTAATATTCTCAAAATTTTGATCAAACGAGCAAAGTTCTACTTGCTCATTCGAGCAAAAATCAAGAATTTCAGTCAAAAAACAAACTCTTCTGAAAATCCAAAATATTGCTCAAACGCACACCAGAAAATACCAAAACTCTCAGGACTAAGACACGGAAATTATGGTGACATGGGCATGCTTCCTTGACCGACCAAGGTCGTCCCTCAGGCTTGCAAGGAGCCGGTCCCACACATATTTATAATTTTGACCTAATTTCTCAATCACTCATATTGGGTCCAAACTCTTTCCAACCAACTTGGAATTTGCTCAAACGACCATTAGCTGGTCCCATGACTACCAAGGGCCGGTATCATGCCCTCTTGGTCGGTCCCTCACTTCTCCATAATTAGGTTTTATCACCTAACGCTCGCACGAGCATTATTCTAATAAATGATCAACACCAGCATTTGATCATTCTTTCACCAACCGGTCAACTAAAGACCCTGGTGCATGCTCACTCGAGCACTTGGGAACCACATGGTCGTCCATCATCCCATGTGGTTGGTCTCTCCCTCACTCATGACCTATTTTCAGCAATTCCTCAATTGACGAACAATTGATCAAAAATTAGGGTTTCGAACAAACGCTCCACAAATCATAATTTTGAGCAAGTTCAAACACTAATAATTTTATGTTGATCTAGTAATCGACATCCAGATTAATTATATAATATTTGGTAGACTACCAATATTTTAATTAATATTTTATTGGGTCACGTTACCAATAATTCATCGAATTGAGCAATACTTGCTCAGTTGCTCGAATATTGATCCAGCTATCAATATTCAGCAATTTATCGAATTAAGCAATACTTGCTCAGTTGCTCGAATATTGATCCAACTATCAATATTCAGTAATTTATCGAATTGAGCAATACTTGCTCAGTTGCTCGAATATTGATCTAACTCAATATTCAACAATTCATCGAATTTGCAATATTTGCTCGGACGAGCAATATCAACATCATCCAAGAACTATACGTCTGACATGTTCAATCCATGAATCACTGAGCATTCGTCACTCATGCTCAATTCAACAAAACTTAGACTCACTGTCTAATCAAGTCAACGACTGACTGATCAAATACACGTCTGCTTTGCAGACTCCACGTTCGTGAGACATCAATCACGTCATATGGGGGGATATTACTTAGGGTTTTGGTCTGGCGACGGCCTATGGCACATGTGTTCATCCACGATGAGAAATGTGAGTAAGTCGTGCAAACGGTTGAAGGAGTTAGCGAAGTAGTGGGTGGACGGTTAACCAAGTCTCCACACGACCTGGAACTGGTTTCACCATGAATTCCCACTTTCCCACTCTTTCACTCAAGAAACCGTCACACTTACTGGGATCAATGTGTTCACTATTCTGACAATATAAATAAGTCGCTGAATCCATGATTGAGTAGAACACAAAAAAAATCCACGAGATATTGAACAGATAATCCATCGTCTAACCAAGAATCATCATGTGAGCAACACTCTCTCAATCATTCGAAACTTATTTACACAAACTTGAAGAAACCTTCAACACATCCACAATCCTTAATCATCATTGATCCCACAATTCTTAGCTTCCCTCTTACAGATCAACCCATCTCCCTCTTTGTGACCGAATTGACTCCTGAACGACCATTGACTTGGTTTAGGCCGGAGTCCTACAGATTGATCTCTCGAACTCAAAGCACTCCCGTGCAGTGCATCTGTGTGAGGTTAGGCAGTTTGCTCGGTTGAGGAGTCTCGTCCGATAGGTCTTCTCTTAACTCTCCTAAAAAAACAAGCAAATCGTTTTTCCCCATCTACAATAGTGTTTGCCTGCTCTGATACCAATTGAAAAAACGGGGGTACAAAAACCACACCCAATATTTCGTTTGGCAATCTTAATAGACAAACTCCAATATACTCTCAATAGAATCAACTAGACAGTTAGACTCAATCTAGAGAAAAGTATATCAAAGAGTTTTATATCTCTATCTCTCAATTAAATCTGTAATTGATAAACCGAACTTATATTCCCGAAGAACAGCCTAATATTATCAATCACCTCACAATAATCTTAATCGTATGGTAGCGAAACAAGATATTTTGGAATCATAAACGATGAGACGAAGATGTTTGTGACTACTTTTTATCTTTCCTATCGGAGAATAAATCTCGAGCAAATCTTAAAGAAGATAGTACTCAAATACGATAGAAACATCAAGATCAGATCATGCAACTACACAGAAAATAGTTAGATCTGGCTTCACAATGCCAATGAAGTCTTTAAGTCGTTAACCTACAGGGTTTCGTGAAAAACCTAAGGTTAAAGGAGAATCGACTCTAGCTTATACAACTAGTATCACACAGGAGGTGTGGGGATTAGGTTTCCCAGTTGCTAGAGTTATCCTTTATATAGTTTTCAAATAAGGGTTTGCAATCTAAGTTACCTTGGTAACAAAGCATTCAATATTCACCGTTAGATGAAAACCTGATTAGATACAAGCTAATATCTTTCAACCGTTAGATCGAACTTAGATTGTTATACACAAATGAAATGTACCCCCATTTAGGTTTATGTAACCGTACCTAAACTTGTACACCATGTTGGCTCAACCGTAGTTAACCGAGGTTAGCTATATGAACACTCTCATATCAACCATATTCATCGTTAAAGAGTTGTTCAATTGCTATATTCTCATAGAAGTATACAAGAACACAATCGAAGCAAAATTGGTTTGATTCACTCGAATCAATTCATGAACATTACAGCCATGGTTTGCAAAGAATGCATTCCTTAATATATAAATGTATTAGTTCATGAACAAACCAATTCTATAACTTTAACCACTCAAGTATGCAAACGGGTACGCATACTTAAGTAGCCGGTCTGAGTTTGGGTTCGCCAGTATGCGAACAGGTACGCATACCTAAGTACACTTCCAAAACCCAGCAGAAATTCCCGGACCTATACCTTACGCAAGTATGTGTACCGGTATGTGTACTTGGTACACGGAATTTCATAACTACATGTACGCATACGGGTATGCATACTTTAGTTCCGGTCATGGATCACATAAATGCAAGAATGCACACTATGTTTATAATCCAATGATGATTAAGTATTCTAAACTCTATTTCAATCATTGAAACTTTCTTAGAGGATGACAATAGCCGTTTTGACACACTATTAGCATCAAAGCAATTTTCAAGATATTGTAATAATCATAACGAAACATTCCAAGTCTACACCAAATGATTGTATCACACAAACCATGTAAGATGTTACTCGGCGATTTTCACATGATCATCCTTTGACTTTCGTCAATAATATAAGATGAACTTGGTTGAAGCGAAAGCTTACCAACACATATTCCGAGAAATATGTAAGCGAGTTAATCTCAGCTCGGAATCTCAAATGTGTATAATCGAAAACTATTGTAATACGACTTTTGTTCCAATATAGGAGATAGAGTAGAAATAGACTTTCCAAGTGATAGATGAGTTTTTGTCTCCACATACCTTTTGTTGAAGAAGTTCCACAAGCTCTCCTTAGTAGTTCTTCATCTTCAATTGATGAACGCCGTGAAGTCTAATTCTCAACTACACAATCTATCTTAGTCCGAGACATAACTATAGGTAGACTAGAAATCAAGACTTATAGTTTTGATCACTAACATTGACAAACAAGCTTGAGATAACAATGCTTGCGAGTTCGACCGAGCAGTGCTCTAACAATATGTTTCCCCCCCTTAATCAATACTTACATCTTTTGTATAATAGGTGAAACCTATAGTTTAATGATCCACCCCCTACATACTGATCCGTAAACCATATGTATGTAGTATGAAACTACTAAATAATTCTCCCCCTTTTTGTTAATAAAATTAACAAAGGTACGAAAATTGCGGGATCATAATGAATACAACCAAAAGATATCTAAAGTTTTAAGGATGATAGAGATACTAAATAATAACATAGTTAAAATGAAACATTTCATATCTGTTAGAGCACTGCTCGGTCGAACTCGCAAGCGTTGCTATCTCAAGCTTGTTGTCAAGTTTAGTTTCCAAAACTATAAGTCTTGATTTCTAATCTGTTTATAGCTAAGTCTCAGACTAGGATAGAAAGTGTAGTTGAGCTCTAGACTCCACGACGTTCATCATACAAAGACGAAGAACTACTCAAGGAACTGGTGGAACTTCATCGACTAAAAGGTATGTGGAGACTTGAACTTATTTATCACTAAAAAAGTCTATCTACTTTATCTCTTATCTTGAGACAAAAGTCGTATTGCTATATAGACTTCGATTATACACATTTGCTATTTCGAGCCGAGTTTATCTCGCTTATCTTTTTCTCGAAATATGTGTTGGTAAGCTTTCGCTTTCGCCAAGTTCATCATTACAAGTGACGAAAGTCATGTTGATTATTTCAATATCTTGAAAATTGCTTTGATGAAAAATAGTGTGTGAATAACCTCTATTTAACATCCTCTAAGAATGTTTCAATGATTGAAATAAAGAGTTTAGAATATGTAACCATCATTGGATATAAGCATATAATATGTTAGCGCATTAGTGTATAAGTCCAAAACCGGGAACCAAATGTATGCATACTTGTGTGTGTACTAAATGGTTGATGGAGACTGGGTAAGTATGCGTACCTATACGCATACTGGCGGAAGTTCACGTCTGTGAATTTCTGCTGAGTTTGGAAATAAAAACTAACTCAATCCCGTTACTTAAGTATGCGTACCCATACGCATACTGGCGGAAAGTTCACGTCCGTGAATTTCTGCCGAGTTTGGAAATCAAAACAAACTAAAATCCGGTTACTTAAGTACGCATACCCGTACGCATACTTAAATGTGTTACTTTATAAAATTGGTTTATTCGTGAACTTAAATATATATAAACTAAGGAATGCATATTTGCAAACCGTGTCTATAAAGTTCCTAATCGATTCGAGTGAATCAAACCCGATTTTGCTTCGATTGTGTCTTGTATACTTCTATAAGATCTAAGCAATTGAAAAACTATTGAACTAGTTCTTTTGAGTCATTTGAACTAGTTATGGTGAAGATGAATATGGTTGATATGAAAGTGCTCATATGGTTAACCATTTGGTTAACTACTGTTGAACCAACGACTTGTACACGTTTAGGTATGGTTACACAGACCTAAATGACGTATATTTTATTTGTGTATAACAAGCTAAGTTCGATCTAACGGTTGAAAGATATTAGCCATAATCTAATCAGGTTTTCATCTAACGGTGAATATTGAATGCTTTGTTACCAAGGTAACTTAGATTGCAAACCCTGATTTGGAGACTATACAAAGGAGAACTCTAGCAACTGGGAAAGGTAATCCCCACACCTCCTGTGTGATACTAGTTGTATAAGCTAGAGTAGATTCTCCTATAACCTTAGATTTCTACTGAAACCCTGTAGGTTAACGACTTGAAGACTTCATTGGGATTGTGAAGCCAGACCCAGCTATTTTCTCTGTATTTGGGTGATCTGATCTTACTGTTTCTATCGAATTGAGTTCAATTGCAAAATTGGCTTGAGATTAATTTATCCGACAGGAAAGATAGAAAAGTAATCACAAACATCTTCGTCTCATCGTTTGTGATTCCACAATATCTTGTTTCGCTAGTCGATTAAGATTATTTTTAGGTGATTGATAATTCTAGGATGTTCTTCGGGAATATAAGTCCGGGTTATCAATTGGTTCCTATTCACCTTGATTAATCAAAAGACAGAACAAAAACTTATAGGTATTTCTGTGGGAGACAGATTTATCTATTCTTGTAGACTTTTCTGTATAATACAGATTTGTTTATTAAAGTCTTCGACTTTGGGTCATAGCAATTCTTAGTTGTGGGTGAGATCAGCTAAGAGAATTGATGTGATTGTAGAAGTGGTAAATAAGTGATTCAATTCTCGGATTTGTTGAGATTTGACTTAAGACTTAAAAATAGAAAACACTAAAAAATAATAAAATATATACAAAAGTTGTCGAGATGAAGAATTGACTGGGACTCAGGATTTCACTGTTTTCCATATTCAAGTAGTTCAGAAATTAATCCTAGGTAATTATAGCTCAAAACAAAACAAATATTAACTCTATTCTTTGCCAAAGTAGACTCCATAAAATATTACGTGTAGGTCATAAGCATGGCGCATCAAGAATCCCTAGGACTAAGCATGCTCCATCAACAAAGCCACAAGTAATTAATCGAAATCTTAATTCAATTAAAATCGATGCAAAAAGTAAATAAAGAATTAACTAAATTACCACATGGATGAAATACAGCTTCCCCCGTCTTCCTAGCGTTGGGGTTTAGCTCTTCATGGTGAAAACACGCTCAAAATAATAACTCATGGCTCAAAAGGTGTTTTTATTGAAGAAATATATGAAAACAGAGTTTTGCAACGCTGTAACTGTGTTACAGACGTCACCGTTACAATCCTGGTGTTGCAGATTCAAAGCAAACAGGTACAAAGCTACTATCGCATACATTGTTCATAAGCGACAGTTTCGGTGTGTCTGTTCTTCGTATTCTTGAGAACGACACTTCTATGGTGTTGTCTGCAACTCCTCCTTCTTCTTCTCTGCTGCTGCTGCAGAATCGCTCTGCAGCGATTTTTGATGCTCTGCAATTACCCCTCACTCTCCACCAAACCCTTTCCATGCTACTACCACCTCTATTTATACACGGAACTCCTCCCTGTTGAGTATCTTTCGAGATATTTCTTTCTTGTTTTCCACGGTAGTAATCCTTCGGGATTTCTTCTCCTTCTTAATTTCACGCGTCTGAATCTTCCAAAATCCCACAAATTTGGTAACTAACTCGAACAGGCGAACATGTAGTATATCTTCTCTAACTCTCCACGTAACTTCCACATTTTAATCCAAAAAATATTCCGTTACCTCCTATTTCTTTATTTACGTGTCTTCTGCTGCTATCCGAGCTTTAAAGATAGAGTTAAATCTGGAAGAGGATATTTCACTCCTTTCTCCCACGTAAGTACCAAATATATCAGCCGAAGATAATGCATAAGCCCGAGACTTCCATGTTTTATGATTAAAAGAAAATATGATGATCGAGCCAATTTCAATCGTGTCCAACATACATACCTCCCCTGTTTGGTCAATTGAAGTCCAGCCCAAACGAATTTGGCAATTGAATCAGTCCAGAGATAAACTAAAAATTGAACCCTAATTTGAAATTTGCTGTAATTATTTTTCCCGCCAAATTGTGAATTTGAATTTGGAAGATTACCTCCCCCTATCCAGTTCTAGTGTGCCAATAGTAGTTTCCCTGTGGGTGTCCCTTATCAACTTTGCACCCCTTGTCAATTTGAAAGGTGTAAATAGCAAAACTCCCGGGGTGCCTTTATAACTTTTCTTGTGTGCTTTTAACACTTCTCTAGGACGTCTCCAACATACTTCCGGTGTGCCTGCGGTACTTCTTCCTGCGAAGGTCCAAATACCACTTTTCGAGCTAATTTCTCCGCAAAAGCTTATTTCTCCGAAAACACCTATAAAGACATAGAAAGCCATAATAAATACAAAATCGAGCACTAACAATATATACAATTGAGATCATATCAGACACATAAATGCGTCTATCAAATACCCCCAAACTTATTATTTGCTAGTCCTCGAGCAAATCTAATCTAGAAAATAAAATCCTAACTCACTGTCGCAGGCATCGTAATTGCACTTAACATGTGCAACAAGCCTTTAAACCCCTAGGTGGCCCTAGTGGCCGAGTTATAGTCTCGGGAGGGCTTACTAGAGATATACCCATAAAACCTTTACTCCAAACCCTAACTATCTACGCAGAACCTTGGAATAGCACTAAAGAACCTCCTTGGTTGGCATACTCTCATTGACTACAGGAGGAAGTACCCTGATACGAAATTCCAATTGCTGTACACGAGTTTGCACTCAAGCATACTAAAATTCATATATAAGTGAATAAGCTCTACTCAGATAGTCGCACTATGGACATCAATATTCGGAATCACACAAATCACATGAATAGATTAAGAAGATGGAAATAGAAATAGATGGTTGCGAATGAACGTCAATGCCAAGATGAATCCTATGACCTAATGGATTGAGATACTGGTCTGGACTAATATCAACACATCTGCCATATACAAGGGAACTAGTGGTCGATAATCCTGATTCTAGATCAACTCAGGTTGCATATACAATGGAACCAGTGGTCGATTTTATTCAATTTATTCCAGTTGGTCTGATGGTCTGGTCTCAATTTTCTTTTCTTTTCTTTTTCTTTTCTTTTTTTTTTCCAATTTTTTTTCAATTTTTTTTCCAACTTGTAATTAGTAACTCAATCACCCTATTTCAACCCAGCAGACATCAACATAAAAATTGTGCAAAAAATAAAAACAGAAGTAATAAGATGATTCTGAGATATGGTGAAACTATCATATTATTTCTAACACCCGAGCTCTGTGCTTTTATGAATAGACTCTATTTAGATGTTTCCATCCACTCAGATTGGTTCCTCAACTCCTACAACCAAGATGCTTCCATCCACTTAGATTGGTTAGTGCTATCCTTAATAAGCATAAATTTATAGGCTCTGGAGTTTATTTATATTGCAACTAAAAAGTTTCTCCCATACCCCCAAACTTAAATCCAACATTGTCCTCAATGATCTAAAGATAAAATTAAAAGCATGAACAAGGAGAAATTGTGACCACTTGGCAAAAGATTTAAGGAAAGATATTACCGTGTTGCATTAGCTCGGGTTAACTCCCAAGAAGTGCTAAGTTTAACGTCTTCAGCCAGACATAAGAAAGAATTAATCACCTCATATCATAAAGCAATAGCCGGAATAACTGTGGGTCGTCTGCATCAAAAAATGTTACCACAGATAAAAGGAAACTGTAGCAAAATAAGAAAGTGAATAAACATAACACACCTTTTCCTAGTTTCCTGTTTAAGACAACTACATCTAGTTGTGGTTCAGGTTCAGGTTCTATAAAGGGATCTAATAAAATATTTTCTTACGCTGCATTTCCTCATAAGTAAGATCCGAAGGTTCAGGTTGTAAGGTCTGGAAAAATTTAGAAGCACATAATAATAACCTGAATAATTGAGGATCCTCTAAGTCAATCAGATTTGACTCAAACAGTTGACCACAGTGAAAGTGGTGGTCATTCTTAAGCAAATATGTCGTTTCTATTTTCCTAAAATAATTAAGTTTAGTCTCATAACTTAATAACTGACACATTTGGAACTCATACGTTCCCAAAATTGGAAGAAAATTTTTTGGTGGGAAAACAAAATCAATTTTGGTATCATAGCCTGGGAAAACCACATCAACCATAAGATGGGTTTCTAACAACTGAACTTCCTTATGGACATCACTAGGTTCAGGAAAACGTGTATGAAGATCGTAATCAAAAGGAAATACTACATCGTCTAAAACGGGGGTATCTCTAGTCAAATCCTCGTCCTTTTGAATAGGTGAATAATCATTAAAAGTATTTGGATTTGAACTATAAATAACATTATCATTATAAAGCTCAACTGGAGTAACAAATTCCTGATCACTATGCTTACATACAGATTCTTCATCAGCACTATCCTCATCATAATCATTATTATAATAACATGAAAATGGTTGAACCTCATCTAAATAAGTAGTGTTACCAATTCTAACCTCATCATCTTGATTATGTAAATAACTATCCTCATTTTCAAGGGTATTATTGGAAACATTGTATTTGAAATTAAGATTATTTCGAGCAATTCTTTCTTGTGCCTCTAACTCAAGTCTATGTGTCGACTCAGCTATCCTCTCAAGGGTCTCTTCTAAAGAAAGTTCCCCTAATGTTGGATCTAAGTTTTCTTTTAACCTCTTGAGGGTGTCTTCTAAAGAAGGTTCACTCATTGTTACAGTTCTTTCATCCATAACTAAGTCATTTGTCTCAGCTGACTTATATGCCGACTCATGTAACTTACGTGTAGACTCAAGTATCCTACGTGCCGACTCTAGTTGAGGAGAAGTATAAGAATCTTGCTCGTATGACCGATATGCATGTGGATAGTAATTGGGCTCACCATGGTATGACCTATATCCTTCAAAAGGGCGTTCCCAACCACTATTCACACTATGGCCATAATAAGGATAATGTCCGTTTTGAAAATCAATCGAATATTCATTATATTGGCTATTATAATACCAGTTCGACATAATTTGTGCACGTGCAAATGCAAATGCAAATGCTGGGGTTGACTATTTCGGGTAGGCTTGGTTTACCTTTAGCAAAATATACCTACAGTCAGAGACTGGTCAAAGGTACGAGGCTAAGGCTTGTGGTGTTTCGGATGATAAGGCCCAGAGGGTTCACCTTACTAAACCACATGTTTTCCTAATAATCGGTGCCAGGCGATACAATATGAAGTGCACGTGTGCTTTCGTGCTTGTTATATATATATATATATATATATAATATATACAAACAAGCAAACAAAATATAAAAGTTCAAAAAATAAAAACTAACAAAAATAAATAAAATCTAAAAAATAAAATAAATAAGAGATTGGAATTTTCTGCTCTTTTAGGCAAGTCCAACTTTCCGCCTTTAGTTTCAAGCAAAACCTGCACACCAAAAACAAAAATACCCAGAGTAAAATATAACAAAAGAAATAAAATAAAATAATAAAATAAACCTAAAATAAAATAAAATCTAAAACCTAACCTAAAAACAAGTCCGCGTCGGTGGAGCCAAAAATTGATGTGATTGTAGAAGTGGTAAATAAGTGATTCGATTCTCGGACTTGTTGAGATTTGATTTAAGACTTAAAAATAGAAAACACTAAAAAATAATAAAATATATACAAAAGTTGTTGAAATGAAGAATTGACTGGGACTCAGGATTTCACTGTTTTCCATATTCAAGTAGTTCAGAAATTAATCCTAGGCAATTATAGCTCAAAACAAAACAAATATTAACTCTATTCTTTGTCAAAGTAGACTCCATAAAATATTACGTGTATATTATAAGCATGGCGCATCAAGAATGCCTAGGACTAAGCATGCTCCATCAAACAAAGTCACAAGTAATTAATCGAAATCTTAATTCAATTAAAATCAACGCAAAAAGTAAATAAAGAATTAACTAAATTACCACATGGATGAAATACAGCTTCATCCATCGTCCCAGCGTTGGGGTTTAGCTCTTCATGGTGAAAACATGCTCAAAATAATAACTCATGGCTCAAAAGGTGTTTTTATTGAAGAAATATATGAAAACAGAGTTTTGCAACGCTGTAACTGTGTTACAGACATCACCGTTACAATCCGGGTGTTGCAGATTCAAAGAAAACTGTTACAAAGCTATGATCACATACATTGTTCATAAGCGACAGTTTCGGTGTGTCTGTTCTTCGTGTTCTTGAGAACGACACTTCTCTGGTGTTGTCTGCAACTCCTCCTTCTTCTTCTCTGCTGCTGCTGCAGAATCGCTCTGCAGCGATTTTTGATGCTCTGCAACTACCCCTCAGTCTCCACCAAACCCTTTCCAGCTACTACCACCTCTATTTATACACATAACTCCTCCCTATTAAGTATCTTTCGAGATATTTCTTTCTTGTTTTCCACGGCAGTAATCCTTTGGGATTTCTTCTCCTTCTTAATTTCACGCGCCTGAATCTTCCAGAATCCCACAAATTTGGTAACTAACTCGAACAGGCGAACATGTAGTATATCTTCTCTAACTCTCCACGTAACTTCCACATTTTAATCCAAAAAATATTTCGTGACCTCCTATTTCTTTATTTACGTGTCTTCTGTTGCCATTCGATCTCTAAAGATAGAGTTAAATCTGGAAGAGGATATCTCACTCCTTTCTCCCACGTAAGTGCCAATATATCAGCTGAAGATAATGCAGAAGCTCGAGACTTCCCTGTTTTATGATTGAAAGCAAATATGATGATCGAGCCAATTTCAATCGTGTCCAACATACATACCACCCCTGTTTGGTCCATTCAAGTCCATCCCAAACGAATTTGGCAATTGAATCAGTCCAGAGATAACCTAAAAATCGAACCCTAATTTGAAACTTGTTGTAATTATTTTTCTCGCCAAATTGTGAATTTTAATTTGGAAGATGACCTCCCCCTATCCAGTTCTAGTGTGCCAATAGTAGTTTCCCTGTGGGTGCCCCTTATCACTTAGTACCCCTTATCAATTTGAAAGGTGTAAATAGCAAAGCTCCCGGGGTGCCTTTATAACTTTTCTTGAGTGCTTTTAACACTTCTCTAGGACGTCTCCAACATACTTCCGGGGTGCCTGCGGTACTTTTTCCAACGGAGGTCCAAATACCACTTTTCGAGCTAATTTCTCCGCAAAAGCTTATTTCTCTGAAAACACCTATAAAGACATAGAAAGCCATATTAAATACAAAATCGAGCACTAACAATACATACAATTGAGATCATATCAGACACATAAATGCGTCTATCAGTAATCAAGTGCGTAGTATCCTGCTAGGATCAGAGACGTGAGGAGCGCAACTGTACCTTGGATCAGTGTGAGATTGATTGGGGTTCAACTACAGTCCAGACCGAAGTTAGTTTGTAGTTGGATAGTTTCTGTAGCAGGTTAATACAGTGTGTGTTCAATCTGGACTAGGTCCCGGGGGTTTTCTGCATTTGCGGTTTCCTCATTAACAAAACTTATGGTGTCTGTGTTATTTCTTTTCCGCATTATATTTTGTTATATAATTGAAATATCACAGGTTTTGCGTTGAATCAATCAATTGAGAAATTCGACCTTTGGTTGTTGATTGAAATTTATTGATACTTGGGCATTGGTCTTTGGTACCATTCAAGTTAATTTTTCTTGTATTCAATTAGACTCGCAGATTTCTATTTGCTTGAGTAAGGATTGAATCGAGAAATTGAGATATAACTCTTTGATATACTTTTTTATTAAGATTGAGTCTGACTGTCTAGTTGATTCTCTTAAAAGTATATTAGAGTTAATCCATACAGATTGCTAAGCGAATTATTGGGTGAGGTCGTTGTACCCCCACTTTTTCAATTGGTATCAGAGAAGGTAAACACGGTTAAAGACCTCACAAGTCTGTGTTTGTAGCAATCTGTCTCTGTGGACGGAAGATTATCTCTTGCTGTTGCGCACACCAAAATGTCCTCCAAAGCTTTCAATTATGCCAAATGTCTTGGAACTGTCTCAAAGGATAACTCCTTAGCTGATTCTTCGAATCCCGAGGTAGAAAGGATGCCTTATCAAATATTGATAACTTTTCCTTAAATTAGACATTTGACACTATATCAAAAGTTGAAATGGATATCACCAGAATCTCAAAAAAATCGTCTGTGGCTATTGATTTTCATAATCATGCTCAGCTTATTGATGAATTTGAGAAGTCCCTTGGTCGAGAACGAGAACTCTATAGTATAATTGAATCATTCTCTAACAATATTGAAAAACTTATTCAAGAAACTACTCTTCAACGTGAAAAAATTAGTGTTCTTAAGAATATTGTTAAAGAAGACTTAATTAGAGAAAAACGTTTCATCGAGACGCATTCATCTGATCTAAACAGACTTCGTGTTGAAAAAGAGAAACTAGGTGCTTCCCTTATTCTAGCCCAAGAACAGTGCAAATCCTTGAAAAAGGAAAACTCTATTTTAATGAGAAACTCTTCTGTATCGACCAATTCTCAGACAGAATTACAGTACATGAAGAGATGTTCTCCAAAGGAAGTTTCTGCTAAGAAGTGTTTACATAACTTGCAATCTTTTAATAGGGCTATGAATTCAAAACAGGCTCCTGTAAATGTTTCTCATCCACGAACCTGTTCCTTCTGTGGGAAAAAGAATCACTATGTTCAACATTGTTTTGCTAGAAAGAAACAGATTTCTGATCTTAATAATCTACTTCTTTTTACTGTCAACCGAGTAAATCGTCTGACGGCATCTACAATGGATTTCATTCCTGCAGAAAACCATAATTATCATAAAAGGATTTTCAATGGTCACTCATCTCAAAATCCCCACAGGAATCGTGTGTCTCCATATGGTGCTAGTTCCTACACCAAGAAAACACATATTCCCAGTGCTTATGAGAATATGTCTGGTAAATCTAAGTCTAGATGGTGGAGACATGTCTCTTCTAATTCTCTGGAACCAATTTACAGAGGTCCTAGACTTAATCCTCAGAAAAATATTTCTGATGGTTCACCTGACAAGGTTATGTAAAATTCTTATGGAATAAAAAATAATCGAAGGAAGGTAAGGAATACCAGGTTCAAACCTTCAGACAGAATTTACAACTCATCTCTCAACTTTCATAGTGGAATCACATCTCACTTGACTGCCTAATCGTAGGCATCTTTATTCTTGTATCTAACTTGAGAGATGCAAGAATGATTTTTGGGAGATACTCAAGTCTAATGAAGTTTTTTTCATCTGTGTTGCGTTTGACTATGCTGTTTTCTCTTGATGTAAAAGTAGAGTCTCTTTACTCCATGTTATCTTGAATCTCACTCTTATGCTCTGATTAAATTTTAATTATTGAGTCATGATGATGTGGGATATATGAAAACAGCGGTATTTCTTTTAATCTCCTCAGTTATGTTATTTTCAACCTGTCCACGAATGTCAGGGTCTCTCTTGGGAGTTTAGGGTTTTCACAACAAGGGTGTCAATCGCTTGCCTTAAAACATATATATATCTTGTATTTTTTTGCCTTCTCTAATAATAAAAAAAGGTATGGAAAACTCCTCAAGACCTCAAGAAGATGTGAATCTTGAGATGGAAGAAGACTCTAAAGGATGCAATTCTGTTCAAGATCTTGTCCTGAAAAGGATGATTGAAAGGAAAGAGTATAACTCCTGGGTTGGAGAATCTGTCAAGGATTTAATTCTTTTTCAGAATGACTCTAGGGCCGAGTTTGCAAACATTCAACTGCAATTAAATCAGCTGCTTAATGGTCAGGACAAAATCCTTGATAATCAAAACATCTTGATCAGGAATCAGAAGAAACTTATCTTAAACCGTGTCAAAGCTAGGCACCTTGCCCGAATTGTTGACCGGAAAACTAATGTTCCAACTCATGAACATGGAGTCTCTACGGTCAAGAAAATCAAGGATATCAGTGATACCTTTTATGATGGACCCTTTCAAAGGTATGAAGTTGTCAAAGAAACTTTATTTTCTTATTTTGTCTAGGAAAGCTTCTTATGATAATTTTATTCTTGTGTTTTAAGAAGAACAACTAGAGTTTGGAATAGCCATTATTGTGATTACACATAGCTATGTCAAACGATTTTCATCTTCAATGTTTTTAGTTTTATTTGTTTAAATTCTAAAGTTTGTTTGGAAGATGATTTTGCAGTATTAATCTTTATGGTTTTATATATTGCAATTTGTATGGGATATGTGTGTTTGCGTCCGTGAACTATGATTGTGCCATACATTGTCAAAAGTTAAGTCTTTCGTACGTCAATATGCAAGTATTGATAAAAGAATGAATGAACTTTTGACAAAAACAAAAGATAAGCCTTTTATGTCATTATGCAAATATTGATGGAAGAAAGGATGTGCTTTTGTTTACAAAGATTAACTCTATTATATGTCATTGTTCAAATAGTGATGGAAGATAGAATGAATCTTTGTTTATTCCGCAGTATTGATCTTCCCTGATCCATATTTTTAAGTATATATTGTGTAGCTCCGTAATTTTTCTTCTGTTGAGCATTTTCCAATTAGATTAATCATGGGTTCTCTTGTGGTTAGTTTAGTTGAGTATTCCGCTTGAATTAATCATGGGTTCTCTTGTGGTTAATTCAATTGAGTATTTTGGATACAAATTCATATTCTTATATGATTTGTTGTTGTCCAAAGAAATCCTTATTTTCTTGTGAAAGTAAGGTCGCTCTTGTTGTTCTTTCGGGAATGACATTATATGGGGGAGAGTTCTTAATTGAACTTGTGCTTTATTGCCAAATCTTTGTGGGGAGTGCGGCTGTGGAATATTATAGGGGTTATCTTGTATCTTTATAAACTCCTTGATGAATGCATTTAGTTTCGACTATATGATTGCATCTAAAAAGTTGATATGTGCTTTCTTTTGGTCATGAAATGTCTCTATGGAAATTTCATTAGGATCCCACTAGTTTTCGTACCTTTGCCAATTTTATTGACAAAAAGGAGGAGAATTAATGTGTAGTTCACACTACAAATACATATGGTTTTTGGATCATTATGTAAGGAGGAGTGGTTTCCATGTGAGATGTATTGACTAAGGGGGAGTGATACATATAACCATAGTATTGTTGTCGAAGTTGTGATACAATTGAACTTTGATGTTGTGTAATAATACAATGACACTGTGTAACAATGATCGAGAGCTTTTGTTTTCTCATTGTTATGGCTACGGATTTTCAACAACGATGATGCTGAACTTACAACCTTTGGAATTATTGGAGTACTTGGAAGTGACGAAGATTTCGAGTAATGTTGAAGAACCAAGGAGATCATGCATGTGGAAGAGAAGCTGCAAAGTTTATTTTTTTGTAATCCATATGTATTGATAGTTTTGTCACTAAAATTGACAAAGTGGGAGATTGTTAGGGCACTGCTCGGTCGAACTCGCAAGCGTTGCTATCTCAAGCTTGTTGTCAAGTTTAGTTGCCAAAACTATAAGTCTTTATTTCTAGTCTACTTATAGCTAAGTCTCGGACTAGGATATAAAGTGTAGTTGAGCTCTAGACTCCACATCGTTCATCATACAAAGACGAAGAACTACTCAAGGAACTGGTGGAACTTCATCGACTAAAAGGTATATGGATACTTGAACTTATCTATCACTCAAAAAGTCTATCTACTCTATCTCCTATCTTGAGACAAAATCTGTATTGCTATATAGATTTCGATTTTACACATGTGCTATTTCGAGATGAGACTACCTCGCTTATCTATTTATCGAAATATGTGTTGGTAAGCTTTCACTTTTGCCAAGTTCATCTTTACAAGTGACGAAAGTCATGTTGATTATTTCAATATCTTGAAAATTACTTTGATGAAAAATAGTGTGTGAATAACCTCTATTTAACATCCTCTAAGAATGTTTCAATGATTGAAATAAAGAGTTTAGAAAATGTTACCATCATTGGATATACGCATATAATGTGTTCGCGCATTAGTGTATAAGTCCAAAGCCGGGAACCAAATGTATGCGTACTTGTGTGTGTACTAAATGGTTGATGGAGACTGGGTAAGTATGCGTACTCGTACGCATACTGGCGGAAGTTCACGTCCGTGAATTTCTGCTGAGTTTGGAAATCAAAACCAATTCAATCCGGTTACCAAAGTATGCATACCCGTACGCATACTGACGGAAAGTTCACGTCCGTGGATTTATGCTGAGTTTGGAAACCAAAACAAACTCAAATCCGGTTACTTAAGTACGCATACCCGTACGCATACTTAAGTGTATTACTTTATAAAATTGGTTTATTCGTGAACTTAAATATATATAAACTAAGGAATGCATATTTGTAAACCGTGGCTATAAAGTTCATGAATCGATTCGAGTGAATCAAAACCGATTTTGCTTCGATTGTGTCTTATATACTTCTATAAGATCTAAGCAATTGAACAACTCTTGAACTAGTTCATTTGAGTCATTTGAACTAGTTATGGTGAAGATGAATATGGTTGATATGAAAGTGCTCATATGGCAAACCATTTGGTTAACTACTGTTGAACCAACGACTTGTACACGTTTAGGTATGGTTACACAAACCTAAATAAAGTATATTTCATTTCTGTATAACAAGCTATGTTCGATCTAACAGTTGAAAGATATTAGCTTGAATCTAATCAGGTTTTCATCTAACGGTGAATATTGAATGCTTTGTTACCAAGGTAACTTAGATTGCAAACCCTGATTTGGAGACTATATAAAGGAGAAATCTTGCAACTGGGAAAGGTAATCCCCACACCTCCTATGTGATACTAGTTGTATAAGCTAGAGTCGATTCTCCTTTAACCTTAGGTTCCTACCGAGACCCTGTAGGTTAATGATTTGAAGACTTCATTGGGATTGTGAAGCCAGACCCAACTATTTTCTCTGTAGTTGCGTGATCTGATCTTGCTGTTTCTATCATATTGAGTACAATTGTAAAATTGGCTCGAGATTAATTTCTCCGATAGGCAAGATAGAAAAGTAATCACAAAAATCTTCGTCTCATCGTTTGTGATTCCACAATATCTTGTTTCACTAGTCGATTAAGATTATTATGAGGTGATTGATAATTCTAGGTTGTTCTTCGGGAATATAAGTTCGGGTTATCGATTGGTTCCTGTTCACCTTGATTTATCAAAAGACGGAACAAAAACTTGTAGGTATTTCTGTGGGAGACAGATTTATCTATTCTTGTAGACTTTTCTGTGTGATACAAATTTGTTTATTAAAGTATTCGACTTTGGGTCGTAGCAACTCTTAGTTGTGGGTGAGATCAGCTAAGGGAATCAAGTTCGCAGTATCCTGCTGGGATCAGAGACGTAAGGAGCGCAACTGTACCTTGGATAAGTGTGAGATTCATTGGGGTTCAACTACAGTCCAGACCGAAGTTAGTTTGTAGTAGGCTAGTGTCTGTAGCGGCTTAATACAATGTGTGTTCAATCTGGACTAGGTCCCGGGGTTATTCTGCATTTGCGGTTTTCTCGTTAACAAAACTTCTGGTGTCTGTATTATTTCTTTTCCGCATTATATTTTGTTATATAATTGAAATATCACAGGTTGTGCGTTGAATCAATCAATTGTGAAATCCGACCTTTGGTTGTTGATTGAAATTGATTGATACTTGAACATTGGTCTTTGGTACAGTTCAAGTTAATTTCTCTTGTATTCAATTAGACTCGCAGATTTCTATTTGCTTGAGTAAGGATTGAATCGAGAAATTGAGATATAACTTTTTGATATACTTTTTATTAAGATTGAGTCTGACTGTCTAGTTGATTCTCTTAAAAGTATATTGGAGTTAGTCCATACAGATTGCTAAGCGAATTATTGGGTGAGGTTGTTGTACCCCCACTTTTTCAATATCAACTTATTTAGATGATTTCACATAGTAATAAATACTTAGCGCTCATCCTAGGAGATTAAAAAGATACAAGCATACCCTTTAAAATTCCACAGCCACACTCCCCACAAAGATATAACAATTAAGCATAAGTTCATTTAAGAACTCTCCCCGATTAAATGTCATTCCCAAGAGAACAACATGAGTGACCTTGTTTTTGTGAAAAAGAAGGATTTTGGTGGAAATTAACAAATCATAAGGATTTGTATCCAAAGTATCGACATAAATTAATCTAAAGGCCAGTTACAAACAAAGAGACAATCTTACTCGATTTTACTCAACATAAGAAAATCTTACGGAGTGTGTCAAGCAGCAAAAACACAAAAGTGTGATCACAAGAAGATCAATACTACATGAAAAATATCAAAAGGTTTGTTCTATTTCCCGTTTATAAAAAACATAATAGATTTAACTTCTGAGCATATATGAAATATTAGCTCGATTCACGAGAACGTAAAGGCACAAATATTCCATAAGACTTTTGCAATAATTAAACCAATAATGATTATATACTGCAAGTTCATCTTCCAACAACTCTAGAATTTAAATAAATAAATCTAAAAACATGCAAGATGAAAAATGTTGGAAATAACTATGTGTAATCACAATCTTTGCTATACATAACCCAAGTTATCCTTCTCAAGAACGAATTCTCAAAAGAAGTTTCCAAGATAAAAAAAAGAAGAAAACAAAATAAACTAGATTTTTCCAGACTCTTCATCGGTATTAAGACCCTTGAATTTGTCATCAACTGTATCCACGAGCTCCTTAGAGAAAATATCCTCATTGAGAAGTTCACAAACGTGAGATTTCATGAGAACAAGATCAGCATAAACCTTTTTCAACTTAGTCTTTAACATGTCTAAACTTTTTAGTGTTTCAACAAGTTTTTGTTTGCTTCTTCAAATTGTTTAAGGAAATCATAAACAACATCAGCAAAGATCATCTCTTCTCGTTCAACATCTTAATGATCATAAACAAAGTAGCAATTCACATCGGACAAAATTTTAGATGAATCAACAACTTCGTCATCGACCAGAGTTCTCTTCTTTCCTCTTGTTTCAATACCATCGCGATTAAGAGCTTTCTCCATGCATTCGAGGATTCGTGACACATGAGATATGCTTGGTTGCGGAACTTTGGATGAGAATTTCTCAATCACAAGTCAAGGTATTTAAATAGTTTGTTTAGAGAATATTTCTGGGATGTCGGTGGGTTCGTGACCTATCTAAACATTAGGGTTTTCGTACGGTCATGAAGAAGTACGTGAACTTTATCAAGGCATGGGATCGGACGTTATTAGATTTTTGGAATGATATATTTATTTAAAAAAAATACTTCAATTTTTCTCCCTTTTCTATGACAACTATTCTTCTTGGAATACTAATGCATTCTTAGCTCAACAAACATGAGTTTAGAGCACAAGAGAATTAATATTCATACAAATATTTTTATCAGAGAATGGTTTTCCTCATTGGAGCTTGGCTCTTACAAGAATTATCATTCGTGTCTGACTAATATTGTTATAAAGAATATGAAGAGGTTGCAATATGAAAAGGATTATAGCTCATATCATCTAATTTAGATATGATTTCGGCACACATGCCTCTCATATCATCTGGCTCGACAGTTTGACGTAAAAGATGATTGTGGCCAAACTTGATGAAGAAAGTTGCATTCCATTCCTTGGATGCTCATACTTCCTATCAAGGTGTTCGACTTTGGCATGTACCAATGGCGCATTGGGCATGGCCTCGAAAGTAAGCTACATCGATATGCAAGTTAGTGGAGCTTGCATAGGCCTAAGAAACGAACAACATGAGCCTGATTGATGCACCCTTGGCACGAACAAGACAAGTGCATGCTTTCAACAATGCCTAAGATAAGTGAAGAGGGGGTATTAGGCATGTAATTTCCTATGCGTAAGTTAAAGGCTTTCCTTTATGCCCAGACAAGATTCGAAATCCAGTGATGCATGCAAGGTGCATTGGTCATAGCCTTCAAGGATTTAAACCCTTCACAGAATAAGGGTAAGTTGGAACGGTGTGGAAGCTAAGTTAAGTGCATCATAACCCACGAGCATGTCTGCAAGGGAAAACGAACGTGCATTTGCCTTGTTTTAAGGCCCGGTAAGTAGCATCATCATGGCGTATCGGGGAATTTATGTCTTGCGCTTCTTGGAGTGCTAGGCATAATTTTCCCGCCCGTCACATGTGAAGTCCAAAGCCACTTGCATACCATCTCGAATAGCCCATATTATTATTGTTCCCCAAAAATGTGCTCTGCAAAGCAAGCATATAAACCATCAAATAACCCTCATGGTAATATAACTTTATTCTGCTTGATTTGCAATTCGCATAAGACTTGTACTGGCTTAATTAGTGTTCTTGAGACATTTTGTAACTCGATTAGTATAGAAGACTAAATTGATTATTTTGCTTCAGTGTATATAAAGTAATTATTAATTGGCAAGCTTTATATCACGCAAGTGGCTTTCATGAAGTGTAAAAATATCAATGAAAACTCCAATTTGTCCTCAGAGATGGTTAATGAAATTGATGTGATAAGGAAGTTCGGGAATGTGGGTCTAAAGCTTGATATCATGCAAGTTTTTGACATTATTAGCTGGAAATTTGTGCTTACTGTTTTCAAGAGGTATGGTTCCTCTGATTCATGGTGTAGTTGGATTTTCGATATCCTCAGTTCGGCTAGGATTTTAGTTTTGATTAATGGCAGTGCTGAGGGTTTTTTCAAAATCAATAGGGGATTGTGGTAAGGTGATCTCCAATCTCGTCTTATTTTTTTGCTTGTTGAAGATATTCTTAGCCGTAACAGTGCTAAGTTGTTCGAGAATGGTGATATGTCCCATATGGTTTCTAAAAAAGGTTCGTCTCCAACGCATTTTTTTTTGCTGATGATATTATCATATTTTGCAAGGCCAACATAAAAAGCTTGCGTAATTTGTTTGATCGCTTGTCATGTACCAAAATTCTTCGGTACGAACAATTAGTCTTGCGAAAACAAAGTTTTATTTTAGTGGTGGCCTTTTGAATATTCAGGATGTTACTTTTCTAGATACATACTTAGGTATATATGCAATTTATGTGTGAGGATGTTCGTTATATGCATGTCGGGCCGATTGTGGAAAAAGTCCTTTATAATCTTGCTGGTTAGAAGGGAGTCATGCTTTCTTTTTTAGGCTACGCTGGTTTTAGTAACGTCCGTGATTTCGAGTATTGTTATCCATTATGTGGCAGTTTATAAGTGGTCATTAAAGATGATTATAGACTGCGAAAGAACCATCGGAAGCTTCATATGGCCTGGTGATTCTAAGCATTGAAAAGCTATGTTACTGGCTTATGAAAAAATTTGTTGTCCCAAAAGCGAAGGTGGTTTAAGGATAACAAGAATGGAAGTGGTTAATAAAGCCATCCTCATGAAGGTATGGTGGAATATCAAAAACTCGGATAAGAAGTGGGTTCGATTCTTGCAGGCTATTTTTTGTAAGGTAAATGGGGAAATGATCGATTACAAGCTCAAGTCCTCCATAATGCCAGGCATTAGATGGATCCATAATAAAGTGGAATAACACACAAGACGTTTGATAGAGGATGGTCGTAGCACTTCTCTCTATTTTGATAATTGTGTCCAACTGAGTATAGCTTTAATACCCCGATATTCAGAAGTGGTTGGCCGAATGGAATATAAGTAATAATTTGTTATTTCCTAATACCGAGGCCTTTTCAGCATAATTGGCTCAAGAATTGGCAGAAAACTCTGCAATTAAGCGTGCTCGGGCTGGAGCAATCCAGAGATAGGTGACCTCATGGGAAGTTGAAGGGTCGGGTCATTACAAATGGTATCATAGGCATACGACGGGTCACCAGCATGGGATGAGAGAGTACGCTGGAGGGGATATGTCAGGTACTGATCTCATGAGGGGCAGAAAATGTAAAGATCTGGGCTTGAATATATATTCTGGAGCCGAGGACGGCTCCAGTTTAAGGAAATGGTATTGTAATACCCCGATATTTGACAGTGGTTGGGCGGATGGAATATAAGTAATGGTTTGTCATTTCTTATCACCGAGGCCTTTTCAGCACAATTAATTCCAGAGTTGGCAGAAAACTCTGCAGTTAAGCGTACTCGTGCGGGAGTACTCCAGGGATGGGTGACCTCCTAGGAAGTTGTTGCTGGATAACCGCAGCGATGCCCCTGGAAAACCTCACACTATCGGATAACCGCAGTGGCTAAGTGGGGACAATATAGGTGAAGGGACGGGTCATTACAAATGGTATTAGAGCCGACGACGGGTCACCTGCCGAGGGTGAGGGAGTACGCTGGAGAGTATGTGCCAGGTACTGGTCTAATGAGGGGTAGGGAACGTCGAAGATTTGGGTTGCTTGAATATATTCCGTAGCCGAGGACGTCTCCAATTTAAGGTGGTGGTATTGTAATACCCCGATATTCGGCAATGGTTGGCCGAATGGAATATATGTAATGATTTGTCCTTTCCTAACACCGAGGCATTTTCAGCACAGTTCTTTCCAGAGTTGTAAGAAAACTCTGCAGTTAAGCATGATATGGCGGGAGTAATCCAAGGATGGGTGACCTCCCGGGAGGCTGCTGTTAGATAACCGCAGCGATGCTCGTTGAAAACCCTATATTTCCGGATGACCGCAGTAGCTAAGTGATTGTAATACCCCGATATTCGACAGTGGTTGGGAGGAAGGAATATAAGTGAAAAAGTGGGGGTCTAACAACCTCACCCAATATTTCGCTTAGCAATCTGTACGGACTAACTCCAATATACTTACAAGAGAATCAACTAGACAATTAGACTTAATCTTAAGAAAAGTATATCAAGGAGTTATATCTCAATCTCAATCTCTCAATTCAATCCGCAATCAAACAAATAATAATTTGCGAGCCTGATTGAATATAACAGAGATAACTTGAACGGTACCAAAGACCAATGTTCAAGGATCAATCAATTTCAATCAACAACCAAAGGTTGGATTTCCCAATTGATCGATTCAACGCACAACCTGTGATATTTCAATTATATAACAAGATATAATGCAGAAAAGAAATAACACAGACACCAGAATTTTATTAATGAGGAAAACCACAAATGCAGAAAAACCCCGGGACCTAGTTCAGATTTGAACACCACACTGTATTAAGCCGCTACAGGCACTAGCCTACTACAAAGCTAACTTCGGTCTGGAATGTAGTTGAACCCTAATAAATCTCACACTGATTCAAGGTACAGTCGTGCTCCTTATGTCTATGATCCCAGCAGGATACTACACACTTGATTCCCTTAGCTGATCTCACCCACAACTAAGAGTTGCTACGACCCAAAGTCGAAGACTTGATAAACAAATCTTTATTACGCAGAAAAGTCTATTGAATAGATAAATATGTCTTCCACAGATATACCTACGATTTTTTGTTCCGTCTTTTGATAAATCAAGGTGAACAGGAACCAATTGATAACCCGAACTTATATTCCCGAAGAACAGCCTATAATTATCAATCACCTCACAATAATCTTAATCGATTAATGAAATAAGATATTATGGAATCACAAACGATGAGACGAAGGTGTTTGTGACTACTTTTCTATCTTGCCTGTCGGAGATATAAATCTCAAGCCAATCTTACGATTGTACTCAAACACGATAGAAAACAACAAGATCAGATCACGCAACTAAAGAGAAAATATAGTTGGGTCTGGCTTCACAATCCCAATGAGGTCTTTAAGTCGTTAACCTACAGGATTTTGTGAAATACCTAAGGCTAAGTCTTATGGTCTCATAATCTAGCAGTTTATCTAGCATTCCACGTCAGCTAGGGCAACCTCCTAAGTCTTATGGTTAAGCGCTTTAAATTTCAGCTGTCAGATCAAATTTTGTGATTTTTGTGAGCGCTGAACGGTTCAGCGCTAAGGTTACTTTTTTAGCGCTGAATAATTCAGCGTTTCAATCTCGCTGCTAGTTGAACTGCGGGCACTTGCTAGGAGAGAGAAGTAATGTTAACTTTTAAACCACATTTTTTTTTTTGATTTGCAATACTTTTTTTCCAATCTAGCAGCTCAATCTAGCCCATAGGGGTTAACCCAAGGTTAAAGAAGAATCGAATCTAGCTTATACAACTAGTATCGCACAGGAGGTGTAGGGATTAGGTTTCCCAGTTGCTAGAGTTCTCCTTTATATAGATTTCAAATCAGGGTTTGCAATCTAAGTTACCTTGGTAACAAAGCATTCAATATTCACCGTTAGATGAAAACCTGATTAGATTCAAGCTAATATCTTTCAACCGTTAGATCGAACTTAGCTTGTTATACACAAATGAAATGTAACTTTAGTAATCGTACCTAAACGTGTACACTTAGTCGGTTCAACAATAGTTAACCAATGGTTTACCCATATGAGCACTTTCATATCAACCTTATTCATCTTTACCATAACTAGTTCAAATGACTAAAATGAACTAGTTAGAGAGTTGTTCAATTGCTTAAATCTCATAGAAGTATACAAGACACAATCGAACCAAAATTGATTTTGATTCACTCAATTCATGAACATTATAGCCACGGTTTGTAAAGATTGCATTCCTTATTATATAAATGTTTTAGTTCATGAACAAAACGATTTTAGAAAGTAACCTACTTAAGAATGCGGATACGCTTACTTAAGTAACCGGATTTAGTTTGTTTTTCACTTCCAAACTCCAGCAGAAATTCACGGACGTGAAACTTCCGCCAGAATGCGTACGGGTACGCATACTTACCCGGATTTCCAACAACCGCCAATACGCGTACGAGTACGCATACTTTGGGTTCCCGGTTTTTGGACTTTTACACAAATGTGAGAACACACTATGTTTATATCCAAACATGGTTAATCGAAACTCTCATTTCAATCATTGAAACTTTCTTAGAGGATGTTAAAATAGTTGTTATTCACAAACTATTTTCATCAAAGCGATTTTCAAGTTATTGAAATAATCAACATGACTTTCGCCATGAGTAAAGATGAACTTGGCTAAAGCGAAAGCTTACCAACACATATTTTGAGAAATAGATAAGCGAGATAGTCTCGTCTCGAAATAACAAATGTGTATAATTGAAGTCTATATAGCTATACGATTTTTGTCTCAAATAGGAGATAGAATAGATAGACTTTTGAGTAATAGATAAGTTCAAGTCTCCACATACCTTTTGTTGATGAAGTTCCACAAGTTCCCTTGAGTAGTTCTTCGTCTTCATTCGATGAACGCCGTGGATTCTAAGGCTCAACTACACTTACTATCCTAATCCGAGACTTAGCTATAAGTAGACTAGAAATCAAGACTTATAGTTTTGGAAACTAAACTTTACAAACAAGCTTGAGATAGCAACGCTTGCGAGTTCGACTGAGCAATGCTCTAACAATCTCCCCCTTTGTTAATTTTAGTGACAAAACTATTAATACATATGGAATACAAAATAAATAAACTTTATAGCTTCTTATCCAAATGCTTGATCTCCTTACTCGAAATCTTCGTCACTTCCAAGTACTCCAATGATTCTAAATGTGTTCAACTAAGCATCATCGTTGTTCAAGATCCGTAGATATAACAATGAGAAAACAATGGCTCTCAATCATTGTTATATAGTGTCATAGTATTATTACACAACATCAAAGTTCAATTGTATCATAACTTCAACAATAATACTATGGTGATATGTATCACTCCCCCTTAGTCAATACTTCATCTCACATGAAAACCACTCCCCCTTACATAATGATCCGAAAACCATATGTATTTGTAGTGTGAACTACACATTAATTCTCCCCATTTTTATCAATAAAATTGGCAAAGGTACAAAAATTAGTGGGATCCTAATGAAATTTCCATAGAGACACTTCATGACCAAAGGAAAAGCACATATCAACTTTTTTAGATGCAATCATATAGCCGAAACTAAATGCATTCATCAAGGAGTTTATAAAGATACAAGATAACCCCTATAATATTCCACAGCCGCACTCCCCACAAAGATTTGGAAATTAAGCACAAGTTCAATTAAGAACTCTACCCCATAAAATATCATTCCCGAAAGAACAACAAGAGCGACCTTACTTTCACAAGAAAATAAGGATTTCTTTGGACATTAATAAATCACATGAAACATAAATTTGTATCCAAGATTATCAATTAAATTAACCACAATAGAACCCATGATTAATTTAATCGGAAATGCTCACATAAGAAAACTTACGGAGCCGCACAATATTTACATAAAATATGGATTAGGGAAGATCAATACTGCGGAATAAACAAAGATTCATTCTATTTTTCATCACTATTTGCACAATGACATATAATAGAATTTAATCTTTGTAAACAAAAGTTCATCCTATCTTCCATTAATATTTGCATAATGACATAATAGGCTTAACTTTTGTTTGTCAAAAGTTCATTCACTCTTTTATCAATACTTGCATACTGACATATGAAAGACTTAACTTTTGACCACGTATGGGACAATCAGAGTTCACGGACGCAAACACACATATCCCATAACAAGTTGCAATATATAAAACCATAAAGATTAATACTGCAAAATCATCTTCCAAATAAACTTTAGAATTTAAATAAATAAATCTAAAAACATTGCAAGAAGATAATCATTGGAAATTGCTATGTGTACTCACAATAATGACTATTCCAAACCCTAGTTATCCTTCTTAAAACATAAGAATAAATTCTCATAAGAAGTTTCCTAGACATTAAGACCTTTGAAAATTTCTTTATCGTCCCCGAACTCCTTGTCGTCAACAGCCATTGGGACATAAGTTTCATGAAGAAAGGAGTTGATATCAACAAACCTTCTTGACTGATGCCGAACCAGGGCCTTCTGAATTTCAAGAGTCCTAAACACAAAAGCCTTTATTTCCTGAATCTCCTTCCTTGTTTCCTTCGATTCTTCAAGAACATCAGAAAACTTCTGAGAATTTGAAGGAACAACTCTTGGCTTCCTCACATTCCTTCTTTTTCTTTTTAAAGTTGGAGGTAACGGAGATTTATCCTTTTCCTTCATGATTGATGGCTTAACAATCATTTTAACGTCTTTTCCATCAGAATTTATGATGCTTGGAGTCTCCATAACAATATGTGTTTGTGAGAGGAATTTCTCATAACAAGCTCTACAAGCAAACTTATGATAAAAGAGTTTCTTAGAGAAGGAAAAAGGAATGTAGGGTTACGGAACCTTTATACACTTAAAGGATTCACGTACACACAACTCTTACCCTAAAAAGGCAGAATTGTCTATTTTAACCCTCTTTTATTGATAAAACATGAAAGTCCTTTCCAATATCAATTAGATATGAAAAGCGGCATGAATTCCAGACTTTACAATGCTCACAGAGCAAAAACAAGAAGAATAAAAAATCAAAAGAATTTAAAAGAATTTTCTTTTCCCAAAGCCTGAGGTGTGCAAAATCTTGTCTCTTTTGATCAGGAACATGAGACAAGATGCACTAACCAACACAATTTAAGTTGTGATGGGGTGAACAATAATCTGTCCACCATATCCTTTTCAAAAGGAATTCATAAAGCCATGTTTCTCATAGTGTTTAGACCATAAATTTATTTTTAATGATCTAGTATTTTCTTTGTAAACTAACTTATTTGAAGAAGAGATGCGTTTACATACCTCTGATGATTTTTGAACAAGTTTTAGCTTGTTTGCTAATCGATTCGCTCTTCGTTGAAGTTTGTTGACATATCTAATTTTGTGTTTGTACTTGAAACACTTTCAAAGTTCATGATCTTTGAGAGAACAATAAGAGTGTTATGCGGACTCCAGCAATGGATAAGGGGCAACCATTGGATAAGGGGTAACCTTTCCCCTTCACGTTCAAATTCTGAATTTGGGCGGGAAACCAAAAACGTGAAGGTTGTTTTCTGGCAGTTTTGGTGGTAGTGATTTGGAGGAGTTTAAGATCGATCAAACCTCTGATTTTCATAGGGTAGACTCCTTATGGGTCTAGGAATCTAACATGGGTGTTGAAATCGATTAAACTGGGCTTAATCGATGGGTTTTGATCTCAACAACAAAATATGGAAAGTCACGTGTGTGACCGATTTTAGGAAATTTTAGAGAGATTAAAGAAAAGATTTTCTTCCCAAAGCTTAATATATATCTAAGGAAGAGTTTAGAATCAAAAGGAAAGCCCAGATATGCGTGGAAATTCTAAAACAAGAAATTGCCGCAACTTTGCCGTGAAGAGAAAGAAGGAGATTTCGGAAAATTTTGGAGAGATTTAATCGCTCTTTTTGATATAAATAGATTGGTTGGGTAATATAGAAGGGGTGTCGAGAGTTTGGGGGGCTGAGAAGGGCTGAGGAGTGAGAAATCAAGACGAACAGAAAGCTACCTGCTGCTGTTTTCTGCTGGTGCGGAGCTGAAGAACACGAAGAACATAAGACGCACACGGAACAGTCGCAAAGAACACGAAGAACTTCGACCCACAGCGAACCGTCGCAGAAGCAGTCTTATATTCAACTATAGAAAGCTGTTATCGGTTTTGACTGTCTTTGCTTAATACTTTCAGCGACCATTACCTTCCTTACAACAAGCTTTCTGTAACTATAGCTCGTCCTTTCTAATAAAAACACCTTATTTGATCAATGAAATCAACTTTTGAGCATATTTCTAATATGAGGAGCTAAACCCCAACACTGGGATGACGGAGGAAGCCCTATTTCACGCATGTGGTAATTCTAATAATTCTTTTATGACTATTTGCATTGATTTATGATTTTTATTGAATGGGTGTGATATTGTTTGATGATGTATGCTTGGTCAATGTATTTTTGATACATCATGCTTTTGATTTACAATCATTGCTTTTCAAAAATCTACTTTTGGCAAAGAATAAGAGTCCATATTTTTTAATATTTGAGCTATAATTGATTGGAATTATTATGTGAATCACATGAATGAAATTTGGTGGAATCCTGAGTCCCAGTAACTCTCGCACCCTTTATAATATTTTTGTATATATTTTTATTAAATTTTAAAACTCGAATCTTCACAAGTCCAAGTGAACGACAACCTTACTTACCACTTTAAAATTACATCACAATATCCTTTTCGAAAGGAATTCATAAAGCCATGTTTCTCATAGTGTTTAGACCATAAATTTATTTCTAATGATCTAGTATTTTCTTTGTAAACTAACTTATTTGAAGAAGAGATGCGTTTACATACCTCTGATGATTTTTAAACAAGTTTTAGCTTGTTTGCTAATCGATTCGCTCTTCGTTGAAGTTTGTTGACATATCTAATTTTGTGTTTGTACTTGAAACACTTTCAAAGTTCATGACCTTTGAGAGAACAATAAGAGCATGTCAACCTGGAAAATGATTCAGACGACCGAGATGTGTACGCGACTAGACACATAGTGGAACCTGAAAAATCAGAAAAAGAGTTTCCAGTAGAAACAGGTAGATCAATTTTTTCTTCCAGATCGGTTGAGATTTCTTTTGAAAGAATATCAAGATTGATGTATGTATTGCTACAATTATCAAAATCAATATTTTCACAAAGAAGTGCAACACTTGACTTTTTGTCTTTATTAGAATCATAGTTTTCAGACATTTCATCAAGAGTTGTAGTTAGACCTTTGTTCCCAGTGTATTTTTTACGATTTGGACACTCATTTGCAAAATGGCCAAAACCTTTACACTTAAAGCACAAAGGCATATCCTCATCATCAGTTTCATCATTATCCCTGTTTTTAGGAGGAACACGATTATGAGGTTTAACTGATGACTTGGGTTTATCTCTGGAGAACCGTTTAATTCTCTTCAAAAGAAGATCCCTAAACTGTCTTGTGATCAAGGAGACTGACTTGTCAAGATCTTTATCTGATGAATCAGCCTCAGAAAGATCATCTTCATAGATGCAAACACTTTTACTTTTGTCAAGTAATTTAGTGTTCTTTTATGCTTTGAAAGCAACATCCTTTCTGAATTTGGATGTATGCTCATGATCAAAGATCTTTAACTTCCCAACCAGAGTATTTCTGGAAAGAGTTACGAGATTATTTCCTTCAACGATGGCATGCTTATTAGAATCGTATCTAGATGACAATGATCTGAGAATTTTCATCACAATGTCCTTTTCAGGAATAGTTTTACCCAATGCAAAAGATGCATTAACAATTTAAGACACTTTGTGATTAAACTCATCAAATGACTCTTCATCTGCCATACGAAGGTTTTCCCAATCGGAACATAGGTTTTGAAGCCTAGCTTCATTTTCATAAATATTCCCTTCAAATACAGTTTCTAAGATATCCCAGGCTTCTTTAGACTTTGTGCAAGTAGTCACATGATGCTGAAGATCTGAGGTAATGGCATGTATGATAGCATTTAATCCGTCAGAATTTTGCTTCGCAGCAAGGATTTCTTCTGGACTATATCTACTAATATCCTTAGGTATAGATACATCGCCTTATGTATTAACCGGAGGATCATATCCATTAACAACACGTACCCATGTTTTAAAATCACGAGCTTGAAGAAAAGCACGCATAACGATTTTCCACCATGAGTAGTTTAAGCCATCGAAGACTGGTGGTACATTACTTGATAAATCTGTCTCCCACCAAAATACCTATGAGTTTTGTTCCGTCTTTTGATAAATCAAGGTGCACAGGAACCAATTGATAAACCGGACTTATATTCCCGAAGAATAACCTAGTATTATCAATCAGCTCATAATAATCTTAATCGTATGGTAGCGAAACAAGATATTGTGAAATCACAAACAATGAGACGAAGATGTTTGTGACTACTTTTTATCTTTCCTATCGGAGAATAAATCTCGAGCCAATCTTAAGGAAGATAGTACTCAAATATGATAGAAACAACAAGATCAGATCACGCAACTACAGAGAAAATAGTTGGGTCTGGCTTCACAATCCCAATAAAGTCTTTAAGTCGTTAACCAACAAGGTTTCGTGAAAAACCTAAGGTTAAAGGAGAATTGACTCTATCTTATACAACTAGTATCACACAGTAGGTATGGGGATTAGGTTTCCCAGTTGCTAGAGTCCTCCTTTATATAGTTTTCAAATCAGGGTTTGCAATCTAAGTTACCTTGGTAACAAAGCATTCAATATTCACCGTTAGATGAAAACCTGATTAGATAGAAGCTAATATCTTTCAACCATTAGATCGAACTTAGGTTTTTATACACAAATGAAATGTACCCTCATTTAGGTTTATGTAACCGTACCTAAACGTGTACACCATGTTGGCTCAACCGTAATTAACCGAGGTTAGCTATATGAACACTCTCATATCAACCATATTCATCTTAACCATAACTAGTTCAAATGACTCAAATGAAACTAGTTAAAGAGTTGTTCAATTGCTATATTCTCATAGAAGTATACAAGAACACAATCGAAGCAAAATTGGTTTGATTCACTCGAATCAATTCATGAACATTATAGCCACGGTTTGCAAAGAATGCATTCCTTAATATATAAATGTATTAGTTCATGAACAAACCAATTCTAGAACTTTAACCACTCAAGTATGAAAACGGGTACACATACTTGAGTAGCCGGTCTGAGTTTGGGTTCGCCAGTATGCGAACGGGTACGCATACCTAAGTACACTTCCAAAACCAAGCAGAAATTCCCGGACCTATACCTTACGCAAGTATGCGTACCGGTATGTGTACTTGGTACACGGAATTTCACAACTACAAGTACGCATACGGGTATGCATACTTTAGTTCCGGTCATGGATCACATACATGCAAGAATGCACACTATGTTTATAATCCAATGATGGTTAAGTATTCTAAACTCTATTTCAATCATTGAAACTTTCTTAGAGGATGACAATAGCCGTTTTCACACACTATTAGCATCAAAGCAATTTTCAAGATATTGAAATAATCATAACAAAACATTCCAAGTCTACACCAAATGATTGTATCACACAAACCATGTAAGATGTTACTCGGCGATGTTCACATGATCATCTTTTGACTTTCGTTAAGAATATAAGATGAACTTGGTTGAAGCGAAAGCTTACCAACACATATTCCGAGAAATATGTAAGCGAGTTAATCTCAGCTCGAAATCTCAAATGTGTATAATCGAAAACTATCGTAATACGACTTTTGTCTCAATATAGGAGATAGAGTAGAAATTGACTTTCCAAGTGATAGATGAGTTTTAGTCTCCACATACCTTTTGTTGATGAAGTTCCACAAGCTCGCCTTAGTAGTTCTTCGTTTTCAATTGATGAACGCCATGAAGTCTAATGCTGAACTACACAATCTATCCTAGTCCGAGACATCACTATAAGTAGACTAGAAATCAAGACTTATAGTTTTGATCACTAACATTGACAAACAAGCTTGAGATAACAACGCTTGCGAGTTCGACCGAGCAGTGCTCTGACAGTTATCAACTGTTGCAACACGTTATAAGCTCGTCTCTAGATTCCAGCTGGAGATTGTGTCATGTTGTGTTTTTTTGCAAGAATGAGTTTGAGTCAATGCGACATATTCTATGAGACTGTTTATTTTTGCAAAGATGTTGATCTTGGATTGTGGCTATCTTCGATATGAATCCAAAGCCTTATTTGCTAACGGTTGCAAAGGGAAACAGTTGGATGGTAAAGGACCTGTGTCTAGTAGCTAACTTAGCTATAAGAGTTGAGCTTTAGTTATTGTGGAACAAAATTATTTTTGAGGGCGTTAAGCTGAATTGGATCCATTCATGAGAATTCAAAGAGAACGCCAGGCCATATGTTCAATACCTATTAAGATTTGTGAATGCTTAACTATTTTAAAACAGCTCATACAAGTATGAAATATATTATTCCCAAGGAATACTTATGGAGGGCTCCAGAGCCTGACGAAATATCGATTTGTTGTGGTGAGGCCTCTACTGGTAATCCAGCCCCAGCTAGCTCGGGTATTATGGTAAGAAATGATGGTTGCGACTTGCGAAGTAATGAGGCGCTGAATACTGGACTTGGCATCAGTTCTAATTTTAGAATGATGTTTTGGGGACTACCCCAAAAAGGTGGGGGACTACTTTGTTATATGAATGTCCACCCTAAATTTTAAGGGGTGTCCTAAAAGATTAGGGAAGACTAATCTGTCCTTATCCTAATTAAGGTTATAACTAATCCTAATAACCCACTAATTTAACCACTACCCACTAATCTAACCCACTAAATTAAAACCTAAAATCAGTTTCAAAACCTTTTCTTTTCTTTTATTATATATCATCTTCTTATTCTTCTTCTTCTCCAACATCAACCAAGAAGTCCGATTCGAGTAAAATGAAAATCCGCAGGTAATTTCCTTCATACCCATTCCTTTTAATCGTTTTTTATTGAATAAATCGATTAGAAATCATCAAAAACCATAGAAAATAGTAGTTACAATATAGATTTCGGCTAGGAGAAATTTTGAAAACCCTAGATTTAGGTAACCGAACTATGTAGTTCGATAAGCTCGCAAAAAAAAACACGTAACCGAACTCCTTCTTTATATGAGAAATTTGAGTTCGGTTAGTCGAAAATTTATATAGGTAACCGAACTTTGATAAAATATAGTTCGGTTACTTCGCAATTTCTATGGGGTAACCGAACTTTGATCTGTCAACACCAAACTTGTAGTTCGGTGACTTCGCAACTTATACCAGATAACCGAACTTTAGTCTGTTAACATTTTGTGTTTGATGTAAAAGTTCGGCAATGTAAAAATAATATACGATCCTGCCGAACAAAAAGTTCGGTTATGAAAAAAATATTGCGATCTTGCCGAACTTTTTCTTTGGAATTTTCTATGGTATAGTTCGGCAACATAATTACTACAGTCGAGTTACCTATTCAATGAACGTGATTTGCGATCTTGCCGAACAAAAAGTTCGGTAACAAAGGGACTAAACTCGACTAAACCGAACTATTAACTGTATACTCTATAAAATTAGTTCGGAAACGTTTTCTGGAAAAAGATAACCGAACTCTCAAAAACCTCCATTAAAATAGACTTCGGTTACCTGCGTATGCTGAAATGAGTAACCAAACTGCACATACAGGAAAGTTCGGCTACCTGTTATGCAGAATTGCTAACCGAACTACTTTGACCTAGCCAAAATTTCTTCCTGAAATTTTCGATTTAGCCAATTTTTTACACAATTCAAGCTACATTAACTAAATTTGAGCCATACATGAGTACCCATAACTTCATCTTCTGGTTGTGGCTGATAAAATTCATCATTTGGGTCGTTAGGTTGAGTTTGGGGTAAATAGCTTTCATCATCTAACAAATAACTCATATCCGGATCATTAGAAATATTGACAAATATATTAGGAGATGATGGACGTTCTAATTCTGAGGAGGAGGTATCATCACATGAATCACTCATATCATATTTACTAAACTCAAAATAAGATTTTTTGGGTTCTTCCCTCTTTTTCTTCATCTTTTTTTTTTCTTCTTCTTCTCTCTCAATAATTCTGATTCTAACAAAACTATCCTATTAATAACTCACTAATCACTAACTAATCAGTAATTAATCATTACACTAACACTAACTAATAAATAAACTAACTAATTTAATTACCAAGGGTAAATTTGGTATTAATTTTTTTATAGATAAGGGGTGACCCAAAATTACTTCAAATGTCCTACCAAAAATGGAAGAGTAGTCCCCCACCTTTTTTGAGTAGTCCCCAAAACATCATTCTAATTTTATGGCGAAGATTGAAGGAGTGATTTATGGTTTGGAATGGGCCCAGTAGTGAGGGTCCATGTATATCCGAGTTATTCAGGCTTTTGAAGCCCATTCGGTTATGTGGATAACGCGACAGAAGTGGCTAGCTTCGTTTTGAGAATGCGGATATTAACTTTGAACGATGTTTTGGGGACTAGCCCAAAACAGTGGGGGACTACTTTGTTATTCAAATGTCAACCAATTTTTTTAAGGGGTGTCCTAAAAGATTAGGGAAGACTAATCTGCCCTTATCCTAATTAAGGTTATAACTAATCCTAATAACCCACTAATTTAACCACTACCCACTAATCTAACCCCTAAATTAAAACCTAAAATCAGTTTTAAAACACATATTTTTTATTTTCTTCTTCTTCTTCTTCTTCTTCTCCTCTTCTTCGTATACATTGTCGATTTGAAAAAAATTCATCATCGATTAATCAATTTTATAAAACAATGCGTTCTAAGCAGACTCCAAGAATTCCCGGATTGAGTCCGGGTCTGGCTAGCATAGCGAATCTCCCAAATCAATTTGAAGTTGATAAACAACTTCAACCAAAGTTGGGAGACGAATTGAAGCATCCAACATCAACCAAGGAGTCTGATTCCATCAAAATGAAAATCCGCAGGTAATTTCCTTCATACACATTCCTTTGAATCGTTTTTTGTTGAAGAAATCATCAAAAACCACTGAAAATGAAAGTTACAGTAGAGATTTCGGCTAGGAGAAAAATTTTAAACCCTAGAATTTGGTAACCGAACTTTGAAAATGAAGAACAGTTCGGAGAATTAGTAATTTTAAGGTAACCGAACTATGAAGTTCGGTAAGCTCGCAAAAAAAAAAACGTAACCGAACTCCTTCTTTATATGAAAAATTTGAGTTCGGTTACCTCGATAAATTTATATAGGTAACTGAACTTTCAATATGAAGAACAGTTCGGCCAATTAGTAATTTTAAGGTAACCGAACTATGTAGTTCGATAAGCTCGCAAAAAAATAACGTAACCGAACTCCTTCTTTATATGAAAATTATGAGTTCGGTTACCTCGATAAATTTATATAGGTAACCGAACTTTGATAAATTATAGTTCGGTTACCTCGCACTTTCTATGTGGTAACCGAACCTTGATCTGTCACATACAAACTTGTAGTTCGGTTACCTCGCAACTTATACCAGATAACCGAACTTTAGTCTGTTAACATTTTGTGTTTGATGTAACCCCATGTTCAATTTTATTTGATAAGACAATATTCTGTTTAGGTAATAATGTGGTTTTCATTCATTAGGAACAAAGGGAAAAAATCTAATCCCCACGTAGCCGAAGATTTGAGAAATCCAACACCTCGCGGTAGGATACATCTGGATTTCCGAAACCGTGGTACTAAAAATGCAAAACATGGAGGGGGATCATTACAGGAAGTCAATCAAGAGGTGATGGAGAATACAATTGATAATGTTATGGAAGAAGATAATGATGATGAAGAAGAGCAAGGAAATGCATAGAAAGGAAATGAAGAGGTTGAACAACAAATAGAACACGTTGAGAATGTAGAAGAAAAAGAACAAGGACAGGTCAAAGAAGGAGAAGGACAAGAGGAAGAGAAGGATGATGAAGAAGAGGGAGAGGAAGAAGAGGAGGGAGAGGATGAAGTGGAGGAAGAGGAAGAAGAGCAAGAAATAGTTCCTGTTAAAGAGAAAAAGAAGCGGAAGCCGCCTTGTGATAGATACTCACACATTCCCCCTGATAATTTGTGTTTGCCACCAGTGAACCCAACTTATGGTACTCCAAATGATGGAGGGGCCACATTGTTTGGCTACAAACACTCATGGGATGCGAAGATCTATGCGACAAAGGTATTCTTTAAGTTCATTTTTACCTAACAAAACGTGTTTTTTTTTGGGACATGTTTCGTCAAGTATTAATAGTGTTATGTTTTTTTCGTAGGATCATAATGATGCAGTTCGGCTTATTCGGCATCAAAAGGCGTCCAAATGGGATCTATCTTTTGAGTGTGACGATTTTCAAGCAAAGGTGAAACAATGTGTGTTATGGAGAGCTATAGAGTATGCACATGCGGATTTTGACGTTGTTGCCGTATCCGCATTTCTCGAGAGGTACTATCCCGAGACATATACAATGCATCTTCCATTTGGCGAGATGGGAATTACTCCCGATGATTGCTCGAGAATAACCGGCTTACCAGTGGAAGGTAAATGTCTTCGAGAAGGCTATAACCCCTCGATGCATTATGAAGGTCTTGAAGAATTGGCTCTAAAATGTCTAGGATGGGATGCAAGAAAGGATTAATGTAAGTTTAGACATTCTGTGAAGTCCCCTAAACGGGGCGATGAGTATAATCCAAGATAGGTAAATGGAGCGTTCAAGAAGAAGGTGAAGAAATTCAAGTTGGTAAAGTTGAAGGAAGCATTTGGAGGGACAAGAAAGAAGGTGGAGAAAGGAAAGTTGGTGATGGACCAGGAGACCCTTAGGCATCATGTCACCGCTTATTGGTTATATCAGCTAGGAACCGTCATTTTCCCCGACACTTCTGGAAATAGGGTGGATGCACATTATCTACAGCTTTTGGAGAATCTCGATGAGATTAACCAATACTCTTGGGCCACTGGGGTGCTTGCTTTTGTTCTAGGAGAGATGAGCAAAGGGTCGAGGATTAAGACAACTCAAATTGGAGGTTACCTAACTCTTATTCAGGTGAGCTTTTATATTGTTAGTTAGCAAATTATTCGCATAAATTTTCTACTCTTAAATCAATTATCATGTATGTGGTTAATATTTTCGTATTTTCGCATAGGTTTGGATTTATGACCACTTCCCTTCATTAGGATTGGGTAGGGAAAAAACAACTTATCCCTATGACGAACCTACAGCAGGAAAATGGTTGTTTTTGGACGCACAAAAGAAGTCTAAAGAAGAGCAGTTGACTTCGTTGAGAGAGAAATTGGATAAACTTACGGTGAACGATGTGGTATTTCACCCATACGCCGTACCCGATGATGTCCCTGTAGATGAAGAAGATATGAATGGTTTCTCTACCGTCTCGGCATACTATGGACCAATTTGGTATCCTAATGGCTACGCAATATATAATCCAAGGAGAATACTAAGACAACTTTGTTGTGTCCAAATGGATCCCGACGTGGTGAATGAAAATTTCAATTTGGTGGTTCAAGGAACAAAGAACACCAAGAAATATTTTGTTCCAAAACAAGAACCAACTATTATCATATGTGCTTACCGAACTATTATCTGTCAACTCAATAAAATACTAAAATTAACTCGATAATGAATACCACACTTCAAAAAACATAGTATTAGATTGAAAAGCATACTTAGTTCCATTACATGTGTCATTTAATCATCCTCAAGGGAAATTTGACCTTCATGTACAATTTCGTCCGATTTCTCCAAAGCTTTCCACATCTCCATGTTATGCTCATACATAATATACCAACCCAACATTATATCGGAGTTAAATGCAGGCCAATAAGAGTTTCCGGATATTGGAGGCAGTGGACAATTGGGTTTTAAACGAAGGCCTATAAAGTGGTTGTTGTTAGTCAATGCCATCACACATCTCCTTCGTTTGAGTTGCTCGACACATACGGTTGTTTTCGGGGTGAAGGTGAAACTAGCATACTTTGAGAAATAATTAACCACACAATTAAATGCCTCAGCGATTAAGTGTCCACATATCGGTATGCTCATCCAATAATCCGGTGTGATCGAATGGCCCCTATGAATACGACGTTGATACTTGACAAATTGCTCATTGAAACTACCCACCTCATCGCACAACATTGTCTTGTAAAATGCCGGATTCTCCTTTAGTTTGGACAACAACCTTTGCCTTATATGAGTGATTTCACACCCATTATTTAGCTTGGCACCTTCTATGAAAGGCCCAAGTTGTTGATTGACAACATGAAAACCACAATTACCATCCGGAGGAACGTCGTCGGTGGATATAACGTATTCTCTAATGTATAGAGGTAGGTCATTCAAATAGTCTTTATTTTGAGCCTCAAGCTTCATGTATAGGGAAGATGGTTGGATAGGGCAAATTGGAGACTTAAGCTTCACGTCGCCGGAACATGGTTGCCTTGGTTGTGATGGACACATCGTACCTTTTTTCTTCAAATCTCGCTCACTTGTTTCGTCTTTCTCCTCAATACTCCTACCCCGTTTCTTGGTTTGCTCCAAGTACATTGCCGCGGGATACTCATGGGCCGAAGGATCTCTAGTAAATGGGGTTTGCTCACTTTTCTTCTTACGTAACACCTTTGCATATTCTCTTAGTTGTTTTTTAGTTTCTTTTTTGCTTGGCCTACCTTTGCGTTTTCCTTTTGACGGTTCATAAACATTCTCCGAAGTTTGTGGATATATGATTTTCCTCATGTCATCCCAAAAATTTTGTTTTTGGAGCTTGTTCATGCCACGATACATCTCTAGTACGGTTCTACCCATTTCGTTATCACCAAACTCCTCTCCGGCTTCTTCTCCCTTTGGAGGAGGGATGAAACTTAGATGCTTCCAATATGGATCAATGTCGCTTAAATGGATTACGCCATGCTCGAAGTTGATTATCATATGGCGACAAGGGAGTCCCATAGACTTCTTCATGTTACATACACACACCTCATCCCTCTTGGTTTCCCACTTATCAATCAACTCGACTTCTATAATCAACAACTTCATACATTGGCGAGATACGTTGTAATGGATTCCCTTGAACAATGGGTGGTCGGAATATTTTCCGGTCGTTTTGAATATACAGCTTTTTTGGAACTTCTCTTTAATTCTATCAATGTCGCGCTTGAAGTAATTCTCCATAACATTCCACACGGTTACGAAATTATCAACACATCCAAAGAGATTCTTATTCAACCGATGGTGAGCCGACTCTACTAAACTTGTCGCTTGATTTCCCAAGTGTTTATATTGGTTGATATAGGCATTAACAAACCTCTCTTTGTGTGGTTCCAACCATTGGCGAAGAACATACGATACAACACCGGGATAATCGGGAGTATCCCAATGGGCGATAAACCCCGCAAGATTTAGATGATACTCTTCCTCGGTAAGAGACCAACACAATGATTCCCATTCACCGTTGAAAGCAACCCATTTAGCGTAATTTAGATCGTATTGTTTTTCAACTTCCTCTTTTGCATCCGCTCTTTCATGTTCCGGTAGCATCTTAATCTCTTCATATCCTTTTTTCTTGGGTGGACAAATTGTTGGCTTGCACCTATTTATCAAATTACACCTTATATGGAACGTATAAAGCATATTGTCTGCTAATGGAAACACTACCTCTATTGCATTCATCAATGCGACTTCATTGTCGGTGACTATAACCCCCGGAATATCATCACCTCGGAAGATTTCCTTAACTTGTTGTAGTTCCCAAATGTAACTAGGTTCTTGCTCGTTGATAGACGCATTTATGTGTCTATTTTCATCTCTATTGTATATATTTTTAGTACCCATTTTTGTACTTATTATGGTGTTTTATGTCTTTGTAGGTATTTTTAGAGAAATAAGCTCTTGCGATGGAATTGGCTCGTTAAGTGGTGTTTTACACCCCAGGATGAAGTACTAAAGGCACCCTAGAAATGCACCGGAAGCACCCCAGAAATACACCGGAGGAACCCCCAAAAAATGTTGGAAAAACCCCAGAAAAAAGTGTTAAAGGCACCCACCAAAATTACTAAAGGCACCCTAAAATTGGATAAGGGCACCCCCAAGGCAGCCGAGCTGTTAAAGGCACCCGAGTTTTGGATTCAGGGCACTTCACCTTCATTATTTGAAAATGGATTTTTGGCGGGAAATTTTTTTATTTCACTGGCAGTTGGTTCGATCGATTTTTGATGATGTTATGAAGAGATTAAAGGGCTGATTTCTTATGGGTAGTTGTTATATGACCTAATAAACATGTTTTGGGCTTTAGGTTCGACCGAATTTGGCTGAATAATCCGCAAGAAGAAAACAGGGAGAAACGAGTATTTCACGTGTTGAGAAGATTTTGTGGAAGATTTTGTGGAGATTAGAACGAGTTTAACACATTTTCAGCGTGCAAGAAGTGTGTGGAGATCAAACAGATGCGTGGAGGAGCTAAACAGAGAATGAAAATCTTGATTATTCCCGTACATGAATAAAAGATATTGTGAATATTTTGGAATTAATGGAGGAGATTCAACGCCTGTTTTTGGTATAAATAGAGTCCCTGGGAGACTTAGAGAGGGTGTGGAGAGTTTGGGGAGCTTAGGAGAGCCAGAGAAGAAGAAATCACAAGTTGCAGAATTCAGTTTCTGCTGCTGCTGATGATGATGAACGCGAAGAACATAAGACGCAAGGTAACCGTCGTTCTTCAACAGTAACAGCGACAATAGGGTGAGGGTCGTAATGCGACAGTGTTAACAACACTTCATTTTTATCGTTCTCTGTAACAGCTCGGTTTGTAACAAACACAAGTGTTACAAACCCGGTTTTTGTCAATTTTCTCCTATTTCATCATTTGTGAACCATTTTTGAGCATTAATAAAGATGAATTTTGAGCATATTTCCATGATAATGATGAGCTAATTCTCGCGTAACCAAGGCATGGAGGAAGCTATTGTTGCATGAATAATTGGTAATTATTTTACTTTTCTCTAATTTTGCAATTTATAATTCACTCAAATTACTGCTTTGCAGAATTTTAATTATTTGCATAATTTTTCCTAATTAGTTGTGATTCAATTAGATAGGTTATGCTTTGGTTAGATAATCTATGCTTAAGGGATACAATTAATGTTTGAGAATATGCTTGATAATTTGTGAATTAAGAAAAAGAGGTTTTAAAAATAATTAGAGTTTTGGAATTTTTATCATCATTTATTCATGTGTAATAGTGGAATCTAGTGTCTTGGTTATTTTCACTCTAAAAATTAAATCCTTAGTCCCAGTACCTCTTGCACTAATTGTAATATTATTGTATATTTTTATTAATTTTAAAAAACTCAAATCTTCACAAATCTGAACGAACCCATTCTTACCATTATCTAAAATTACATCACTCGTCCCTTAAGAAACAAAACGCCACGGTAAACGGTGACTGCGTCGAAGTACGCCCAACAATATTCAACAATGGCATCTCGTACTTGTTCGTCTTATAAGTACAATCCATTATGAGAACTTCATGAAAGCATTGAGCCAATTGAACACTCGTTGGATGCGCATTGAAGAGTTGTGTTATCTTTCAGTCCGAATCCACATCCTTTTGAACTGCGTAGTCTTTCTCTTTGGCCAAAAAAAACAATTATTGCATCACTTGTCTATCTCTCCATTACTTCTTTCTAATTGACACAATTGCATTACAAACGGTGGACAAAGATGAGTGGTTATCCTTGTTATCCTCCTTTAGCATTTGGAGCATTTGAATCGGTGAAAGACCCATTTTCCTCATTTTAGCTACCTTGTCCATCTCTTCAGGAGTTAGCTTGGCCTCCATGAAATGTCCTTCAAGATGCTCCGGACGAGGGTGGTTATGACAACCTTCCATAACCTTGTAGAGAACCCATCCACCCAATTCTTTGTTGTAATTAAATGCAAGCTTGAATGGGCATTTAATCTTCTTTGAGAAAGTTTTGTTCTTCCTATTTGTCTTTCCTTTATAAACATAACCCTTCCTCTTGTGGCTTTTATCGGGATCACCGCTTCTCTCACAAACCATTTCAAAGCGGGTTTTGCTTTCTCTCCCATTCAATACTAATACGCACATGTCTTTTAGTGCATGTTGTCTATCCCAACTCTTTGCCTCTAAAGGACTTTTGAATACCAAGTCATTCATGTAGTGATGGGACGTGTCATCGTACAAAATATCAACATGGGTAGGTTGATTTTCCATTGGTTCTATTGGATAATATGCAACCTACGAGTAATAGCACAACGTCAATACCAACTAAAAATAAGAAATACTTAAATTTTCGGCAATGTAAAAATACATACGATCCTGCCGAACAATAAGTTCGGTTATGAAAAAAAACTGCGATCTTGCCGAACTTGTTCTTTGGAATTTTCTATGGTATTGTTCGGCAACATAATTACTACTATCGACTAAACCGAACTTAAAAGTTCGGTTACCTATTCAATGAACGTGATTTGCGAGCTTGCCGAACATAAACTTCGGTAACAAAGGGACTAAACTCGACTCAACCGAACTATTAACTGTATACTCTATAAACTTAGTTCGGCAATGTTTTCTGGAAAAAGATAACCGAACTCTCAAAAACCTCCATTAAAACAGAGTTCGGTTACCTGCGTATGCTGAAACGAGTAACCGAACTGCACATACAGGAGAGTTCGGCTACCTTTTCTGCAGGATTGCTAACCAAACTACTTTGACCAAGCCGAAATTTCTTCCTGAAATTTTCGATTTGGCCAATTTTTTGCACAATTCATGCTACATTAACGAAATTTGAGACATACCTGAGTACCCATAACTTCATTTTCTGGTTGTGGCTGATAAAATTCATCATTTGGGTCGTTAGCTTGAGTTTGGGGAAAAAAGCATTCATCATCTAAGAAATAACTCATACCCGGATCGTTAGAAGTATTGACAAATAGTTTAGGAGATGAAGGAGGTTCTGATTCTGAGGAGGAGGTATCATCACATGAATCACTCATATCATATTTACTAAACTCAAAATAACATTTTGAGTGTTCTTCCCTCTTTTTCTTCATCTTTTCTTCTTCTTCTTCTTCTTCTTCTTCTCATTCTAACAAAACTATCCTATTAATAACTAACTAATCACTAATTAATCATTACACTAACACTAACTAATCTAACTAATTTAATTACCAAGGATAAATTTGGTATTTAATTTTTTTTAGATAAGGGATGACCCAAAATTACTTTAAATATCCACCCCAATTTGGAAGAATAGTCCCAAAACATCGTTCTTAACTTTGCAGCTTACGTGATGGCTAAAAGAGGCGGCTTGCTTCCGATGGGTACCAAGGATGGCCATATAATATATATAGGTAGGCTTGGTTTTCTTACTTCTACAGAGTTTACAAATAGGCCCATGGCTTTAATTAACTTTGTTTATCTTTTGGGGCAACTCTCTTTAAAGTGCCCTTTGCTTTTTTAATAAACTCGGACTTAACCTAAAAAAGGAAGAAGTATACTATTTATCCATCTCTGCATCAGTTTAATACTTTCCTTCTTTCCTCTATAGGTTATCCTCCTCTAATCAACAGAACCAAATTTAATGGAATAGAATAAAGCAAACCCTTTATGCGCCTCTATAGTCCGAGGTTCTAAATGATTATCTTTTGGAATTAATAGACGCATTAGTGACCTCCTAGTTAAGTCTCCTCTCATCATCATTTGGTTGGTGTTTGTTTGAATTTTAATTCTATTACCATATTTAATTCTTGAGTCATTTTTTAGTCTATTTCCTGTCAATAATCAGTATGAGCAGCTCTAAACAGACGCCACATCAAACCACATGAAAACCGTGAACACACATAAACAGGTGGGCCCACCCTAGAGGAAAAACAAAGGGTCTCATTTTTGGGTTTGGTTGTGTGTATACGGTTTTCATGTGGTCCAGATTCACGGTCTATAAAAAAAATGAACCCTGTTTTAGGGCATACTTAAAATTTTCAGGGCATATTGAATAAAGACAAAAAGGGGTTGTAAATAGCAAAATTAGAAGCCCCTTAACCAAATATTTCTGGTAATGGCAAATCTGCCCTTTTTGTATTAGTGTTAATAATCTGGATTAAAATAATACTTGATTAGTGATTAATACTTTTGATTAATGATTAAAATAATTTAAGAATTATAAAGGTTTGTGTAGATGAAAAATTTTGGGATAAAAAAAGGTTTTTATTGAGAAGGAGAGAAGGAGGAGGAGAAAGTGAGAAACAAATTTGTATCTTGATTCAATGGAGGATGAGGAGGGTTATTCATCTAAAAAACCTAGGAAAATACACATCAACTACAACAATGATCCGGAGATGGCTGATTTCTTAGATTATGAGAATGATTTTGCACAAACTCAAACTCAAACTCAAGCACAAACTCAAACTCAAACTCAAGGTGGTGATTTTTATGAACCAAATCCAGATGATGAATACATATATGAGGAACCCAATGCTTCTAATACACAGGTACACTTCTATCCTATGTTTAATCTCACTTTTGTAGCTTGAAATCATCAAAAGTTTGTATTTTTTCATCATGGTTCGGCGAACCAGGATGATGTTCGTCTAAACATTATGAGCCGAACCAACACAATTGATGAACAGTTCGGCTAGCTGAAACTGTTTACGTTATGCGCCGAACATATATTTTCCACTTGCAACCTATTTGCTAGATACTAGTTCGGCTTATATGAAAGTTTCATAACAAGTCGAACCCACTCCTGAGAGTTTTGGAAGAAAACATGTTAATGGTTCGGCTTATTTAATGAATATCATAAGAGCCGAACATATCATTAATAATGGTTGGGTTCATAATTTGTTAATGGTTCGGTCCATATTGTGAATATCGTATAAGCCGAACCTTGTAAATGTACTAGGTTAGGCACATATTGTGAATATCGTATAAGCCGTACCTTATAAATGTACCAGTTTCGGAACAATTTATGATTATCGAATAAGACGAACCTTACCATTAATTTTTGTTTGTAGTATCTAACCTTGTGATATTCTTTGTAGATCGTTCTTGGTGGACCTGTACCGATGGATAATCAACCTGATCCATTAGTTTCATGAAAGCCGAACATGACAACTTAAAAAAACACAGAGTTTGTTTGTCAGATTCGGCTTATAACGTTAGTTTAATGAAAGTCGAACCTGACAACTTAAAAAAAAAAAGAGTTTGTTTGTCAGGTTCGTCTTATAACATTAGTTCAATGAAAGCCGAACCTGACAAATTAAAACGACCCAGGGTTTGTTTTTACTTGTCAGGTTCGGCTTATAACATTAGTACAATGAAAGCCAAACCTGACAAATTAAAACAAGGGTTTGTTTGTCAGGTTCGGCTCGTAACATTAGTTCAATGAAAGCCAAACCTGACAAATTAAAAAAAGACAGAGTTTCTTCGTCAGGTTCGGATTGTAACATTACTTTCATGAAAGCCGAACCTGGCATGATTCTTGAACACAAGAATCATTGTCATTCCAAATAGAGTTTTTTCATTCATAGAAAATGTGGATTACATCCCCGTAACATAGTAGCTTTACAATAAATTTCTAATATCCTAAACGGGTAATGAGAAACCTTCTAAGAATGTTGTAATGATCTTCGCATTTGAAATTCTTTCCTTTCCATCTTTGCCATTCCTCTAAAGCTCGAACTTCAATCTCAGAGTTTGTTTCACCCTTGAGTCGATATCGACTCACAACCCGAACTAAAGCTATAAAATATATGACTTTTTTTTAATAGTTTTAATTCAGCAAAACAAGGACACACTATCCCGGTTGTGAGGATTACCTGTTCCCGTGCAGAAGGCTTCATGAATTCTAACCAAGTAGTACATACTCATCAGACCCTTCACTCGTCGTTCTTCACCCTTCTTTGGATAGTATGTTATGTAATTAGTGCAAAGAGACAAATCTTCTTCTAGAGTAAACTTAGGAGTTGGGGGTCCCATTTTTTGAGCATATGTGCTTTAGAATATGAAAAAACATGTAGGTATATATAGAATACAAGTTTGCAATGGCTATATCTTTCAAAAAAAGAGTCGTTCCTAGATTTTCATGAAAAATGTCAAAGCTCGGCTGATACGAATTTCGGAACATAAGCCGAATCTGTATAAGTAACGGCTAGATTTTCAAAATTTTGAAAATTCTAAGAGGTTCGGCGTATAAAAGTGTACCCATTTAAGCCGAACTATATACTGTGTTACATGCCTGTACTGATTTGAATATAAACTACCACGATTACATTTTAATTAAAATCTTAAAAATAAACTTAAAATATCCTCTACTACTCTGTTTTACATAATAGTTCAATGGATCTTGAGGGATATATCTCTAACGAATCTCGGCGACTAGTTCTCTAATAAATCTCGGAATTCTTCTCTTCAACCATGTATACCACATTCCAAGCTCGTATCTTCCTCCATGGCGTATTTCCCAAAGGCTTTGAATTCTAGCATCCTTAAAAAAAAAGAATACGCAAGTTAGTATTCAAACAAAAGCGTACCTATAAGTGCGGTGGAATTTGGAATACTAACCTTCTCTTCATTAGTATCAGTGGGATGATATTGATTGACCCATCTTAATATTCTGATGTAATCTCGCATAGTATAACGGATACTCTCAAATCTTTCAGATAATTCCATCCACTTACGACGTTTTGGATTCCCATCTAACTCAAAATGTAATTCTTTAACTCTTTTCCAAAACATCGAATGATGTTCATTAGGCCGCTCACGATAAGTTCAAATGAAAGCTCTGACAAGAATTTTATCATCTTCAACGGTGAATGGTTCCATTTTTGAGTAGAACAATAAGTTTGGTTTGGAGGAACAACACTAAGTTTAGTAAAAAAATTGCTAGAGAGGGGAAACACTATATATAGAAATTCCCCAACGGATCAATGCTTTAAAAAAACAAAAACAAAAAACTAGTCGTTAATGAAATTTAATTTGGAAGGTTTGACTTAAAAATAGAATTACAAGATAAGCCGAACCTTAGGAATACCATGTTTGGCTTATAACTCAAATTATAGTATAAGTCGAACCTAATTGGTAGAGGTGCTTTACAAAATAAAAAGTTCGGCTTAAAAGTGGAATTACAGGATAAGCCGAACCTCAGGAATACAAGGTTCGGCTTGAAACAGGAATTACAGGATAAGCCGAACATTACGAATTCTGGGAAAACCACTTAACAAATTAACTGTTACACTACCGATTAAAACATGAAATTCAAGGTGTCCATAAAACGATTCCAGTGCACTTACACAAACATTAAAAAGAAAGTTCAACACCTAAAAGTCAAGGTGTTTGCAACACCATCAAAGTGTACTTAATACTTAAGAAAACATTAAAAAGAACTAGCAAACATAAAAATGCACTTAACCACGACCCCTCTTGTTAGTTCCACGACCACCTTTTCTTCCACCTTGGCGTTCATCTTCCGACGCATCATTATTACCGGATGTGCCACTAGTACCACCTCCACTTGTACCTTCACCAACTTGTCGAGACCTCTTAGTGGTAGGCCTTTGTGCGGGTACCTCGGGTCCTTGTCATTTGTTTATAATTGCATCCCACTTGTTGTAGAGGTATTTTTGTTCTTCAACAGTCATAGGTGTTTTGCAACCAAGTTTGGTCTTCATTTTTTTCAACATCTTCCTACCCGCTGCAACCTATTTTCATTTATCAACAACTTCCAAGCGTGAGATTGAAGACATTTTTACTACGAACTAATTTATGCAAGAGTATAAAGTAAAGTCATTCTTACCATTATCTTGAAAGCCTTCACTACTTCTTCGGAAGTAGACTTGTCGGAGATCTTGGTTGCCTTCCCCTTATCAGCTACCTTTTGACTTTTCTTATTGATAATGAAGGGATGAGAAATTTGGTTATACCAATCCATGTAGCCCGGATCCTCTTCACAAGGATTATCACCTAAAGGTGCTAACTTGGACACATCTAATTTGTTAATATCTAATTCCTTCCAATACTCAAGGGTAAGTTCAGGATCATACTTTGGTTCCCATGATGAAGTGGTGCTTTTAGTTCCATTACCACCCTTTGGCAACAACCTGAATTTCTCTTCAAACAAGGGAACCTTTTGGATGCATCCTAATTTACGGAGTACTCGTCGAGGATCGTATATTACATAACCACCGGGATAAAACAATGGCCCATGGTACATACTGTCACATGCCCATTTAATCTCCTAAAATTTTCATGGGACATGACCGGCAATGATTGTGGTTCAGTGAATCAACTTCACCCATAATTACTCAGCCTTGTATACTCGCATCAAAGTACACATCTTCCTTCACTCATAAGTCTTTGAACAACATAAGTTTTTTCTTCTTTTTCTCTAACACTTCATGCCCCCATAAGCATAAGAGGTTCTGCCATGTACTTCAACAATTCTCACACAAGATCAGCAACACAATGAACACAAATAATACTGAAACAAACCCATTTTAATGCATTAAAGGAAGATTACATCAAACAGTCCATCACATGGACTAAACAGGCCATCACCCTCTTGGTGATGCCTTATTCTCTCAAGTATGAGACTACATGTCTACAAAACTCTCCTATGTAAGCCTACTGATTTTCCCACTCCTTATGACTATTTATACAGCGGTTACAATGGCCAAAACCGTGCACAACCATTGCACACGCAAGGGACAACCATCTGTCCCATGGAGCAGTTCCATAACCGCCTATAAAGAGCCACCTTGGCCAGTTTCTCTCTAAACTGACGCCAACGCCTAACACCTGTTCTATAGAAGTTAGGAACCTTCTACCACGCTTATAAACTCTCTTTATAACCGCTCTACTTCGTCTTGCGTCATTGGCATGCTTGTGAAGCTTGTAACCAACTCATAACCGTCACTTGAGCTGTATTGCACAACTGTTACGCTTTACTGAATTCTGCCTTGATCTCTTTGCTCAGCCGCCTTGGCCCTGCCAACTTCTTATTTTAAGATAATATACGGACCATTCTTGTGCTTTCATCATCAAGGAAAATTCCTTAAACTCATTCTAGTTACTCATGGCGTCATATGCTTCACTTAGCCATTTTGCTTGACAATAGCAATGCCATTCTTGCATTACTAGTTTGTTTGCATTATTCAAGCTTTGTCCAGCCTTGAACTAATGCCATATACCAACTCTTGGCCTATTCTACCTTCTTGCATCATCCTTGAGTTTGGGCCAACTCAATTCCATGGATATGCCTAAATGCCAACATCACATGTTGCATCTGTCAACTTTGGCCATGTCTTTCCTTTCCCTCAATGAAGCTTCATTGTGTCGGACAATAAACTTCATTACTTAGCCAAATGTATTTATTGTATAGCGCCACCTTTGCACTTCACTGGCCCTACAGGGTCTTGCTATTTCAGCAACTTGACAGTCTATGCAGTATCGCGCAATCATTGTCGGACACTGACTTGGCTTGCAAACTGTGACACGCAATCATTATGCGTCACTTGCAGGAATGTCATATACCTACCCCACCTAATCCGTTCAATTCCCTCGTTGAACACAACTCTCTGGCCTTGTACGCTTCTGAGCCTATCTCAGAAACCAGCAAACTTGTTTGGCTTTTTTCCTTGCCAAAACTTTTATGCCTAGTACCAAATGCCATCACTTAGCTTATTGCCTTGCCATTGATCCTACCGACTTGTACTGTTGTTGTCACGTTGGCCTACGCTCCAACTTCAACTACAATCGCATATCAACACCCAAATGCAACTTGGAAATTCCTCTTGCCAACTCCCTGAATTAGGCTTGGATTTCACTTGAATCATTTGTGCCTAAGTGTACACAAGTAATGATTCTCCCCAACTGATCACCAATGATCATTGCCATAGTATTATGCCTTCACTTTCCGACGTTAGTTGCCCCACGCAACATAACAGGACTTATACAAGATTCAGCCTCATTCTCCAATCATATGCGCCTACGCCAAATTATGTCATGCCTTAAGGTATGTACTCTATAACTTCATACCACTCTTGGTATGTGCCAAAATCTATAGCCTTTGTTGCACTTTGCCAACATCAGCACTTTCACTAGATTTGGCTTCCAAATCATATTGCAAACTTCACCTTCTTGGACTTGCATCATTTGTATGCCAAAGAACCAACACCTCGCTGTTCTTTGCTTGCATTGTCGCAACACCTTGATTGAAATGCATGACTTTGATATATTCATGACTTAGGATACCCAGGGCATTCCACCGTCACTTTAGAAAAAGTATCCTCTTCACGCGCCTTTGAAACCAGCGATTCAAGCATCATTTGCTCTTTCAAACTGCTACGCTTTAATGTGATGGAAAAACAACATCATGTTCTTCCTAACTACGAGTTACTCTTAACTCATATACTGGATGGGCTTACATCTTCATTCTTGCTGCGTTACTCCATGCTATTGCTGACAAATGCCTTCGTACTTCCACATAACTCTCAACAGCAAACTCGACTATGCCACTAACTCCTCTATTTGCTTCTTTCACTTTCAGCATCTTCTATTACATATTTTGGCTTAATATGCTATGTAGCATCTTCCATGCGAACTAGATTTACTTTGAACGAAAGAGGCAAGAACTTTCGCTTCAAACACCCTCATTCACTACTACCTTATATAGAGAGACTTCATTCCAACACCAAGGTCCACTGACCCAAACTGAAAGTATACTCAAACTTGAGAAAATAGTCGCGCCAACTGATTGCAACTTGTAAGACCTAACAAGCATTGCAATACTTACTTCATCTTCGCTTCTAAGCAACAAAGGAAGCGAGACAGCACCTACTGTCCCCAATGTAGCAATTCACTTTGTCACATGCATTCTTCCAATTATCAACGTTCTTATGCAACTCCCATAAAGAAGCACAATATAATTGACACTTAGTTGAATACTCCTTCAAACTGATGCCATCATGTTTCTTTAGCTTTCATGAAGATTTCTTCAATAATGGCCACATGCCATCTTTATGCATCACCACTACTTTGTCCTTCTTTCTCCATGCATCTACAATTCGCCTAACTTGCATCTCTAACCGCATTATGCATTTTGGCCATGCCCAAATCCCATTTGGCGCATGCTACTGTTGCATATTTGCTATGCCAGTCAACACCCAAATTTTAATGCAAACTTGTGCACCTTTGCACAACTGGAACGGACTTAACTTGGTAATTCTGAGCATCACCATAGAGACCAGTAAAGTCATATCACTCAATGACTTATGCGGATAAACACTCTGGACAGTGCAAACAAGGCCATAATCCTTGCAAATGAGGCGCCACTGCCTACGTTCCATGAAGAAAGAATGCCACATTCTTCTTCAAGATTGGAACACATTTTTACTGTCCATGCACAACTGACAACTCTTGTCTTTCCCCTTCTCCAAAATCAACTTCAATAGCAACAATTGTTGATTTGCGATCGACAAGAACATCCGCTTGTGGTTATGATCAAATACAGGTCTTTGGACACCCTTGTCCAAGCATACTGATCCCACTTATAAACCAGGTGCAAGCACACTCCTTGTGCACATCTAGCATCAATGTAGAACTCTTTGCAAACACAAGACCGTGGTGTATCGGTTTTCCCCTAACTTGCGCTTATTTCTTCATCCTTTCCATAAGATTTATGCTAGATAAGAATTGGCCATCCAATTCTTCATTCATGGCATCACATTGCCACAAATATGCTGGATCGAAACCAGACTTTGCATTACCACCAAGGTACATGCATTCGAGAGAGATAACTATAATCTTCCATCAACTGGATACAATGAAAACACCTTCAATCTGTCGCATATATATGTTTTTCATCTTCTTTGCCACTGCAAAGGCCATCAACTTCTTTAAGTTCAGGAATTTTCACAAAATTCCGATTACAACTTAGTAATCTGCTCGCCACTAATAACACCACAAAGATATACATTCCAAATGCGTAATCTTTGCATACTTGTGAGAAACATGGACTTCAAACACCTGACTTGCACCATAGAAGTCAACATACTCCTTAATTATGTCATGCCATCACTTGAAAACTCGGTTTTCAAAGATTCTTGCGTGTTCGTATAACACTTTGGGATGGAATTTTGACACCTTTGTCATAAAATTTCATGGCCTGTTGCTACCTCAAGCTTCAAAGTTCATTCCAATTGATCTTTCCACACAAGACCAACTTCTTCTAGTCTCCATACTAGTGAAACCCAAACAATTCACCATTGAATTTGACAAACAAATGACACCAACTTGAGTAAAAGAGAGAAAAATCAGCAACTGTGTCCCCAAACACATCTTTGATACCAGCTGTCACATGCCCATTTAATCGCCTAAAATTTTCACGGGACATGACCGGCAATGATTGTGGTTCAGTGAATCAATTTCAACCACAATCACTCAGCCTTGCATACTCGCATAAAAGTACGCATCTTCCTTCACTCATAAGGCTTTGCACAATGGAAGTCTTTTCTTCTTTTTCTCTAACTCTTCATGCCCCCATAAGCATAAGAGGTTCTGCCATGTACTTCAACAATTATCACACAAGATCAACAACATAATGAACACAAAGAATACTGCAACAAACCCATTTTAATGCATTAAAGGAAGATTACATCAAACAGTCCATCACATGGACTAAACAGGCCATCACCCTCTTGGTGATGCCTTATTCTCTCAAGTATGAGACTACATGTCTACAAAAATCTCCTATGTAATCCTACTTATTTTACCACTCCTTAGGACTATTTATACAGCGGTTACAATGGCCAAAACCGTGCATAACCGTTGCACACGCAAGGGACAACCATCTGTCCCATGGAGCAGTTCCATAACCGCCTATAAAGTTCCACCTTGGCCAGTTTCTATCTAAACTGACGCCAACGCCCAACACCTGTTCTCTTGCAGTTAGGAACATTATCCCATGCTTATAAACTCTCTTTATAACCGCTCTACTTCATCTTGCGTCATTGGGATGCTTGTGAAGCTCGTAACCAACTCATAACCGTCACTTGAGCTGTATTGCACAACTGTTGCGCTTTACTTAATTCTTCCTTGATCTCTTTTCTCAGACGCCTAGGCCCTGCCAACTTCTTACTCTAAGATAATGTACGGACCATTTTTGTGCTTTCATCATCAAGGCCAATTCCTTAAACTCATTCTAGTTACTCATGGCGTCATATGCTTCACTTAGGCATTTTGCTTGACAATAGCAATGCCACTCTTGCATTTTTCATTATTCAAGCTTTGGCCATCCTTGAACTAATGCCATAGACTAACTCTTGGCCTATTCTACCTTCTTGCATCATCCTTGAGTTTGGGCCAACTCAATTCCACGGATATGCCTTAATGCCAACATCGCATGTTGCATCTGTCAACTTTGGCCATGTCTTGCCTTTCCCTCAATGAAGCTTCATTGTGTCGACCAATAAAATTCATTACTTAGACAAATGTCTTTACAGTGTAGCGCCACCTTTGCACTTCACCGGCCCTGAAGGGTCTTGCTATTTCAGCAACTTGACAGTCTATGCAGTATCGCGCAATCATTGTTGGACACTGACTTGGATTGCAACACTGTGACACGCAATCATTATGCATCACTTGCAGGCATGTCATACATACCCACCTGCATATCCTCATCTTCAACAAATTCATCTTCTTCATCTTCCTTCACATATGGTTGAAAAACAACGTTATCAACACCCTTTGTGTCTAACGTCTCTCTCAAACTTGCCACCAACTTTTTTTAATTCCTTTTCTTCGAGTCCTCGTACTCGTACCGTGCTGCAGTTGGCTCTGTATCAACTCACTCGACATCCTTTTCAAGTGTTTTGGCCAATTTCAAAATTGGGAAATGGTCATATGCCCACACCTACACCCGAAGAACCACATCCAAAAATTAAAGGAATTGAAGTAATAGAAACAGAACACTAGAAATTGTTTGCTTCAACACAACAAAGTAAGAATGAAATTTGAAAAATCAGTGCATGGTTCGGCTTATACATGAGTTAAGTTATAAGCCGAACCTGACAAGTAAATTGTTCGGCTTGTATGTGAGTTCAGTTATAAGCCGAACCAGACACTGATGAGCCATAAAATTTGAAGTGTTATCGTCGAGAATTACCTGAAGCATAGTGAAGTTTCCTCCAATGTTTGTACTTGTCAACCTAGAGGCGGTCGCAAGTTGATCCAGCAGGTAAGCTAGCGAGGCCATTCCCCAAGCATACTTGTTAACGGTTTCAATATTCTTTACCAATTGGAGATAATTAGCATTCACCTTGTTTCCGGTAAGGTCAGGAAGGATATCTCTGCCAAGAGTATAAAGCAAGTAGGCGGTTCCGGTTTGCTTCACTTTGGTCCCGTCCATTACCAACACTCCACTCTTTACTTTCTACTTTGTGTTCTCAAATTCCTTTTTTAAGCTAGTTAGCTTGATCTTCTTATTCTTCTTATTTTCCCCACCGGGTATGAAAACGGAATCGACATCTTTAATGGATCGACAAAACTCCAACTCAGTTTTGTATGCATCCCAACCAAGAGTTTCCTCGAACAACTTATACAACTCATCCCAACTCATGTCATAATAATCAGCATCCACGCTTACACCCCTTGCTTTAAGGCCTGTAATTTTACTCGCCTCATCAGGAGTGATTGTCATCTCTCCAAAAGGTAATTGAAATGTGTAAGTCTCTGGACAAAATCTCTCGACAAAGGCGGAAGCCGTCACACAATCATATTCCTGATGTCCATATTGAATGGAAGGCCATAAAGCAGAGGATTGTACGTAAGCAAGCACCTCAGGAACCTCTTTAGAAAGTTTCCATTCCGCTGCCCTCTGGTGTCTAAATACTCGGACTGCACGGTTGTGATCAGGAGTCTCATAAATTCTTTTTGCCCAAGAATCGGCGTAACCAATCAAAACATTTCCTCCATCTTCCTGAAGACCATGAGGCAAACCATTCGATCGAGGTGAAATTACGTCATCTTCATCAAGAATGTGTAAACCTGTAATCCGTTGTTCTGCAACTTTGTTCTCTTTCTCAGGTTCTGCAACCTTCTTCCCTTTATCGGGTTTTCGTTGGGTTGTGTTTCTTGATTAACATCAATGATAGACGCATTTATGTGTCTATTTTCATTTCTATTGTGTATATTGTTAGTACCCATTTTTGTACTTATTATGGTGTTTTATGTGTTTGTAGGTATTTTTGGGAAATAAACATTTTTGGAAAAATTGGCTCGAAAAATTATGCGGAGCACCCCTGGAGGATATTTGTTATTCGGACTCAATGTTTGGATAAGGGGCACCTCAGTTGGGCACCTGTTATTCGTACCCCCGGTTTGGTTAGGGGGACACCCTTCTTCTTCACGGTTTAAGAAAATTTGGCGGGAAAGTGCAGGTTCGAATATTTTTCACCTGCGGAGTTTTCTGTTTTGAATTTGGAGGAGTTGTGGCGAGATTCAATCACTCCAATCGACTCATTCCAGCCTGTTACACTCACACAGGACTGGTAAGTCCTTCATATTCGAAAAACTTGGGTTGAATACGTGGAATTTCTACACAATAGGGAGTACGTGTGGGGATGAGATAATGACGGGATTACAACGTGATTTTACGTGTGATGCTCGTGTTTGGATAGAGCTTAGCCGCTGCAGAAGCGTGAAGGAAGATTCAGCACTCGTTGACAGCGTGAGAAGAGAAGAAAGGGAAGAAAATATTCCCGAGAAGATATTCATTCACTGCCGAGTAATGGAAGATTTGTTGGAGTTATGGAGGAGTATTCTCGGTGACGTGAGGCTATATAATGTGTGGAGGAGTAATAGAGCGCAGCAAGGATAATTGGGAGCAGTTTGGAATATTAGAAAGCCGGAAAATCAAAGTTGCAGGAAGAACATTTTTTCTGCTGGTGAAGAACTTACGAAGAACATAAGACACTCAAAGACAGTCGTTCTTCAACAGTGCTAGTGACGGTTATTTCTTATCGTTTCCTGTAACAATTGAGTTTGTAACAAATATAAGTGTTACAAACCCGGTTTTAATAATTTTTCTCCCATTTCATCATTTGTGAACCATTTTTGAGCATTAATAAAGATGGATTTTTAGCATGTTTCCATGATGATGATGAGCTAATTCTCGCGTAATCAAGGCATGGAGGAAGCTATTGATGCATGAATAATTGGTAACTATTCTATTTTTCTCTAATTTGCATTTTATAATTCACTCAAATCACTGCTTTGCAGAATTTTAATTGTTTTCATAATTTTCTTAATTAGTTGTGATTCAATTAGATAGGTTATACTTTGTTTAGATAATCTATGCTTAAGGAATACAATTAATGTTTGAGAATATGCCTGATTATTTGTGAATTAAGAAATAAGAGATTTTAAAGATAATTACAGTTTTGGAATTTTTATCATCATTCATTCATGTGTAATAGTGGAATCTAGTGTCTTGGTTATTTTCAATCTTGAAATAAAATTTAGAATTAAATTTTCTCTATTTTTAGTTTAAATAAGTCTAAAATCAATTGCTTTCACAAGTCTAAACGAACCTTTTACTACAACAAAGTTGAAATCACATCAATTTTTGGCGCCGCCGACGTGGACATGTTTTTAAGTTAGAGTTTTTAGATTTATTATTTTTTAGTTTTTAGATTTTTATTATTTTCTCTTTGTTCTATTTTACGTTTCTTTGGGTATATTTCTTTGTGCTACAGGTTTGGAGTTTGGATCGAAAATAATTTAAGCCAAAGACTTCGGTGACTAAGAGATTAGGAGCCAAAGATAAAAGCTAAAAGAAAAGGAAAAGAAAGACAAAGAAAATTTAATTTAATTTAATTTATTTTATTTTTAGATTTTAGTTTTATTTTAGTTTTTATTTCTTTAGATTTTCTTTTTAGAAATTGTATTAGGATATCTTTTATTTTTGTAATTTTTTTCTTTTGCACTTTATTTTTGGACTTTGGACTGTGAACTTTGGGACATTATTATTTTATTTTTAAACCCTACGGAAGGGTAGTTTTAAATATTAAACCGTTTGCAGAGAAGGACGACGATTACGATATCGTCTCGGCCCCTCGGGTTCGTACATGACATAGGAGTCGTGGCCCGAGTCGACTTCAGCGGTTCATCCCTCGTCTGGTACGGGAGGTAAGTTTTTCGAAACACCCACGAATCCCCTGTCAGCGAGTTTACTGTCTGCCTTAAGGTGAATATATGTTGAGGACTGAATACGGATTTTAATTTCCTAGTAAAGGGCAAGGACAGGCCAAACAAGATAAGGGTTCGGATTTCATCACCGTTCTCTTCTTGCCCACCTTAGGAAAACATAACCTGCGCGAACCCAAGCCTACAATATTGACTAGAACGAGACCTATAGGGTAACGAGCTTAATAGGAAAGTCGTTCGAAAAATATTGGTTGCTCTTTTAAGCATACTTTGAAGTTCAGGAAGATTACTGTAAGTCGATTAGAGCCGCCTTGCAACCCAGGGAAGCGTTGCCAAAGAGGTGGGGGTATCAAAGCTCCTCTGAGCTTCCTCTACTTTTCTGCGACTCACTTTATTCGGATCGATCCAGAGAGGTTTGCTTAGATTGTAACAAATTCCTTTTCGAAGGATTAGAAGATGGTCTAGAAACAATCTAAGTGGAGCCATCATGCTTGTTGTTTGCTAGAAATCTTTAGGTTTGCTTTGGTGGAGTCAGCCTGCTGTGTGTTTGCTTAGAACCTCCCTTCCTTAGGATTTTTTATTTTTATTTTATTTTTTATTTTTTTAGTGTATGCCAAAATCGCTCAAGTCCATTAGTGAGCGTGCTTGGAAAAGAGACACTTTTGTCCGTTTGATTAGTGACGAGCCTAGAGGTTTTTCTTTTGTAGACGGGGAGCTCGAAGACTCTTCTTTGGAGAGCCCTGTTTTTGGAAACTTAAATTTTGAGAATTTAAGTCTTAGTGAGGAATTCACCCCTAGGATTTTTACTGTGCCAACAATGACAACTTTGAAGGAGTACATGTACCCAACTAGGACCAACTGACCATCGTGCATTAAGTTGCCAGCCTCTACGGCTAGTTATGAGTTGAAACCTGGTATTCTTCAGATGATCCCTATATTTTTAGGAAAAGATGATGAAAACCCTTACTTTCACATTAGGGACTTTGAAGAAATTTGTGGAATAATTAATATTAAAGACCTTAGTGAAGAAGTCTTGAAACTTAGGATGTTCCCCTTTTCCTTGAGAGATAAAGCCAAGACCTGGCTGAACAACCTACCATCTGAATCCATAAAAACATGGCAGGAACTTATTGATGCCTTCTATTTTAAATTCTACCCTAAGCATAAAACTCCAGTTGTTAGGCAGGAAATTAGTACTAGTGTTCAACAAGAGGGAGAATCACTTTATAGTTTTTTAAACAGATTCAATGATCTCTTATCCCAATGTCCTCACCATGGGTTTGACAAAATGAAACTAGTAGGGATTCTTTATGATGGTTTAGACTATTTGACCAAAGCCACGGTCGAATCTTTGTGCGCTGGTGAGTTCACTAGTAAAAATACTAATGATGCGTTTTCCTTCTTAGAAGATGTCGCTGAAAAATCCCAACAGTGGGAGTCTTATGTTGAACCCCCTAAAAGACTCTTGATCAATAGAAGTAGCACCAATGTGGTTGATACAGGCTTTGGGTCTGATGCTAAGTTTACTGCTTTGTCTAGAAGGTTAGAAGCTTTGGAATTGAATCAGTCTAAACATAGGTCTTTTGTTGAACCTGATAATAGGATTAGAGCCTCTCAAGTCTCTAGTTGTGGAATAGAACCCAATAACTCGTTTTGGGAAGGTCGGGTTAGTGAAGAGCAATCCCATGCTGTCTATAACAATGCTAGATTTGAAAACCGTCAGAAGTTTGACCCCTACTCAGAGACCTACAACCCTGGTTGGAGAAACCATCCTAATTTCTCTTGGTCTAAAGGACAGAGTCAAGGCCAGTCTAGTAATTCTCAGCTTCCCCCAGGTTTTGGTTATAATAAGAACCCATCAGGTAAAACCCAGTTCCAGAACCCTTCTGAGAATAAAATAACTAGCTTAGAGGAATCTCTTAGTTTATTACAAAAGAGCCAGGACATGTTCGTACAGACCCAAGAAATATTACTAAAGAACCAGGCTAGTTTTCAAGAGGAAACCAAGCAGAATTTTCAACATAATGCCAAGACTCTTGCTAAGTTAGAACTTCAAGTTGGTCAAATGGCTAAGATTCTAAGTGAGAGAGATAATGGGAGTTTTCCTAGTTAGACTCAACCTAATCCTAGAGGAGTTCATGAAATAGGAGGAAGATCATCTGATCATGTGAATACAATCAAAACCCTTAGGAGTGGTAGAAAAATAGACAATAAGGTTTCCATGCCTGATAGTGAACATGCTGTAGTTCACCCTTCTGAATCAGAAGCTGAAGAGATTGATGGAACCTCTAAGGAGACTGATGAGGCCCCTGATGAGCCAAACTTTGTTCCCAGAGCCCCATTCCCATAATTGCTAGTACAAACTAAGAAGGAGTCCACTTTTAATGATATTTTGGAGGTTTTTAAGCAGGTAACTATCAACCTTCCATTATTAGATGCAATTAGGAAGATTCCTCCTTATGCCAAGTTCCTTAAGGACTTGTTTACATGAAAGCGTAAGCTCAGTGCCCATAAGAAATCCTTCCTAGCTAGTCATGTAAGTTCTATTATTCAGAATACTACTACTCCTAAGTATAAAGACCCAGGTTCCCCTACCATTGCCTGTACAATAGGGAAATACCATGTTGAGAAAGCGCTGCTTGACTTAGGAGCCAGTGTAAACTTACTCCCATACCATGTGTACCTTAAGCTAGGACTTGGTGAGATGAAACCTACCCAGATAACACTTCAGTTAGCTGATAGGTCCGTAAAAATTCCTCGTGGTGTGATCGAGGATGTTCTTATTGAGGTCGATAAGTTTATTTATCCAGTGGATTTTGTTATCCTAGATACCCAACCTGTCCCTGACCCAGAGAACCAGATACCGGTAATTCTAGGTCGCCCATTTTTAGCTACATCCAATGCGATCATCAACTATCGAAACGGTATTATGAATTTGTCTTTTGGTAACATGACCATTGAGCTGAACATTTTTCATATTAGTAAGATACCCTCTGAACTAGATGACTCGAGCATAGAAGAGGTCAACATGATAGGAACATTAGTCGAGGAGTCGTTACCAAACGCTTTGTTAGAAGATCCACTAGAGAAATCCCTAGCCCACTTTGGGATTGATTTTGATGATGATAATGTGATTAATGAGGTGAATGCTTTGTTAGATTCAACCCCTTTGTTGGACACTGGTAATGTTTGGAAACCTAAATTCGAACCCCTAGCAGTTTCTGAGTCTACTCTAGTTCCTTCGTTAGGAGAGCCTCCTAAGTTAGACCTTAAACCATTACCAGATACCTTAAAGTATGTGTTTTTAGGTCCATCTGAAACTTTACCTGTGATTGTAGCATCCAACTTGGATAGTGATCAGGAAAGTAGGCTAGTAACCGTCCTTCAAAACAACAAGGAAGCTTTAGGATGGACCATAGCAGACATTAAGGGTATACGTCCTACTGTTTGTATGCATCAGATTTATTTAGAGGAAGATACCAAACCTTCTAGGGAGATGCAACGTCGACTAAACCCTAATATGAAAGAGGTAGTTCGAACCGAGGTTCTTAAGTTGTTAGATGCAGGCATTATCTACCCTATTTCAGACAGCAAGTGGGCCATCCCTGTTCAGGTTGTCCCCAAGAAATCCGGTATTACTGTAGTCCAGAATGAGAACAATGAGTTAATCCCAACCCGAGTGACCACGGGTTGGCGTGTTTGTATTGACTATAGGAAATTGAACAAGGTCACTAGGAAGGACCACTTTCCCCTTCCTTTCATCGACCAAATGCTAGAGAGATTAGCTGGACATAGTCACTACTGCTTCTTAGATGGCTACTCCGGATATAATCAGATCGTTATTGCCCCTGAAGACCAAGAAAAAACTACTTTTACCTGTCCCTTTGGGACATTTGCGTATAGACGCATGCCTTTCAGGCTTTGTAATGCCCCTGCAACTTTTCAGCGTTGTATGATGAGCATATTTTCTGACATGGTAGAACGGTTCTTAGAGGTCTTTATGGATGATTTTTCAGTATTTGGTTCGTCTTTTGATGAGTGCTTGCATCATTTCTCATTAGTTTTGACTAGGTGTAAGGAGAAGAATTTAGTGCTTAATTGGGAGAAATGTAATTTCATGGTTCGTTCAGTAATTGTTTTAGGGCATATCATATCTTCTAAGGGTATAGAGGTAGATAAAGCCAAAGTTGACCTTATTAAGACTTTACAGGTCCCAAAAACCGTAAGAGATATTAGGTCATTCTTAGGGCATGCAGGTTTTTATCGTTGATTCATTAAGGATTTTAGCTTGATCTCTAGACCTCTTTGCAATTTGCTTGCAAAAGATGTTAAGTTCGTCTTTGATGATGCTTGTTTAGAGGCTTTTGAGAAGCTTAAGACTTTACTCACTACCGCCCCCATAGTCCAGGAACCCAACTGGAACCTACCCTTTGAGATCATGTGTGATGCTTCAGATTTTACTATTGGTTTTGTGTTAGGTCAGCGAGAAAACAAATTATCCATGTGATTTACTATGTTTGCAAAACTCTGAATGATGCCCAGTTGAACTATACTACTACAGAGAAGGAACTGTTAGCCATTGTGTTCGCCTTAGACAAGTTTAGACCCTATCTCTTAGGTTCTAAGGTTATAATCTTCACTGATCATGCTGCTTTGAAATATCTTCTTTCCAAGAAGGATACAAAACCTAAATTGATTAGATGGATCCTATTGTTGCAGGAATTTTCCTTAGACATTAGAGACAAAAAAGGTGCAGAAAATGTAGTAGCAGACCACTTGTCTAGGCTTGTTTTGGATACCCCTGATGACTCCCCTCCTGTTAGAGATAGTTTTCCTGATGAACAACTGTTCTTTGTTACCCAATTACCTTGGTATGCGAATATAGTGAACTATCTTGTTACTGGTCGAATGCCCCAACATTGGGGTAAACAAGATCGTTCTAGATTTTTAGCTGAGGTTAAGCACTTCTTTTGGGATGATCCTTATTTGTTTAAGTATTGTCCAGACCAGATTATTATGAGATGTATACATGAGATTGATCAGTCAAGTATTATTTCCTTTTGTCATGATCATGCTTGTGGGGGTCACTTTAGTGCTAAGAAGACTGCTGCTAAGATATTACAGTGTGGATTCTATTAGCCTTCGTTGTTTAAAGATTCCCACAGTTATTATGTTACTTGTGAACGTTGCAAGAAATTAGGAACCATTTCCCGTAGGAACATGATGCCCTTGAACCCTATCTTAGTTGTTGAGGTCTTTGATGTGTGGGGTATTGACTTTATGGGTCCATTTCCTAATTCTTTTGGTAACCTATACATCCTTGTCGCTGTAGACTATGTCTCTAAGTGGATTGAGGCGGTTGCGTGTAAAACCAATGACCATAGGGTCGTAGTCAAGTTTTTGAAAGAGAATATACTTACACGTTTTGGTACGCCGCGAGCTATAATTAGTGATGGAGGTTCACACTTTTGTAATAGACCATTTGCTCTTTTAATGAAACAGTATGGTATTACCCACAAAGTAGCTACCCCATATCACCCACAGACTAGTGGTCAGGTAGAGGTCTCCAATAGGAAATTAAGCGTATTTTAGAGAAAACAGTTAATCCCAATAGGAAAGACTGGTCATTGAGGCTTACTGATGCCTTATGGGATTACCGTACTGCGTTTAAGACACCCATTGGAATGTCACCTTATCGTTTAGTATTTGGCAAGGCATGTCACCTGCCTGTTGAATTAAAGCATAAAGCCTATTGGGCTATTAAGCAGCTAAACTTTTCACTTGACAAGGCAGGAGCTCACAGAAAGCTCAAGCTCAATGAGTTGGACGAGATTCGTAGAGATGCATATGATAGTGTTAAGGAGTATAAGAACAAAATGAAACTTGTGCATGATAAGAATATTTTACGAAAGTCATTTTCTCCAGGTCAAAAAGTTCTTCTGTATGACACCCGTTTGCATCTATTCCCCAGGAAGTTGTGCTCTCGGTGGACAGGTCCTTTTGTGGTCCGTAATGTTTTTCCTCATGGATCTGTTGAGATCGAGACACCGGATGGTTCTTCGAAGGTTAACGGTCAGAGATTGAAACCCTTTTTAGAGCCCTTTCCTACAGGTGATGTTGAGGAGGTCCCTCTGGAGGACCCTGCTTACCCTTGATTCGAGGTCATTGTATGTTGTATATTAGTTTTTTTATTTCTCTCTTCACCCATGTACTATCTTTCCAACTTCTCCTTGTGTTATTTTTGGTACTGCTCTTTCATTAGAAACATTGAGGAAAATGTTAGATTTAAGTTTGGGGGTATGGGAAAAACTTTTTAGTTGCAATAAATAAACTCCAGAGCCTAGAAATTTATGCCTATTAAGGATGGCACAAACCAATCTAAGTGGATGGAACCATTTTGGTTTTAGGAGTTAAGGAACCAATCTGAGTAGATGGAAACATCTATAAGAGTCTATTCGTAAAAGCACAGAGCTCAGGTGTTAGAAATAACATGATAGTTTCGCCATATCTCGTTGAGTCCTTTTCACTTCTGTTTTTATTTTATTTTCTTTTTAAAATATGTTTCTCTAAGTGATTAGGTGGGGCTCACGATTCAAGTTGTTACCACTGCTAGGGTGTAATAGAGTGATTGAGAAAAGAAAAGAAAAAAGACCAGACCAATAGACCAATCGGAATAAATATTAACACTTGGATAGCAATATGTGTGTGTTTTCCCTGTCTCCGTCGCCTAAACAAGCGTGGAATGCAGGATCCATAGGAATTACCATGTAATCTGCTGACAAGAAGCATGCGTTTGGATCCACAAGATCTAATCATGTTGTTAGTTCTAAATAAATAAATAAATAATGTGTGTTCAATAAATCGACCGCTGGTTCCCTTGTATATGCCAGACGAGTTGATCTAGAATTAGGATTATTGACCACTGGTCCCCTTGTATATGCCAGTTGTGTTGATATTAGTCAAACCGGTATCTCAGTCCATTAGGATAGGTTCATCTTTGCAGAGGCCTTCAGACAGATATGAGAAACACCGTTCACCTAGTCAACATCAAAACCATCTATGTTTTTCTATATCCATCTCTTAATCTATCCATGTGATTTGTTGACTCCGGATATTGATGTCCATAGTGAAACTATATGAGTAGAGCTCTGTTACTTATATATGAATTTTAGTATGCTTGAGTGCAAACTCGTGTACATCAATTGGAATTTCGCATCAGGGTACTTCCTCCCGTAATCAATAAGTATGCCAACCAAGGAGGTTCTTTAGTGCCATTTCAAGGTTCTGCGTAGATAGCTAGGGTCTGGAGTAAAGGTTTTGTGGGTACACCTCTGGTAAACCCTCCCGAGACTATAACTCGACCACTAGGGCCACCTATGGGTTCAAAGGCTTGTTGCACACGCTAAGTGCAATCGCGATGCCTGCGACAGTGAGTTAGGATTTTATTTTGTAGTTTTTATTTGCTCGGGACTAGCAAATAATAAGTTTGGGGGTATTTGATAGACGCATTTATGTGTCTATTTTCATCTCTATTGGGGGTATTTGTTAGTACCCATTTTTGTACTTATTATGGTGTTTTATGTGTTTGTAGGTATTTTTGGGAAATAAACATTTTTGGAAAAATTGGCTCGAAAAATTATGCGGAGAACCCCTGGAGGATATTTGTTATTCGGACTCTCAGTTTGGATAAGGGACACCTGTTATTCGTACCCCCGGTTTGGTTAAGGGGACACCCTTCTTCTTCACGGTTTAAGAAAATTTGGCGGGAAAGTGCAGGTTCGAATATTTTTCACCTGCGGAGTTTTCTGTTTTGAATTTGGAGGAGCTGTGGAGAGATTCAATCACTCCAATCGACTCATTCCAGCCTGTTACACTCACACAGGACTGGTAAGTCCTTCATATTCGAAAAACTTGGGTTGAATACGTGGAATTTCTACACAACAGGGAGTACGTGTGCGGATGAGATAATGACGGGATTACAACGTGATTTTACGTGTGATGCTCGTGTTTGGATAGAGCTTAGCCGCTGCAGAAGCGTGAAGGAAGATTCAGCACTCGTTGACAGCGTGAAAAGAGAAGAAAGGGAAGAAAATATTCCCGAGAAGATATTCATTCACTGCCGAGTAATGTAAGATTTGTTGGAGTTATGGAGGAGTATTCTCGGTGATGTGAGGCTATATAATGTGTGGAGGAGTAATAGAGCGCAGCAAGGAGAATTGGGAGCAGTTTGGAACATTAGAAAGCCGGAAAATCAAAGTTGCAGGAAGAACATTTTTTCTGCTGGTGAAGAACTTACGAAGAACATAAGACACTCAAAGACAGTCGTTCTTCAACAGTGCCAGTGACGGTTATTTCTTATCGTTTCCTATAACAATTGAGTTTGTAACAAATATAAGTGTTACAAACCCGGTTTTAATAATTTTTCTCCAATTTCATCATTTGTGAACCATTTTTGAGCATTAATAAAGATGAATTTTGAGCATGTTTCCATGATGATGATGAGCTAATTCTCGCGTAATCAAGGCATGGAGGAAGCTATTGATGCATGAATAATTGGTAACTATTCTATTTTTCTCTGATTTGCATTTTATAATTCACTCAAATCACTGCTTTGCAGAATTTTAATTGTTTGCATAATTTTCTTAATTAGTTGTGATTCAATTAGATAGGTTATACTTTGTTTAGATAATCTATGCTTAAGGAATACAATTAATGTTTGAGAATATGCCTGATTATTTGTGAATTAAGAAATAAGAGATTTTAAAGATAATTAGAGTTTTGGAATTTTTATCATCATTCATTCATGTGTAATAGTGGAATCTAGTGTCTTGGTTATTTTCAATCTTGAAATTAAATTTAGAATTAAATTTTCTCTATTTTTAGTTTAAATAAGTCTAAAATCAATTGCTTTCACAAGTCTCAACGAACCTTTTACTACAACAAAGTTGAAATCACATCAATCAACTTCTTCATTATCATCACCTATTCCTTCTTCTTGTCTTCCAACTCTTCCTTGTTCATCTTCTACTTCTAAAATGTCAGTTCCTCTACCTCCCACTCCCAATTTTTTCTTACCTCTTCCTCGAGGATCGGGAGTTTTAGAAGTAGAAGGCGTTACCTCCATCTTCTTCCTCCTTTTACCTGCAATGTTCCTGACATAAGTATAAAACTTATAAGCCTAATACTTCAAACAACAAAGAAAAACGAACTATATGAAATATGGATTTTAAATAACTAAAATTTGTCAACAAATCAAAAGGTTCGGCTAACCCGAAGTAACATGAATGAGCCGAACTATGTCTTAATCTTTTGATTATTATACTCAGAGAGTGGTTCGTCTTATATGTAAAATATACTTTCAAGCCGATCCTTCACATTCGGCTCAACACTAATAGTATCGAATAAGCCGAACCTATACTTATGAATTGAAACACATATTCGGCGCATAATGAAATCATAGAATAAGCCGAACCACTACACTTGTACAATTTATGAATTCTAACATTACATATTCGGCTCAAAACTAATAATATCGAATAAACCGAATGTATACTTATGAATTGAAACCCATATTCGGTGCATAATGAAATCATAGAATAAGCCGAACCTCCACACTTGAACAATTTATGAAATTCTGACAATACATATTCGGCTCAAAACTAATAGTATCGGATAAGCCGATCCTAGATACAGGGCTTCTATGTAACTAAGTTCGGCTCAAAACAGATATGAACTATTAAGCCGAACTGTTCATATGCACTTTCAGAGTTCAGTTTCAAGAGCAGTTCGACGCAAATCTGAATATACTTTTAAGATGAACCCTACACTGTAACCGCCGCAAAACCCTAATTTTTGACGTATTCAACCTATTATACCAATCAAAAACATCAAATACGAGATGGGTTTGTAGAACTTACTTCCTTATCCTCATTTCAGGAGTTGGTTCTTCACTCGGTTGAATTTCCGATTCGATTTCGGTTTCTACATATTCACCTTCATATTCAATTGGTTCTTCAGTTGATTTCTTAGAACGCGTTGCCTTATTCTTTGTACGACGACCCATTATATAGTTGAGTTTAATCGACGATCAAATTTTCACGAATCGACGATTATCAGTTTCACGGCGATGCGATGAAAAAAAAGAGTGAGGGTTCGGCAAGAACAAGGCAGGGGAGGAAGAAGAAGACTTGTTTTGAGAAACTGATTTTATGTTTTTGTAATAGTGGTAAGGCTAGATTAGTAATTTAAAAGGTTTAAGGGCATATAGGTAATTGAACTACCCATACGGTACCCCTTATAAGGTCACCCAAGATGGGACTATTGTTTTGTATGCCCTGAAATTTTTAGGTATGCCCAAAAGCATGGTTCAAAAAAATTTGAATCGGTATTCAACAATCATAAAATTTCTGCTGTCCTTCCAAAAAGAAAAAAAAATCTGTTAGGAAATATTATGTGGCTGCCCCCATGCCATGCCCACACCAGAAAGGCAGAAAGATACATTACATCTCATGGGCTACGAAACTGTCATAGACTCATCATAATCATAGACTCACAGCTCACTGTATAATTCTATGGCGTGTGCATAAGGTAGCCATTCACAAGTGGCATTGCCAATAATTCTTGATACCGATAAAAATTAATATAAACAACCGTACATTCTTTTATTAAATTTTCCTCTTACGTCAATCTATTTTTCATTCATTGTATACGTCAATCTATTTTTCAATACTACGAATAGAAAACAAATAATTTACTTCGTATGAACAAGAGATCCAGTGCTGGGAAATGTTTTGTTTTATTGGATTTGTACCTCGAAAGGTTGGGTATCCTCTTGTATCAATCAGTACTTTATTGACATGAGCCTTGATTTCTTGAAGAGTCGTGACCTAAAAATAGTTGCATTATGTCCTCTTCATAGGCCCTTGTTGCGGGGAAGACCATTCCAAAAACCATGATCCACTTAATTTGGTCTTCCCATCCAACAAACTAAATTAACCGAGTTATTTGTAATGACTTTGTAACAAATCCACAAGTTTCTCTAGTTTTTAGCTACTCAAAAACTAACTTATTATTTTCTTGTTGTCCAACTAAGAAAACTAGTAACTTCAACCTCAAATGCAACTTTGTAAAATGTTTTGATCTTACAATCAAATGTACTATCATTTTTGCAGATTAAGCCCTTTCACCATCTGCATCTCTTAACCTCTCCAACCATATCCCTCCACAATACATGTAAGTTGTTCTCTCACTCGCTCTATTGCTGAATGTATTTATGAGGTTGTTAATACTTTTTTTTTTTTTGATTCAAAAAGGGATTTTATTAAGAGTTATAAATGAGAAATTACAGATTACTTATTGTTGCTAATCGAGGCACTTATATCAGGGGGAAAGTTATCATAATACTCAAAACTATTATTGTCTATCCTAGCTTTCTTAGCAATACAATCTGCTGCTCTATGGTTCATGGTGGTAGGGTATTCTCGCATTGATGTTGTTTTGTTTGTTCTAATGCTCTTTATGTGTATATTTGATGTTGTTTTGTTTGTTCTAATGCTCTTTATGTTCATATTTGAAGTTTCATGATACCAGTGACCTGAGTTCGAAACTCGTCAGCACTAAATTTTTTACCAATAAATTAATAAAAAAAATTCTTTTTGCTTTGCATGACATGCACGCCATGAATATGCGTCGTTATAATTGCTCTCTTAATTGTTTGCAACTTGTAAGTTACTTTGGCCTGGTTCTGTAGATTTTAATTATTTTTCATTGTTTTCAATGTATTAGGAATTGAAGAAAAAAGTTTAGGAGATAAAAAGGGACAAAAAAAAATGGCATCACCTGGTGCAGATTCTTACACCCCACGTAACATACTTATAACAGGAGCTGCTGGTTTCATCGCATCACATGTTGCTAATCGTTTAATAAAGAATTACCCCAACTACAAAATCGTCGTCATCGACAAACTAGATTATTGTTCAAGCCTCAAAAACCTTCTCCCCTCAAAATCCTCCCCTAACTTCAAATTTGTCAAAGGTGACATTGCAAGTGCTGATCTCGTAAACCATTTATTGGTATTAGAAGAGATCGACACGATAATGCACTTTGCAGCTCAAACACATGTTGATAATTCATTTGGGAACTCATTTGAGTTCACAAACAATAACATCTACGGAACCCATGTTTTACTGGAAGCATGCAAAGTTACCCGTCGCGTTAAACGTTTCATTCATGTAAGTACGGACGAAGTCTATGGCGAGACAGACAGTGAAACTGACGTGGGAAATCCTGAGGCTTCACAACTTCTTCCTACTAACCCATATTCTGCTACTAAAGCTGGTGCTGAAATGCTTGTAATGGCATACCATCGATCTTACGGCTTACCGACCATAACCACCCGAGGTAACAATGTCTACGGTCCAAACCAGTTCCCTGAAAAGCTGATCCCAAAGTTTCTTCTCCTTGCAATGAAAGGACTTCCTCTGCCAATACATGGAGATGGTTCAAATGTTCGAAGCTATTTGTATTGCGAAGATGTCGCCGAAGCATTTGATGTTGTTTTACACAAAGGTGCAATAGGGCATGTGTATAATGTTGGGACCAAAAAGGAAAGAAGTGTTCTTGACGTTGCCGAAGATATATGCAAGCTTTTTAATTTGGACCCGAAGCAAAATATAAAGTTCGTCGATAATCGCCCTTTCAATGATCAGCGGTACTTTCTGGATGACCAAAAGCTCAAGAAACTTGGATGGCAGGAGAGGACGTCCTGGGAGGAAGGGTTGAAGATAACCACAGAATGGTACAGAAACAATCCAGATTGGTGGGGAGATGTAACTGCTGCACTTCTTCCTCACCCTAGAATGAGTGTCGTCGGGAACTCAAATGACGACACATATTTTGTTCAATGTGGGTATGAAAGAAAAGCCGACGATGGAAACAAAACAAATTTGAAGTTCTTGATTTATGGGAAGTCAGGCTGGATAGGGGGATTACTAGGAAAGCTCTGTAAGGAAGACGGGATTGCATTTGAGTACGGATGTGGACGGTTAGAGGATCGCAGGTCGATCATTGAGGATATTAGGAAGGTTAGTCCTACTCATGTTTTTAACGCAGCCGGTGTGACAGGTAGACCTAACGTCGATTGGTGTGAAACGCATAAGGTGGAAACCATTAGGACTAACGTAGTGGGTACCTTAACGTTGGCTGATATTTGCAAAGAGCATGGCCTTTTGATGGTTAATTTTGCGACAGGATGTATTTTCGAGTATGATAATGATCATAAAGAAGGTTCTGGCATTGGATTCAAAGAAGAGGATACGCCAAATTTCATCGGTTCTTTCTATTCGAAGACTAAAGCCATGGTACGTATAATTATATAAACTTCTGAATGCACCACACTGCATGCATGTCTATTTTTAACGGATATATGATATTTTTTTGGCAGGTTGAGGATCTTTTGAAAGAATACGAGAATGTTTGTACGCTTAGAGTGAGAATGCCGATATCGTCAGACCTCAGCAATCCGAGAAACTTCATCACAAAAATCAGTCGTTACAATAAAGTTGTAAACATACCTAACAGCATGACAGTACTAGACGAACTTCTACCGATATCTATCGAAATGGCTAAAAGGAATTGCAGAGGGATATGGAACTTCACTAATCCAGGCGTGGTAAGCCACAATGAAATCTTAGAAATGTATCGCGATTATATTGATCCTGGATTCAAATGGGAGAATTTTAACCTTGAAGAACAAGCTAAAGTTATTGTAGCACCAAGGAGTAACAACGAGTTAGATGCTACAAAGTTAAAAACTGAATTCCCTGAATTGCTATCGATCAAAGATTCGATTATTAAGTTTGTATTCGAGCCCAACAAGAAAACTTAGAATCGTTTTCATGTTGCATTTTTAGTTTTGATTATTGCATTGTGTGGGATGTTTTCATCTATTGTATCTCGAATTGTTAAGTTTTCTTCTTTTCAAGTTTTTTTTCCCCCTCCTTTTTGCTAATTTATTTGTTGAAGCATGCAAGGAATTTATTAGATTAGAAAGCGATTATACCAAACATTCTTTTTCTATTTGTTTTAATTTGTTCTGAAGTTTTGTGGCGCGTGGAATAGTACTGGCTGTTCATCACCATGGCCGGTGGAATACTACTACATACCAGGCCTAGTTATAAAATCCCCATCATGAATATTAAATTCACGGGTAAAAAAAAAAAAAAAAAAAAAAAACAACAACAACAGATGCTATGGAGTCTGAACTCTGGAATAAGACCAGGTCTCGCATTTCCTTGATTCCCAGGGGAAAGCGTTGGCAAAGGCCATGCTCCAAAATAGCAAAATTGGCTCTCAAGTTTGGAGGGATGAACTTTGGAAACCGAAGTGGTAACCCTTACCTGTCAGCTTAGCATGAAACCATTACTAAGCTATTTTTTGGTCCCTTTCAGTTCTTATTTTTAAAAATTACTTATATATGTTTGAGTCTCATTTTTCTTTTTTTCTTTTCCATTCTTTATTCTATCAAACAGGGAACTCCTTTTTTTTTATATATTGAACAATGCCTCCAAAAAATTTCTTCATCTCCATGTTCTTACTACTAGTAGGGACCTAACTAAAGTTCATAAGATGATTCATAAGCTGTGGTTCCGACTTTGGTTTCCTACAAGAGACCACCTCAAGAGGCTTAAACTTTTCCACTCGCATCACATCAGTTTCATATATACTCAGACTCTGCTTGGGAATGTTGTTTGACTAGTCCATTCCAAATCCTGTTGTAGGATTCCTTGTTAATGTTAATTTGAAGAATGCATGTTAGTAAACACTTATAATAGAATTCGTTTTTCGCCAATTTAAGACTGTGGTCCCCTGCCCCCTTGCCCCTTAGTATCTACGTCTAATGGTTATACTTAACTGTCTAACGGACTGGCCGACTTGATGGCTTCAAATTTAAGTTATATACGTGTCATTACCAACCACAGGTCTAGCTGCCAACCAAGCTATATACGACTTACGTGTTATAGAGGAACGGAATTGATAGGTCTTATAATCAGCCTAATACATTGTTTCATGTCATTTCAATTCATTTTTAATTCAACATTTAGGTGGTAGGATTATCAATGAAGCCGACCCACATAGTGTTGTTGTAAAGGGACAATAGCCCCACATCACTAGTTTCCGCATTATGAACTTCAAATATAATATGGAAGGACCGCTCCACCCATAGCCAATTGGTTTTGAGTTGGATGCCCGCAGAATTTTACATGGTATCAGAGCTAGGCCCGTACGCGGGGTGTAGGCCAAATTAGTGGCCACCGTGACCGAATGACTGGTCACTCGTATGACCTGTACGTGGGGTGGACCGTGACCGAATGTCACTTACACACCCATGACCCACACGTGTGTAGGTCCACGTGTTAGGCCGAATGAATGGCGGGAAGGGTGTGAAAGGATAATAGTCCCACATCACTAGTTTCTGCATAATAATTTTAAAATATAATATGGAAGGGTCGCTCCACCCATAGCCAATTGGTTTTGAGTTGGATGCCCGCAGAATGAATTTAACAGTTGTACAATCGTAATATATAGTTTGAAAACAAGACGATCAACAAAAGGGTTCTTAATTTCAATCAAAAGGACAGCTTTATATGGTTGTCAGCTCAAACTTAATAAAGAAGTAGATAAAGCTCATTTTCTTAGGTAGGTTTGCTTGGGTTGTCCCTGTGGGTCGCTTGATTTTATTTCTGATCATACTGCACAAACCCAACTGGATCTCGTATTATTTATTTTCTGGTTGGGATGAAGAAGAGAGAGCAGAGACACAGGACGGGAGTTTTAATTCTACTGGTGAAAATGTTGGTGAAACTCGACAACCGGGCAGATTCGGCGGGTAGGCAGGTTACGGAAACGAGCCCATGCGATACGGGCATACGGCCATGCCTATGTAGTATGGGAAAATAAAAACACAGTGAAGAAACCTCGCCTCTGAGCAGCACAATCTATCTTCTGCTAAATTTTATTAACCCAATACAAAAAAAATGTTTTTTTTTTGTGATATACTTGGCACATGGAAAAAAACAGAGAGTCAATAAGTATTTAATAGTGATTGCAACACTAAACAAACAATTTTATGTTATTTATATCTTTCAATATGATCGGGCAATTGTAAAAACATAGATGGTTAATTACTTCATGGCAAAGTTTCGTCGACTCGTGAATTTTAACGTTTGACGAGACATGCAAATTGTATGTTGTTTTCTTCTCCTTCACACAACAAAAGGTGATCGTGATTTGCTGTCCGTTGGCAGCTTCATTTGCAAGATTACAACACAAAGCTTTTCGGAACATTTGATTTCCATAAGTCAGTAGCTAGTGGACTAGTAGAATGCTGTTCGAAATTCATAGTCCAACAATTAAAACCAAACCTAGTAAAAGAAGCCTTTCTGAGGAACGGTACGTAGGCTGCGTACGAACACGATGCCAACCAACTAATGAATGTCACGTATTGGACTGGAGTCCCAGGACTATAAATTACTTCGGTTAATATTCAGTAACTCTAAACGAACGGTGAAAAGTAGACTTCTCAAAAACTGCCTAGAATCCTCGACAAATGAAATGTTTTTTCCCTTTTTTTTTTTTTTTCTCTGCCGAGTCTCATGAATTCAGGTAGGACACATAAATCTCCAAAACAAGATTTGACCATTCCTCTTTCAAGAGTTTTGGAAGTATAATTTTCTTAACAGTTTGTCTAGAACTACTCTGCGTCTCACATGCATTTCTTCCTTTCCCCCACCCCTCTAGCCACCAAGTTCTTCTTTTAGAAAGCTTGCTTTCACATGTGGATTGCTAGATATTATTGCACCATAATTACTAAAAGAGTATTATGACATATTTTTCATTGCGTGAAAGAAAAAAGAAATAGGAGTTATCTAATATAGATACTAGTTAGCTTAGTACAACATGCACTTTTTGGTGAAAGCTGTATAAGTAGAGGTTCAGAAGAAGAAAAAAGGTGAAGAAGAAGAAGCGGAAAGAAAGGAAGAAGGAATTAGCAACAGAGAGTCATTTGAATAAAAAGTAGTTGTAAAAAGACTCAAAAAATCTTCATTTCTTTCTTTCTCTTCTTTGTTCCAATCTTTCTTAATCAGTTAGTTGTTGTATAAACTCTTTAGTGGAAGTAGTTTATTATCTATTTCAAGCTTCTCATTTATGAATTGAGCACTATTACATACAAAAAGAGTTAGAATTGGGATTTGGAGAGGAATTGAAGATTTGATGTTATTTTTAATTCCTTAATAATCAAAAAGAAAATATACATATAAAAATGGTTGCCCCTTTGTCAACTTGGCCATGGGAACACCTCGGAAGTCTCAAGGTATGTTCTATATTACACTTCCATTAAATTTTGATTCATATAATTTCATTTTCTTTAAAAAAAAAATAGTTTTGTTAATTAACATTCTGATTTTCTTGCGTTTGAACTGAACAGTATTTGATATATGGACCTCTACTTGCAAAACTCTACTACTCAAGGAATTTTGAAATGGATGATAATTCATCATCAACATGGTGTTTTCATTTACTCATTCTGTGTTCTCTTAGACCAGTTATGTATCAATTCTGGTTCACTTTCTCATATATGTTATTCTTTACTCGTACACGCCTCATCGATCACCGTGGCGTCGACTTCAAACAAATCGATCGTGAATGGAACTGGTATGTGCATATTATTTTCATGAATGAAATGATTCCATAATATTACGAATATGTATTGAATTTATAATATGAAATAATTAATTCAACTTTTTTTTTAATGAAACAGGGATAATTTCATAATTCTTCAAGGAATAATGGCTGCAATTGGTGGATACAAGTTTTTTGATGAATATAATAAGCTTCCGACATGGAATTCAGTTGGATTTTTGATTACAATACTACTTCATATAGGAATATCAGAGCCATTATATTATTTTCTTCACAGATATCTTTTCCATAATGATTATTTCTTTTCTAAATATCATTCATTTCACCATAAGTCTTCAGTGACACAGTCTTTTACAGGTAAGAATGCAGTTTTTGTTTTTGAAATTCTCACCTATTTAATTTCTTTTTGCCCTTCTTTATTTATTACTTCAACAATATCATCATATCAGTACTGAAAATCTTAATTTCTTGGTGTCTTGTTTGTTGCAGCTGGCTCTGGTACATTTTTGGAACATATCATATTGAGTATGATAATTGTAATCCCTGTTATAGGACCACTTACGTTCGGATTGGGATCGAAAAGTATGATATTCGGGTACATTTTAGTGTTCGATTTCCTGAGAGGTTTCGGTCATTGCAACGTAGAAATCGTTCCGGAATGGATATTCAAGTTCTTCCCGTTCTTACGATACACTCTATACACTCCCACGTAAGTTTTCTTCTCAGAAGGTTTAAAAATGGAAAGAGAGAAATTTATTAGGACTACTACGTATTCATGTGTTTATGGCTGAAATGCTGGTAAGTGTTGCTGTTCGTAGTCTGTTTTATTGAAATTAGTATAAAAATCGTACGGTTAACTCATACTATCCCCATGTTCCTCACCTCAGTGGGGGCATAGAAAACGACCTCTATCAGATTCAGATGAACTATACATATCTCTCTTACAATTAACAAAAACCAGATTTTAGCTAACAATCTAATCATTTATATGGGTGAACCAAGCCTGGGCAGAAGCCCCTAACTTGTTATATATATATACTCTTAAAATCCACTAGGAAAATTGGTTTTTCACTTCTCTTATTTTTAATCCCGACTAGTACAGGAATCGACTGTTTTATTAATTATTTTTTTGCCAAGAATGAAAACATGTTCATTTTCATTATCTATCGTCACGCAACTTCACATGTTATCCATCTAGAATGCAGACATGCTCATTGTGCATGTTTTTGAACTAATTAATTATACTATTGTTAAGACAATTAACTGATCTAACTCCCTTATGTTTTGGCGATTGGGATAACACAGATACCATAGCCTGCATCACAAGGAAAAAGACACCAATTTCTGTCTATTCATGCCACTATTTGATGCACTGGGAAATACAGTAAATAGCAAGTCATGGGAGTTGCACAGACAAACAAGTTCAGGGTTAAAAGGGACGAAAGTGCCGGACTTTGTATTTTTAGCTCATGTAGTCGACGTGAGTGCTGCAATGCACGTACCATTTTCATTTCGGTCGGTCAATTCCGTGCCATACAGGTTCAGGTTGGTTCTCTTGCCAATCTGGCCGATAGCCTTCACGATGATGCTTGTAATGTGGGGTTTTTCGAAGACATTCTTCGTGTCTTTCTACAACCTGAGAGGGAAATTTCACCAAACATGGACCGTTCCTAGATTTGGTTTTCAGGTACTTTCAAAATTTGCCATGCATAAATTGAAATCCATATTTTATATTCGACCACTGGAGTAGCGTCATAATTCATTTTGTTATGCATTTTGCTTGCCCCTTGCAGTATTTCATACCATCGGCAAAAGATGGGATTAATAACCTAATAGAAGAATCAATCCTCAGAGCTGATAAGTTGGGAGTCAAGGTCATCAGTCTTGCCGCATTGAATAAGGTCAGCTTTTTTTATTATGCTGTTCTAACTCAATATCTGCTTCATGACTGACCATTAAACGGGCATCCTATTTTATTCCGCAAATCCCAGGCATTTCCTATCTGAATTAATAAAATTGTGTTTATATTGTCTCTGCGGATACATATAGTAATGGAAAATGCTTCCAGTGGTAGATACAGATTCAAAGTAGCAGGGAGCCAAAACCGACCACTGAGGCAAAACAATAATTTAAATAAATAAATAAAACAATCGGGAAGTTTTTTTTGTCAAATCACGCATAAATAGTTATCGGGAACCGGTCCGTAAACCGCCCTTCCATACCTGGCTTAGCCCTACTATAGTCGATGTCTAGTTTTGCCCCCACATGCTCCTATGATCAAAACATAATCGACTTCTCATTATTTTCAAAATTGACTTCAAAATTGAGTGAGGGTTGAGAAGACTGAATTTCAAAATCCAAATTATGACAAAAACCGTGAAGAGGATGAAACTATGAAGTATCAACAACAGGCTTAGACCCTGATTTTTGGTGTTTTTAAACACTCTTGTAGTTTCTCTACATATGTTAAAAAAAAAATCTTTAATTTTTTTAAAGAAAGACCAATTATAGATCTGTTCGTTGTAAAAAAGTTATCTTTATCAGATGTAGCTTCACTAGAAAAATAAACGGTTAAAAAAATGTTACGTCAGGCACCAACAACCCAGTGGCAACTAGGCGACTTCTTTTCAAACCATTTTTGCACAAAATAAAATCTGGTTACGTAGATATTAGGGCAACTGTGCCAGTGTCACTAACATAGTACGGATTAAGAAATTAACATCCATTAAATCGCCTTTGGACACCCTATTTTTTCTTTATGACATTTGTGGTCCTTGTAAGTGAAGTGTGCAGCTGCAGCCTCAAAGTCAAGGATACCTAAGAGCCACGTATTATCACCAAGATATTTATGTTGAAAGAACATAGACATGACACACTTGCTCTAGCTAGTGGCATCAAATATATGTAACTGAGCCTTCATAACTGGCTTTGGCTGGTATAGTGTACAGTATTTGAGCATGTGAATCTCACATCTAGCTTTCACAATTCCCTCTTGGTAGTTCCTACGTTCTTATCATCAAGGTCAATGGCAATGAACAGTTTAAACTTTAAAGTACACTAATGAGCAATCACATAAACCTAAAGTTATGTTTGGTCATACAAGTTAATTTTGGAATTTCAAAGTGGCGTCAAGAGGATGTAAACTTAAATTTGTGTTGGTTGGGTCATTCTGAAATACTGTATGATTCTTTTGTATGTGAAAGTAACAGTGTTGTCAATTTGATAATGACAATGTAGAATGAAGCTCTTAATGGTGGAGGTACGTTGTTCGTGAAGAAGCATCCGGATCTCAAAGTACGAGTTGTTCATGGGAACACTTTAACAGCGGCTGTAATACTTAACGAGATCAAGAGTGATGTGAAGGAGGTTTTTCTTACTGGAGCCACATCCAAGCTAGGAAGGGCCATTGCTCTTTACCTTTGCCGAAAAAGAATTCGTGTCTTGGTAAGCCCAATCTTATCTCATAGTAGTATTTTGGCAGTTCTGGCATAAATTTTCATTGATGCCTTTGAATTCTGATGACACCCATTCACTCTAGTTATGTTTAGTAAAATTTATGAATATCTATTTATGATTATAGATAATCATAAATTGATCACAAATAATTTTTTCAAATAATTGATTATCTTAGAATGATGATTTCAAAAAGGAGAGGAAAGAACAATGATTTAGATTTTTTTTTTTTAATCCTATGTTGTTTTTTTATCTCTCTTGATAGTTTAGAGAAAATAAGAAGAAAAAACTCAATTAAGTTTGTTAGAAATAATAATTGATTATAATAAATTTTTAAAATATTTTTTTTCTATTTACGAAAATAATAGAATTTTTCAATTATGATTAAAATAATCAATTATTATAATGGCTATCAAACACATATAGAGTTTAATATAATCTGCATAATGGATTATGGGCTGATAATCCATTAAAATAATGGTTACCAAACATTTTAAGGTCCGCCAAAGTGCATTACTAAATAATATTTGCCAGTCACTTGATGCATTACTAAAGTCTCCCTATTCTAATGAGCTTCTTACAAATTTCTTACTTTTTTTCGTAATATATATGATTTCAGATGTTAACTTTGTCTAAAGAAAGATTTGAAAGCATTCAAAGAGAAGCAGACAAGGAATTGCAGGGTTATTTGGTGCAAGTCACCAAGTATCAAGCGGCCCAAAATTGTAAGGTATGGTAAAATTCGCCTGGCATTCTATTCAAATAGTGAAATTTGAGTTGCAAAGGAAAAAAAAAGTTTATATGTATTACGAGTTCATAAAAAGTTGAGGTGAAATTGGTATGGGCAGACATGGATCGTAGGTAAATGGATTACTCCGAGAGAACAAAGATGGGCACCACCTGGAACTCATTTCCATCAGTTTGTTGTCCCACCGATCTTTGCCGTACGAAGAAACTGTATTTACAGTGCTTTAGCAGCTATGAAACTACCTGAGGATGTGGAAGGTTTGGGAACATGCGAGGTATGTTTAGCACAACTTTTCTTCTTCTTTAAATCCATGTCAAAATATGCATGCCAACTGAGTAAATGTCGAGACATTCTGTCAATAATATGAATCTATCATCTGAGGTTGCAGTATACAATGGGCAGAGGAATCGTACATGCATGTCATGCAGGTGGAGTGGTTCATAGTCTAGAAGGATGGACACATCACGAAGTAGGAGCTATTGATGTTGATAGAATTGATTTGGTGTGGGAGGCTGCCATGAAACATGGTTTAAAGCCTGTTTAGTTATTCAGAATCTGTATTGTTTCACTCAAACTTATGTTTTTGGATCAAATTCTTGTTTATAAGTACAACGTATAAATTGCACCATCATTACCTGAGAAGATGAAATGTGCCATTTGTTTTTAGCAATTCAGTGATAGTAATATATGTACGCCGAAAATCAATCAATAAAAAGAAGAGAATGAACGCAAACAAAATTTTCTTTTACAGCTCTTAATAGTTATTTTGGTTAAGTTTATTTTATCATTAACAAGCATAGGCTATATGAAGATAGATTCTTATATCTAAGGCTAGTTGTTCCAAGTCTTGAACTTCAAAAGAAGAAGAAAAATCCATCCATAATTTGCAAAACTTAGTTTTATGGATTTATCGTTTTTTTTTTTTTTTTTTGTCACTCTAAACCGAGAGATATTGACATGTTTAAATCAAAAGAATATATAATTGATTCTTAAATCGAAATTTGTTGATGATTTGGAACTATTTGTAAATGAAATATACTTTCATCTACCCTTTGAGTTTTTTTTTTAAGGTAAATCCAATCTAGTCAAGCGACAGTTCATCATGGAACCAGGATTTCATCGTGCATAGAACTCACAGAGCAAAAAATAAAAATAACATATTTTATAAGAAGAGATTTGCTACCTACAAATCCATGTAGGTAATAGTAATTCCAGATGGTAGGAGAAGTTAGTGTGGGAGAGGCTACCTTGTGAAAGAGTACGACAACTTCTGAAACTGGTACTTTAGCATGAAGACCTAGCTGATGTCACATTGTTGTGAAGTGGTAACATTGACTTTAAAAAATAATAGCTGATGATTATGATGATGATCAAATAAGCGTCGAATGAATAAAAAAGGCTTTTATCGGCGTTGAAAAGAAAGGTTTGCTAAAAATTGTCCATTGATTATTTTGCAATCTCCTCTAGCTGCTCTGCGCCCGTTTCTTGTCCCTTCATACTTTAAGGCACTCACCAGATGTGGAATACGAATTGCAGAGCTTGATCTTCTTCTCTGTCAAGTGACATTCACTCTGTAGACCGACTCAGAACCAGCAAACACTTACAAATACGCATTAACAAGTAACATTACAATGCGACAGACAAGCCTAAAAAAAAAAAAATACTATTGCTAACTAGCAAAGCCGCAAGAAGAATTTTTAATTGACCACTAAATACATTTTACTTGTTTCAGTCTCACATACTGTCGTGCAAGCCGCATGTCGTATTTAAAGTAAGACAACAAAACTAATACCATTAAGGAATTCAATGGCCTATGATTAGGAAAAGAGGGTCAGCTAGATATCTAACTAACAGATAAACTACAACATAAAGTATTTTTATGGGTACATGCTTAAATTAACATTTTCTTTTATAGAGATAGAATACAAAACAAATTTCGTAACTTTTCAGTTTGTAAGGATAAAAAGTTAATAAAATTTCATAAATATATGTGTTCCTTACTACTACTTCTCGGTCACTACAGCACTCGTTTTCTATCTACTTTTCTGATTGCTAGGGTCGTACCCTTTTAATTTCAGTCAATGTACTTTTTTCAAGTTGTAACAATACAACTTTCCTGTTTATGAATTTCTTTACCCATTTCAAGTATGCGTCCTTGTTTCTTCATTATCCACACCAACCGGTTTCAGTTGTTGATTTTATTCAAGGAACCTAAGGCTTCGGCGATAAATGATCGATTGATTTGCAATATCGATTAGTTCATTTGCCGCAAATAAGCATTAACGTTTTCATTTTGTTGAATACATTAAAGCATGTATAGAGTAAGTATAAAAAATGCATCCGACTCAGTATAACTTGTTTCTGCTCTGCCTCTGTAACACCCCATTTTTTTTAGCATGGCGCATGCTCAAAGATGCGCCATGGCTTGAGATGAAGTTTCTTTCAAAGCTTCTGTTGCGTGGTAAGAGGTATATTGTCCTATGACCAATATCGTAAAAGTGGTGCATTATGTTTGGCATATTGTACAAGGGCCAATATCATGTTACTATCTATATTGGCCAAAGGCAAATCTCGCATCAAATTATGCATTAGGACAGTTGGGTAGATGGCCTTAAACATTTTTGCGGTACCTTAGCGCATTATGCAAGTTATTGGCTTAAAGCCAATACCACACAACAGTTGCGCAATATGCCAGAGCGAGCTAGCCGAGTGAATATTGTGCAATCGTTGCGCAATATTGAAGTTGGCCTAGCGGCCATAACAGAAACACAACAATCATTGCCGGTTATTCAGAATTATATGGCAACGACCATAAATAGTGAAGCTAGCACCTAAAAATGTGACTTAGTGAATGTAAAAGTGGTCCCCTAATTTAAGTTTTAAAAATGTCCTTGAGAAATATATAGGGAGGGGTAGTTGGTTGAAGGTGCATATGCGGACTATGCATCAAGTAAGTTTCATAGTTTAGCCGGAAGAAAGTAAATGATACTTAGCCTTGCCAATGGAGCATATTAAGCATGGGCATTATTATGCCAGACCAAGTAATATTAGGCATCATTTATAGCTGCGTAGCCTTGCCAATGGAGCATATTAAGCATGAGAATTATTATTCCATGCCACGAACTCAGTAATGCGCAACCTTCATGCATTTTGACGGAACGGCTTACACAGACTAGGCCATTACCATTATTGCTTGGGCACGACCTTGCAAACGAGTTGGCTTAAGTTTCTGTCCTTTCGAGGATGAACTACGGTCTGTGTTTGATCCCTTTAGAGTAGGGAAGGGTATGTAGGAAGCCGCAATGACTTTAAAAACCTTTACAGAGCAAGGGTAAGTTGGAATGGTGTAGAAGCTAAGTTAGATACATCATGCTTATTAAGCATGTTTGCAAGGGAAAATGAAGGTCCATTTTTCTAGTTTTAAGATCCGGTGAGTATCATCAGATTTGCGCACTGGGGAACTATGGCTTATGCGTAATTGGAGCGCTAGGCGTAATTTTCCTGTTTGTCACACTTGATATCAGAGCATGTTCCGAGATAACTCTAGAGACTGCGTGGGAATGGCTTGTTAGCAAATATTTTCTCTCAAAGGAAAACACAAAGTTGGAGAGTAAGCTAATTTTACGCGGAAAGAGTTTGTAACTACTATGCCAGTTACTTTACGAATCGATTTGAGCTTGTTTAGCTACTGTGAGTTTTCTAGGCCTAATTAGAAATCCTTACGAGTGGTAATCCAGAAGACCATTCGGAATGGTAGGCAGACATTGGGACTGATCACCCCCCTCACCCGTGCGGCACGATGTGTGTTGTCATGCCAGCTAGCATCCCACTTACGAGTGGCAACCCGGGAAACCGTCTGGGACGTTGGGAAACTAGATCTTGTTCCACACAATTCTACAAAGAGAAGTGGCTTGTTGTGTTGTACTCTTGCCAAATTCTTGGCACCAACTTTGTGATCCTTAGGTATTTCTGAGTGGTGGTATGGGACACCATTTAAGATACCTTATCGAGATATCCTTTGGCAACTGGCCAAATTGATATTCTTGGTAATGTTGTGGATTTTTTTTGCATTCCTGAATATGTGATATGGGACGTTTGCTTAGAAGGTAATAATGTATGTTCCATGACAAACTGAAGAAACCTTGCGGGATTTTTGAGCATCTGGTATAATACTTTTGCTCAGGAATCCAAACAAAAAAAAATGTTCACAATAGTTTTTGTTTTGAATTTCGGGGACGAAATTCTTTAAAAGGATGAATGATGTCACACCCCGTGTTTTTAGCATGACGCATGCTCAAAGATGCGCCATGGCCTGAGATGAAGCTTCATCCAAAGCTTCTGTTACGTGGTAAGAGGTATATTGGCCTAAGACCAATATCGCAAAAGTGGTGCATTATGTTTGGCATAGTGTCCAAGGGCGAATATCATGTTACTATCTATATTGGATGATGTAATTTTTAAGTTGTAGTAAAAATGATTCGAACTCTAAGACTTGGGAAGATTCGAGTTTTTAAATTTAATAAAAATATACAATAATATTACAAATGGTGCAAGAGGTACTGGAACTAAGGATTCGGCCAATCTTCATAACATAAGGTTCAATTATTTATTCTCAACAATTTTAGCTCAAGAAATGTAAACATGGACTCTTATTTTTGCCAAGGTAGATTCTAAAAACATTAGTTATAAATCGTAAGCATGGGACATCAAACATCTAAGCAAGCACGACCCATCTAATAAAATAATAACTAATTAATCAAAATCATATTTCAATTAATATTAGTGCAAAAGTCATAAAAAAGAATAAAATAAATTTACCCATGTATAAAGTTCGGCCTCCTCCGTCGTCCCAGTGTTGGGGTTTAACTCATCATGTCGAAAACACACTCAAAATATGTATTCATGGCTCAAAAAGTGTTTACAAGAAGAGAAAATAATGAAACAGGAAATCTGCAACAGCACAGGTGCGTTACAGACCGACTGTTTCAACTCTCAACTGTTATGATGAAGATAATCGCTACAAATCTGAAGATAAATGTTGCAGAAGAGGATGAAGAAACTGTTACAATGAAGATAAATGTTGCAAACCAGTTGAAGAAACTGTTATAACTAGTTGAAGAAACCGTTATGACGGATGAAGAAACCGTCGTTGTTTCCCTGTTCTTCACGAGCAGCAGCAGCAACAACAACAGAGTTCTGAAAACTCTTGATTCACGCCTCCTGAGCTCTCCTCTCGACCCCAAACTCTCGACACCGCTTCCTTGTACCTCTAGAAATCTATTTATACTCCTAAGCCTTATTTAATCACGCCATATCTCCCAAATAATCTTCATTTATCACTATTATTCTCGACGGCCAAAATTTCCATTTTTTGATCTTCCACGCGTTCTCAACTGTCAACCTTCCTTATTTATCTTCTTATAGCATCTATGTAGTGCAACACACTTGAAACTCATGCATTACACGCCTCAAACTCGTGTCAAATTCACTTGAACCCGTGAAAACTTGTGTCCACTGTTTTGGATTGAAACACGTTATTAAGCCAATTTATATCGGAAACAACACCCATACTAGCTTCTTATATCCTCTAGGAACAATCCCAACCAATTCCATCCCTTTAGTCTACCCAAAATTACTCCAAAAATCCGACTGAAAATCTGCCAGTGAAAGGGAATATTTTCCCGCCAAAAATATTTTTTGAATTTGGGAAGAAAGCCACCCCTTATCCATGGTCGCCCCTTATCCGTTGCTGGAGTCTAAATAACACTTGTCCCTTGGGGTGCCTTTAGTAATTTTTCTGTGGTGTTTTCAACACTTTTTTCGGGGTTCCTCCGGTGCATTTATGGGGTGCCTTTAGTACTTTATCCTGGGGTGTAAAACACCACTTTTCGAGCCAATTTTGCCGCAAGAGCTTATTCCCTAGAAAAGACTTAAAACAACTTTATTAGAAATAAAATGAGTCCTAGATAATGTAGTTATGGGTGAAAATGCGTCACACTTACGTGCTTATCAACAAAGGCAAATCTCGTATCAAATGATGCATTAGGACAATTATCCTTAAACGTTTTTGCGGTACCTTAGCGTATTATGCAGGTTATTGGCTTAAAGCTAATACTGCACAACAGTTGTGCAATATGCCAGAGCGAGCTAGACGAGTGAATATAGCGCAATCATTGCGTAATATTGAAATTGGCCTAGCGGCCAGAATAGAAACACAACAATCATTGCTGGTTATTTAGAATTATATGGCAACGACCATGAATAGTGAAGCTAGAACCTCAAAAATGTGACTAAGGAATGTAAAAGTGGTCCTCCAATTTAAGTTTTAAAAATTTCCTTGAGAAATATATAAGGAGGGGTAGTTGGTTGAAGGTGCATATGAAGACTATGCACCAAGTAAGTTTCATAGCTTAGCCGGAAGAGCGTAAATGATGCTTATACCTCATTTATAGCTGTGTAGCCTTGCCAATGGAGCATATTAAGCATGGGAATTATTATGCCATGCCACGAACTCAGTAATGCACAACCTTTGTGCATTTTGACGAAACGACTTACACGGACTAGGCCATTACCACTATTGCTTGGCCATGACCTTGCAAACGAGTTGGCTTAAGTTTCTGTCCTTTCGAGGATGAACTACGGTATGTGTTTGATCCCTTTAGAGTAGGGAAGGGTACGTAGGCAGTCGCAATGACTTTAAAAACCTTTACAGAACAAGGGTAAGTTTGAATGGTGCAGAAGCTAAGTTAGATGCATCATGCTTGTTAAGCATGCTTGCAAGGGAAAATTAAGGTCCATTTTCCTAGTTTTAAGGTCCGGTAAGTAGCACCAGAGTTGCGCATCGGAGAACTATGCCTTATGCGCAACTGGAGCGCTAGGCGTAATTTTCCGATCCGTCACACTTGGTATCAGAGCATGTTCCGAGATAACTCTAGAGACTATGTGGGAATGGCTTGTTAGAAAATATTTTCCCTCAAAGGAAAACACAAAGCTGGAGAGTAAGCCAATTTTGTGCAGAAAGAGTTTGTAACTGTTATGCCAGTTACTTTACGAATCGAGTTGAGCTTGTTTAGATACTGTGAGTTTTCTAGGCCTAAGTGGAGATCCACTTACGAGTGGAAATCCAGAAGACCGTTCAGAACGGTAGGAAGACATTGGGACTGATCACCCCCTCACCCGTACGGCATGATGTGTGTTATCATGCCAGCTAGCATCCCACTTATGAGTGGCAACCCGGGAAACCGTCTGGGACGTTGGGAAACTAGATCCTGTTCCACACAATACTACAAAGAGAAGTGGCTTGTTGTGTTGTACTCTTGCCAAATTCTTGGCACCAACCTTGTGATCCTTAGGTATTTCTGAGTGGTGGTATGGGACACCATTTAAGATACCTTATCGAGATATCCTTTGGCAACTGGCCAAATTGATATTCTTGGTAATGTTATGGACTTTTTTTGGATTCCTGAATATGCGATATGGGACGTTTTATTAGAAGGTCATAATTGATGTTCCATGACAAACTAAAGAAACCTTGCGGGATTTTTGAGCATCTGGTATGGGACTTTTGCTCAGGAATCCAAACAAACAAAAAAATGTTCATAATAGTTTTTGTTTTGAATTTCGGAGACGAAATTATTTAAAAGGATGAAGCTTCATCCAAAGCTTATGTTGCGTGGTAAGAGGTATATTGCCTGTTATTCAGAATTATATGGCAACAGCCATGAATAGTGATGCTAGCGGCTAAAAAATGTGACTTAGTGAATGTAAAGTGGTCCCCCGGTTTAAGTTGTAAAAATGTCCTTAAGACATATATAGGGAGGGGTAGTTGGTTAAAGGCGCATATCCGAACTATGCACCAAGTAATCTTCAAAGCTTAGTCGGAAGAGCATAAACGATGCTTAGGCCTCATTTATAGCTGCTTAGCCTTTCCAATGATCATATTAAGCATGTGTATTACTAAGCCATGTCGCGGACTCAGTAATGCACAACCTTTATGCATTTTGACGGAACGGCCTACACGGACTAGGTCATTACCATTATTGATTGGCCACGCCCTTGCAAACGAGTTGGTTTATGTTGTTGTCCCTTCGAGGATGAATTATGGTCTTTGCTTGATCCCTTTAGAGTACGGATGGGTATGTAAGAAGCACAATGAGTTGCAGCATTGCCGGTCCATTACTTTGTTGCTCATATCTAATTGTGAGATGATTGCAGCATATCTTCCTCCCATATCATCTGGCTTGGTATTACGATGCGAGAGATGATTGTGGCCAAACTTGATGAGGCGAGTTGCATTCTATTACTTGGATGCTCATACTTCCTATCAAGGCGTTCGATGTAGGCATGCACTAATGACGCATTGGGCATGGACAGGAAAGTAAGCGACATTGGTATGCAAGTTAACGAAAATTGCATAAACCTAAGGAAACTACGTCAGGAGCCTGATTGATGCACCCTTGGTACGAGCAAGAGAACTGCATGCCTTCAGCAATGCCTAGAGATGGAATTAGGCCGTAATGGCCTATGCGTAAGTTCAAGGCATGTACTACGCCTGGAAAAGATTGGAAAGCCAAAGATGCATGCAGTGATGCATCGGCAATAACCTCAATGGATTTAAAACCCTTTGCGGAACAAGGGTAAGTTGGAACGCGGTAGAAGCTAAGTTAGCTACATCATGCTTGTTGAGCATGCTTGCGAGATCAAATGAACATGCATTTTCCTAGTTTTAAGGCTCGGTAAGTAGTATCAGAATGGCACATCGGGGATTTATTGCATGTGCGCAACTGGCGCGCTAGGCGTAATTTTCTGGTCCGTCACATTCTCTATCTCGATTTTCCTGTCTGTCTTCAAGTTTTCGCGTTCAATAAGCCTTACGTCAATTTTCATGAAGATCTTCTTTTTAAATGTCCGGCCATTGAATCTCGTTTTGATCTTACTAAAATATGATGCGTGTATAATTTATTATCACTACGACGTCTCTATTTATTCTCATTATCAATACAAAGTCAAGCTAGCGGATTCTAGGACTGAAGATTTGGACATTGTTGATCATTCTCTCTTCATGTACGAAGTTGAGCTAGATCAATAAGTTTAGGTCCCCGGCAAACCCTATTCTAGAACTTTTTTATATTCTTTCAATCATGAGTAATACATAGAGTTGAGAAAGAGTTAAGAGTTCACAAAATTCAAATGTTATGAAAAATCAAACTTATGTTATTCAGAAATTTAGCAAGATTGATGGTTTAAGGCATTTCAACAAACTTTTAGAATTACAAAATAATATCAAGAAAGAAGAAGAAAAGAAAAAGACATTTATAATTCCGATAGTTAAAATATTTTGAAACCAAACTTGTGTTCTTAGATGATAATCCATCCAAAGTTATTAATGTTGGAAATAAAGAAAAAGGTAAAATTAAACAACACCTGTTAGAACATAGGTTTGTCTAACTATTCACGTAATCACTATTATCCAAGTACATCATCCTTACTAGAATTTAACCATGAATCATTAGTATCCTATATTATTATTAGCCACTATTATATCAAGAAAAATTTTAAATTTACCTCTAAACATATTTTACTTGTTTTATTATACCATCATGTTGTGCAAGCCGTGTGTCGTATCTAAAGTAAGAAAGCAAAACTAATACCATTAAGGGATTCAGTGGCATGTGATTAGGAAAAGAAGGTCAGATGGAAATCTAACTAACAAATAAACGACAGTATAAATTATTTTTTATGGAGTGCATACTTAAATTAACATTTTCTTTAATAGAGATAGGATACGAAACAAATTTCTTAACTTTTTAGTTTGTAAAGCTAGGAGGACTAGAAGAAAGCTCTCTAGATTGAAATAATCAAACATCTTTGCTCTAAGTCCCTGCATAACTCACTGGTGATGAATCATAAAAAGAAATTTTATTCCGATTCATTTTTTTTTGTGACTACTAATTTTCCCATAGTCTACGTAATGTATACAGCTCAGAGGATCGGATACTATGTAGTAATGATACCTCTGTTGAACTGATAATGCTAAGTTATAAAAGATATCGAAGATCACAATAATAACGAAGAACACGAATATAACGTAAATGTATCTAAGTTATCATGAGACACAAGATATTACGTGGTTCGACTTTTGTCTATGTCCATGGGGTAATGATTGGTTGTTTGTATTAAGTTGTAGTGGTTACAAAGATCTTAAATGCTTCCCAAAGTAATAGAGAGAACTCAAGTTCAAGTTAATACTTAAGTTCTAAATATTAAAGAGGTATAAGCTTAAGACTAGATATCCTTCTCCTAGATATTGAATGCCCTTGGTTTGTTGGTGAAGCTTGGTATTTATAACCCCTCCTGCTCCAGGTATATCTTTGCTGTCTTTGGATCCATCGTTCCCTGATATACCTTTCGTACAAATTGTACCTTCGTTCACCGCGTGCTTTCTCCAGTCGGACTCTGCCATATCATCTCTCTCCACGTGCTTTGATTAAGCGTGTAGATAAGAGATTTTTGTATTTAATGCTGATTTGATATGTCATCTACCTCTTTCCCTTCGCTAGCTGCCTCTTTCCCTTCGCTAGCTGCCTCTCTCTAGACTAGGCTTTACTTTTCTATCTTGGTCGTCGAGGTATCCCTTCTTGGGATGAGATAAAGTAGATATGCGAAGGTGTCTTCTGCTACTCAGGTTCCTCTGTATAGCGAGGGCTATACAGTTATCTTACATGCGACTACTGAAACCGTGACACGTTCTCCGCAGAATATTGGTATTCACAATTTGCCCCTTTTCTTTCATATTCTACCGTTTGGTAGGATTGGAAGAAAAAACTTCCGTAACACCGCCATTTTTGCACGTACCGGTTAGGTGGTCCCCATGTGCCCTTTCATGCAATAACATCCCCTTGAATTTCGGGACACCCAAATTTTTGGATTTTCCAGCCGTCTATAAGAAGAGAATAACATAAGGAATTTCATTAACTTCCCTTCTCCTCGCGAACTGTCGCTCTCTCTCCCTTTCTAAGATATTTTCTCGTCTTCCCTTCCTCTAACTGCCCGATTTTATTCTTGGCTTTCGGACTCTCGCGCTCGTTTTATCATCAATGGGTTAGTATGTGCTGCTCTTGCAACTCTTTATATTCTCCATGCTTTGCTACGTTTCCTTCTTTCTTTGATTGTTGAAGTTGCTGCCATTTTTGCATGTGTTGATTTTTCTCTTCCCGTGCTTCTTCACGTCGTTTGATGACATGGGTTACTTCTTGTTTCATGATTTTACCATAATTATGCTATGACTGTTCTTCGTCTGTAACTTTGTCTATGGTGATGGATAATCCTCCATTTTGTCTTAAGATGGGATTGAACTGTTTCCTTTGGTTGGTTTAAACAAACCCATGCCAAAAGTATGCTTGTTTTTGCCCCAAATATGTTTTTGAGTCAACTGCAATTTTTTTCCGCCATTGTTGAAGTACTTTTCTTCCTGCTGGTGTTAGGAATTATGAGACTTCCGAAGAAGCCTGCGCGTAAAGATCCGAGGCCTAGGTTTAATCGACTGAGCCTCCTCCGCGTATGGATCATCCTGATGCTACGCCCTCTCAACCCCCTGAGGATACTGAGATACCTGAGGGGCCTGAGGTAGCCGTGGAAGCTGAGGTAGAAGAAGTTGTTGTTGAGGATCTTCCTCCCCATCCACCTCATTTTGAACTCCAAAGGTTGCAGCTTCGTGACAAAGATAGTTATACTAACTTATCTTTGACTGAGATCTCCAAGTCCTTCCGTCTGCTTAAATTTGATATCTCTTTTGTTGAAGGACCTGATGTTCTTACTGAATCCATGATTCGAAGCTTTCCTTACGATGAGAACAATCTCTTGATTAGTGTTGGCCAGTTGGCCGCAGGTATGCTCCTGCCTTTGTTTAGTAGAAAGGATACTTTCTATTATGATATTTTTTCTACCAGGGATGATCCGGTGAACAAGACTCAGGTTCGAGGGATCATGCAGTACACTGGTAACTACTGGCACGCCCTTCGTGAGTGTTGGTACCGTAGCAAGGTGATAGACGCATTTATGTGTCTATTTTCATCTCTATTGTGTACCCATTTTTGTACTTATTTTGGTATTTTATCCCTTTGTAGGTGTTTTTGGAGAAATAGGCTTTTGCGGCGAAATTGGCTGGAAAAGTTGTTAAAGACACCTGGAAGGACATTTGCTATTCGGACTCTCACTTTGGATAAGGGGTAACCCATTTCCAAGCAGCTACTAAACACAGACCGAGACTGGATAGGGGGACTCCACTTCTTCACGTTTTAGAAACAAAATTGGCGGGAAAAATGGTTTTCACGGACAGATTTTAGGATTGGAGTTTTGATCGATTTTTATGGAGATTAAAGGGCTGAAATTGATTGGGTTTACTCCTTAGGACTACACAGGCCTGGTAAAGTCTTTGGATTGAACCCAAATTGGCTAGAGATCGAATTAGAGCAAAACAGAGGTGATGGAAGTTTCAGGTCTTTGATGAATTATTTTAGGAATTTCAGGGAGACTAAAGGCAATATTTTATTCCCAAAGCTTGATATCTATCTAAGGAAGAGTTTAGAATCAAAAAGAAAGCTCATATACACGTAGAAATCCTAAAACAAGAAATTGCCGCAACTTTGCCGTGAAGAGAAAGGAAGAGATTTTGGAAGATTTTGGAGAGATTTAATCGGTCTTTTTGATATAAATAGGTTGGTTGGGTCATATAGAAGAGGTGTCGAAAGTTAGGGGAAGTTTAGAACACCACAGAGCCGAGAAATCAAAGGTGCCGGAAACCGGGTTCTGCTGCTGCTGAAGAAGAACACGAAGAACATTGACCCACACGGAACAGTCGCATACGAGTGTCGTTCTTCAACAGCAGAACCGATTTATCGTTTATTAACAGCACTTCATTGTAACGGTGATTTCTGTAACGCCTGAAAAGCGTTGCAGATTCGCTGTATTATTTTTTCTCTTCAATAAAAACACTTTTTGAGCCATGAATCAATCTTTTGAGCATGTGTTTACCATGAGGAGCTAAACCCCAACACTGGGATGACGGAGGAAGATGAATATCATACTTGGGGTAATTTTATTAATTCTTTTTAAGACTTTTGCATTAATTTTAATTGAAATTATGATTTGAATTAATTGGTTGTCATTTAATTTGGTGATGTATGCTTAGCTTAGGTGTTTTGATACATCATGCTTAGGATTTACAATCAATGTTTTGAGAATCTACCTTGGCAAAAATAGAGTCCATGTTTTTCTTGAGCTAAAATTGTCAAAGAATTAATAATTGAACCTTATGTTTTGAATTCGGTGGAATCCTGAGTCCCAGTAACTCTCACACCCTTTGTAATATTTTTGTATATATTTTTATTAAATTTAAAAACTCAAATCTTCACAAGTCTTAGAGTTCGAATCATATTTACCATTACTACAACATCTTTGAAAATTATATCACAAGGGTAAGACTACTTTGAAGTCTTATGACCCTTTTGCTCCTGGGAGGTCTAAGCAAGAGGATTATAACCCTGCCAACTTCAATGCCACCTATGCTGATGCCATTTAGAAAAGTAGCCTTCTTCCTTGGAGTGTTGGCCCCCGGCGTATTCATGTTACTGCTAAGCAGATTAAGGAGGGCAACAACCTTCGTCTGTTGGAAAAGATCGACAAGACTGGTCTAACTGTCATCCCTTACTCTGCTAAGCTTTTCTTGCCGAAGTCTGACCGCATCCGTCTTTATCATGATGATCGCTGGGCGCGTACTCCTCTTCGTGTGATGGGTCCCTGGGCCTACGGTTTTACTACCGTAGATCCCAGCGTTCCTCGTACAGCTTTCTCTCTGCCTGCCAAGTATGATGGATATCAGCCTTGGGTTTTTAATCCTGCTGCTTCTCATGAGGTAACCTTCGTATGCTACAGAAGTTTGTCATCATTTTTCGTTTTGTAACCTTTGCTCAGTATTCTGATAGCTCCTTTGCAGTCTGCCCCTGCTTCTTCTACTGGGACTGCTACGGGCACTGCTGGTAACTTTGTAGCTACCAGGACAAGGAAAAGAAAGGATGCGGTTGAAGCAGCTACACCAACACCTGTGGAGGTACGGATTATAGCCATACCTTTGTGCTCTTAGGTTTCCTAGTATTTTTCCCCTGATCCTTAGCTAGTGCATATATTCTTCTACAGTCTTCCAAGAGGAAAGGAAAGTTGAAGACTGTGATCGATGTTGAAGAGTCCGATGAGGATCCTAAGGCTGCTGCGGAAGAGCAAGATGACGAAGATATGGAGGATGTCGAGGATACTGCCCTTAGTCCTCACTTGGACGATATTGAGGAAGATTTTTCCAAAGATAGTCCTAGTCCCCTTCGTGCTGTCTCTATGGAGGGTGACAACCTCCCAGTTGCTGGTGATACTTCTTTGGTGAGCCCAGTTAGTGTTCAAATTGTGACTCCTACTTCGTTGACAAAGGTACCCTCGTTTTCTGCTCCTGGTGATCTGCAACCTGTTACCTCGGCTACTACCAGTGCTATAGTGATATCTTCCAAGAGTCTTCCATCATCTCCTGCTACTTCTCTCCACTCGAGTGGTTCGTTTGCGAAAGGCGTTGCTCCTGTGGTGAGGGATGGTAGCTCAGACTCTCAGCCGAGGAAGAAGGTTGTGATTTCTCTTGGTAGCTTCTCCTTCAATGTTACGCATGCTTATTTGGGAAGCGCCCAGTCTGTTTCTACTACCCCTGATAGCGAAGTTGTTGGACCTCCACCTTCGTCACTAGATTGGACCGTACTGGGTAATCTTCCCTATGCTGGTGATATGGACTTAGGTGGTACTTCTAGCCAAGCCTTCACTCCCGTTCCCAGCTCATCCGCCATGCCGTCTCTTCGTCGTGGTGAGGATTCAGTACTTGTGCCCCACGCTCGTTCTCAGGCGATTGGTCGGGTTCTTACGGATCTTAGGAAGGGTAAGTTACCTGAGAGCTTGGGTCTTGGGAGTTCTGACGATGCCATCCTTGAATCCATACCGCGGGATGCAAAGGGTCCCTTTTCTGCTGAGGTTGATCGTCATCAACTGGCTGGTTCTTTGGAGGTTGCTTCACAGTTAGATGTTTTGTCTGCTAAATATCGTGTGGCTAAGGATCTATTCTTTGACCCGGACTGCCTTTGCTCTAGCCAGAGCTTTGGTGAAATCCGCAGGGGTAGCATCCAAGAGATGGAGGCCTTTATGGACACCTACGCTGATTTCCTTCCTCGTCTTTCGCTGTTCTCAGTAAGTGATTCTTACCTTATTACGTTATGCCTTGTTTTGTACCTCCGTTTGTTCTTATGTTCCGTTGTTTGCAGCTTTGCAAAAAAATCGACGTTGGCTATACCTTGTTCAAGTTTTATAAGGCTAAATGTACTCACTTGAGTGCTTTGTTGGAGCGCACCCGTCAATATCATGCCCTTGCTAGCGCACAACAACCTTCTTCTAGTGATGCTGATTCCGCTGCAAAGATATCTTTGCTAGAGAGCGATCTGAGGAAAACTCAGAGGTCCTTAGAGGCTTGCTTGTTGGCCCTTGAGAGAGCAAATAACGCTGCAAAGGCTGCTGAGGATGGTCGTAAGGCCGCTGATTCTGCCTTGGCTGCTGAATCCTCCAAATCCATAGGTTCGTTTCTTCTTTTCCCTAGCTTTGTATTTACTTTTGTTTGGTAGTATAGTCCTGAGACAACCTATGCCTATCAGCTGGTAGCTCTAGTGAGCTCAGACATCTCTGGGAGCAGGTAGACAATTTTACCTCTGATATTTTGTATTATCAGAAGAAGTCTGACAGGTTGATGAACGTGACTGTTCATAACGAGGCCCAAATTTCTCTTGAATCTGCTCATAACGCAGATCTCGTGAAGCAAATGGCTTCGCTCCGTAAAGAATGTGACGAAACCCTTAAGTGGAAAGAGGGTCTCATTTTAAAGAAAAAGGAGGATATTTCCTTAGTTGACAAACGCCTCTCAACTCAAGAAATTATCCGTAAAAAGTATCATACGGACTTCGAAGATGCCTGCGTCTCCTTAGCCAAGGTTACCGCAGAACGTAACGTTTTGTCTTCTAAGGTCTGCTCTCTTAAGAACAAACTTGTTGAGGCTGGTTCCGTGCCTTCTTCCATGTCCCATGCATCTTTGGTTATGAGATTGGAAGAGTTAGAGAATGTTTACCAGGTTTTATCCTCTGAGAATGCTTCGCTCCGGATTGATGTTGAGGATCTCCGGACTGAACGAGACACCCTTGTGGACGATCTTGATGCTGCTGAGGTGGATCTTGCCGAATCCTAGCATAGTTTAGAAGAATCCCTTATCCATGCTGGAGGTAGCTTAGGGCTTCTTTTATTCCCGCAGCATTCTCTGTGACCCTTTTTGCTGATTTTCTTTACTTATCCCTCTTACCTCCACAGGTCTCCAGGAGCAGCTTGTAGGAGAGAATGCCAAGATTAACCGTCTTGAGGGTCAAGTATCTTAGTTGGATTTTTCTCGCCAATTCGATGCTGCTGCCAAGTTTAAAGTTGAGGCGCTTCAATAGGCCAATGACTATCTCAGTGCCCAGATGATGGAGCTTCGTAAAAATCGGCCTCTGATTTGGAGACCCAGGCTTCTCGGATGAAGGTGCAGTATGAGCACTCGGACATTGATTACATCAATGATGCCTTTGCTGAAGATGAACGCCAGGATGAAGGAGTCGTCTTTCCTCGTCTTCCTTATCCTTGATTTTGTCGTTTCCAGCTTTGTTTAGGTAAACTCTTTGTTGTTTTATGTCCTCAACTGAGGTATCTTCTTTAGCTTTGATGTCTCTCTTCTTCGAAACAATTCTTTGCGAGGTTTTGAACCTTTGTTATCTGCAACTTTTAAGACATGTTAGACATATTTTGGTAAAATTGTTATTTCACTTATGTTATTGCATGTATCTTTTGTTTAGACGTAATGTGTCTAATTGATCACACAATCAAGTTATCACAAGGTGCTAAGGTATACTTAACCTTTGGTGGAACATTCAATATCCTACCCTGATATCCTTTGGCCAGAAGGTATCATGGTGGCGAAGCTCCTTACGTGTGCAATAATTTTCCTGTAACCCTACGTGTTCAGCGCAGAGATTTCTTTACTTCGACAAGGTATCTCTATAGGGGATTTCTTATTTTTTTATTATGCCTCATGAAAGGAGTTGTCGCCTCGAGGATCCGAGATTGTCATATGCGCAGTTATGCCTTTCCTTGCCTCATCGTCAATCCTAACGGAGGGTGTCTATTCTAACTCAATTGTATTAATCAAAACTAATTTTTAGCAAAAAATTTCTTTCATTGATTAGTAAGGTTTATAATACCTTAGATCATGGATAGAACATGGTAAACTATTGCCCGTTCCTTTCTTCTCCTGAGTAATCACCATTCTCTTACGGGTAGTACTTTTTTAGGTACATCGCATTCCAAGGATGCTGTAGTACTTCACCATTGGGGGTTCTTAGGTAGTAAGACCCTTTTCCGGTGATGTCATATATGATGTAGGGCCCGTCCCATATCGGAGCTAGTTTGCCCCACTCCTTCTTTCTTTGATATGGCGGTATCTGACGTAGTACATATTCTTCGACCACAAAGTTTCATGTGATGACACGCTTGTTGTATTCCCGAGCTAGCCTTCGTTGATAGTTTACCATCCTTTGAAAAGCTACTTCCCATCTTTCTTCAAGGTCATCCAGCTTTTCTAACATCAAGTCTATTGTTAGATTCTTCTCTCATGCCTCTGTTTTCGTCGTTGGGAGTATTATCTCCGTTGGGATGACTGCTTCGGCTCCGTAGGTCAATAAGAATGGAATTTCCCCCGTAGATGACCTTCTTGTAGTTTGATAGGCCCATAGGACGTTGTGCAGTTGTTCGCACCACCTTTTCTTGTACGCTCCTAGCTTCTTTTTTAAGTTCATCTCTATGGTTTTGTTGGTCGCCTCCGCTTGTCCATTGCTCTTAGGGTATATAGGAGTGGACTTATTCTTATGAATGTTGAAGGTATCAAATAGCATGTCGATGTTCTTTCCTTGTAACTACTTTCCGTTGTCTGAAACTATGGCGGCTGGTATTCCGAACCTACATATGATTTGCTCAAACAAGAATTTAAAGACATTTGTGTCCCTAATTCTTGCCAAAGGCTTTGCTTCCACCCACTTGGTGAAGTAATCCGTAGCCACAATAAGGTATTTTCTTCTCGAGGTTCCCTCTATCAAGGGTCCGATAATATCAACCCCCCATTTGACAAATGGCCAAGGGCTGATGACTGAGTTGAGCTCCATTGCTGGTGCTTTGATCTTCCTGGCAAAGCGTTGGCATCTTTCACATCGCTTAGCCATGTTCTTTGAATTCTCGTCCATGCTTAGCCAGTAGTATCCTTGCATTTTGGATTTGACCGCCAAGGATCTTCTTCCGCTATGGTTGTCGGCATCTCCGCTGTGTATATCGTGGAGTATTTTCCTCCCTTCGGTTCGCGAGAGGCACCGTATTAGAGATCCGAGAAATGACCTCCTATATAGTATTCCATCACGAAGGATGTACATTGCTGCTTTTGATTCGAGTTTACGAGCTTCCTTAACATCGATTGGTAAGGTTCCTTTGTCAAGGTACCGGTGGATTGGAATCCTCCAATCATCTTCTGCTTCGTCTTCATTTCCTTCGTCTGACATGGATTGGTCTTTTTCAGACTCCTCAGCTTCGTCATCTGATTATTTTATTTCTTCGTTTGTTTCTCCTTTGTCTGCTTCTCTCATAGACCGAGTTTGAACGGCCAGAGTTTCTTCAGCTCCTGAGATGGGTCCTTCTATCGAAGGTTCGTATATCCTTCCAATTTGTACGACGGTGGTTTTTCTGTCTTTTAGAATAGAGGATATGAATGCTAAGGCATCTGCGTGTCTGTTGTCTTTTCGACATACATGCCTGAATGTTATGTTGCTGATCTTTGACGCATGCTCCTGAGCTAGCTTTAGGTATGAAGATAGCACTGGATCCAAAGTTTGGTATTTGAGTTCGATTTGCCTAATGACCAGCTGTAGGTCACTAGTCAACCGAACATCTGATAAGCCTAGCTCCCGTGCAAGGCGTAGACCATGTATGACCGCCTCATATTCTATGATGTTGTTGGTGTATTGTTTGAATTCTAACTTGAATGCATAGATGAGTCGGTCTCCGGTAGGGGTTGTAATTATAATCCCTATGCCTGCGCCTTCTCCATTGGAGGATCCATATACGAATATCTCCCATCTTCGTGAATTTTGAGGTTCCAGCAGATCTTCTGGTTCTTGCTTGTCTTCCTCCATTCTTGGGATGTCGTCTACCTCCGCTTCGTCGCTGAGAGGTAGGTCTGCCAGAAAGTATGCTAAGATTTATGATTTCTCAGCCTTCCTAGTTTCAAAGATAATGTGGAACTGTTTGATCATGGCATTCCATTTTGCCACCCTTCCAATTTTCTCCATGCTATCGAGGATTTGACATATCTGAGCCTTCGTGAAGACTCGTATGGTATGTGCATCAAAATATATCCTTAGTTTTTGTGTTTCCACTACTAAGGAATATATAAGTTGCTCCGTCTTGGTGTAGCTACGCTCCGCTGAACTGAGTGTTTTGCTGATGTAGTAGATGGGCTTTTCTCCTTGCCCTTGGTCTCGTACCAATACTGCGCTTACCACGTAGCTTGTGGCTGCTAAGTATAGATTGAGTATTTCACCTGGCTCTGGCTTCTGTAAGATGGGTACTGATGCCAAGTGCTCCTTGAGTTTTTGGAAAGCTTGCTCGCATTCCGTGGTCCACACGAACCTGCTTCCTTTCCTTAGTGTATCGAAAAATGCCTTGCATTTTTACGATGACCTTGCTATGAATCTTCCCATGGAAGATAAGACATTTAGCTTTTGTACTTCCTTTAGTGTTTTCGGAGATGGCATCTCCATTATTGCTCTGACCCTTTCGGCGTCCACTTCTATTCCTCGCTTAGCTACCAAGTATCCTAGGAATTTTCCTGAGGTTACTCCAAACGTGCATTTCTATGGGTTCACTTTCATGTGAAAGTTTCTCATGACTTCGAATATCTCCCTTAGGTCTGATAGGTGGTTTTTCGCCTTTTTTCTCTTGACGAGCATGTCGTCCACATGGACCTCTAGTATCTTGCCTATCCATGGCCTAAAGATTTTGTCTACCAATCGCTGGTATGTTTCCCCTGCGTTAATTAGTCCAAAAGGCATCCTTGTATAGCAATACAAGCCTCGTGGGGGTAAAGAACGCAGTATGTTTCTGATCTTCTTCTGCAAGGGCGATTTGGTTGTAACCGGAGTAGCCATCCATGAAGGATAGTCTCTGGTGACCTTCGGTTGCATTGACCAGTTGGTCAATATTTGGCAGCGGGTAGCTGTCCTTGGGGCATGCTTTGTTGAGATTTCTAAAGTCGATGCAAATGCGTACGCCTCCGTTCTTCTTGGGTACAATGACCATGTTAGATATCCATGTGGGATACTTGACTTCTCATATGAATCCTGCTACTAGGAGCTTTTGCAACTCCTTCTCTACTGCCTCTTTGTAGATATCTGCCACCTTGCGGATACGTTGCTTGAATGGTGGCATTTCTGGTTTGAGCCGAAGGTGGTGGGAGACCAAATTCGGGTCAATTCCTGGCATGTCTTCCATTGACCACGCAAAGACATCTGCGTAGTCCCGTAGTAGCCTTTGTAGTTGCATCTCCTCGTCCTCTTCTAGTAAAGTTCTGATATTATCATCTTTGGTTCCGTCTCCGTTCCAATGTTGATTTTCTTTGTTGGATCTACCGGTGAGAAGGTTTGTTTCCGAGGTTGTGTAGGAGTGCATTTCTGTAATTGTCATTTGGCGGAGATATCCGCTACCGGAGTGGCGGAGGTGCTCACTCCTTGAACTGAGGGGGCTTCGGGGACTTTGAATCCTTCGTCTTTTACTTCGTTGGCATTTGCCCTTCGTCTTTTTATTTCGTGTTGCTGTGCAGCAACTCTTTCTTCGTTGAGTCTGACCTCTTCTAGATTGCATAGCCTTGCGTATTGTTGATCACCTTTGATTTCCATTTCACCCATGGGTGTAAGGAATCGAAGGTACTGATGATAGATCAAAGCTGTTCCTCTTAACTGATGGACCCATAATCGTCCCATAATGACGTTATAGGGCGAAGGTGCTTCCACAATGCAGAACCTTGTATTGGTTACTAAGGGTCCTGCACGTACCTGCAAGACAATTTCTCCTTTTGGTCTAGAGACCGCTCCATTGAAACCATATATTGTGCAAGTGGATGAATCCATTTGCTCAGCTGTCAAACTGATAGATGCATTATTGTGTCTAATATGTCTCAATTGTATATATTGTTAGTATTCGATTTTGTATTTATTTTGTTATTTCATGTCTTTGTAGGTATTTGTAGAGAAATAAGCTCTTGCGACGAAATTGGCTCGTAAAGTGGTGTTTTACACCCCAGGATAGAGTACTAAAGGCACCCCAGAAATGCACCGGAAGCACCCCAGAAATACACCGGAGGAACCCCGAAAAAGTGTTGAAAACACCCCAGAAAAAGTGTTAAAGGCACCCACCAAAATTACTAAAGGCACCCTAAAAATGGATAAGGGCGCCCCCAAGGAAGCCGAGCTACTAAAAGCACAAGCGTTTTGGATTCAGGGAACTTCACCCTCTTCGTTTGTAAATGAAAAAGGCGGGAAAAAGAAGAACATAACTGCAGATTTGTCAGGGCGGATTTTGGACGTGATTTTATGCAATATTTTCGTGGATTTGGTTTGGTAATAGTCTGATACGACTAAACAAGGATGGTAAGGACCTTGGATTCGATTGGATATTGCAGAATAATCGTGTGGAAGAAAATAGAGGAGCACGAGTTTGCAAGGGTCTGTTACGGGATTACAAAGAGTTTGAGCGTGTTTGGATAG
>JAJJMB010010315.1:1792388-1812574 GCA_023531105.1 Papaver atlanticum | reverse complement strand
CAAGTCTCAACGAACCTTTTTACTACAACAAAGTTGAAATCACATCACAAACCCATACGTAAGTATGGTTCATAGAACAATACATTTAACGAGCTGCCCCCATCAATGAGGACCTTCGTAACATTACATCCATGTATTGGAAGAGTGATCACAAGTGGATCTTTGTGCATCTCGACTTCCTGGTTGACGTCTCTTGTTGAGAAAGTTAATGGCGTAGCCATCCATTATTCCTATGCGCTAGTAAGTGGACCACTTAGTTTGAACACTTTGTGGGCTTTTAGCTTTCTTCTTTTCTGAGCTAACTCGAGGATATCTTTGAGTAGCTCCTCCTGGCATCCGTTGGGGAATGTGATCATGTTGATGTATTTTCCGTCCTGAGGTAGTTCTACCCTTTTCTTGGGTATAACCTTTGTATCCGCTGGTTGTATTTGCACATACTCCATGAACTTGCCTTCGTCTATAAATCTTTGAATCGTGTTCCGTAGGTGATAGCATGTCTCAGTTGTATGCCCGTAATACTGGTGGTACTCACAGTACTCCTTAGCCTCCTTTGTTTTATTTGGTTGCTTTCCCCTAGTATTAGGGTAAGGAAATCCCTGCTTCGCTCATTCCTTGCTTAGAATGTGGGAGAACGTTGTGTTCAGCTTTGTGTAGACTTTATCTACAAACTCTTCTCTTCCTTTTCCTCTGCCTTTGCCATCTTTGTATTTTGATCTTTTATCTCGAGAGTTGGTTCTGCCCCCGGCTTCATTTTGCCTCTTAGGTATCTCCGGAGCTGGTTCCAGAGAATTGGTTCATTGTGGGGCTGTTGTTGTCTTTGCTTGCGCTCTGGGATTGTCCTTCTGGATTTCTTCGGGTCTGATGTAGCGGTCTTGGACAACCCTAAGCTCTCCTTCGGAATAAATAGCTAGGTTGTGAAGCTCCACGAAGATAGCCGAGGTTCTATCAAGTCCGTACTTATAGTAATTAATGCTAATTTCTGGATTGACTTTCCCGATTTCTTGGCATGTCTTCTGCCACCTGTCGGTTTATTGCATCAATGTTTCCCGGGGTCCGATAGCTAAAGCAAATAGCCTATCTAACCCTGCCTTTGTTGACTTGTTGTACATGTATGTCTCCAAGAATACCGTAGACAATTGCTCAAAAGAGTCAATTGAGTTTGCTGGTAAATTATCATACCACGCCAATGCTGATCCCTTCAAGCTTGTAGGAAAGTACCTACAGAGTACTACCTCATCTCTTTCTCAATGGGAAAGGACACGAGTGTAGTACTGTAGGTGGGCTGCGGGATCTGAGGTACCATTGTATGCCTGAAATGTAGGTATTGGGCATTTCGGAGGGATAGGCTCCCTCAAAATGCGAAAAGACAACCATCATATCTTTGAGGTTCTGTTTCTCCTGGGACATCACGTGCATTGCATCCTCATGCTCCTTGTTACGTAGTAGCAAAGCTGCTACTTGTGCTGCCATTTGTTCTTCATTATGGATTCCAACACCCTGAGGAGTGCTGTCGGTCGGATCCTTAAAGTCATCCACTCCTTCTTCTATGACCGGAGCGTCGGGATCTAGCTGGATTGGAGTGAAGTTTCCCAACCCTCGTCCCATAGGAGCTAAGGTTCTGGGTAACCCTGCATTGGCCGCAGGTGGCTTCGTAACATTGGGATGCTCCGGTAACGGCATGCCATAAAGTGGTTGTGCTCCCGATGTTTTCCTCATCCCTTCAGCAGGGGTAGGTGGTTTATTGGTAGCCGTTCTTCTTGCTATTTCGCTTTGTATGTCCTCAGCTTTATTTCTCTGATTCGCTTGAGATGGCTTTTGAGATATTCCCTTCGTAACCGCTGGTCGTGAGATTGTTGGTACATCATTTGGTTTCTGCATGCCTTCGGTCTCTAGTTATCCTGATGACACAGAAAAAGTGGAAAAATCTGCTACTTGGGTGCCTTCGTTAGAAGTAGCAATTAATGCTCTGACATAGAAGACGTCTAAGCAGCTTTTTCAGAAAAAGTAATGGAATGACGTCTGAAAAGATAGGTATTTAATTTCTTATGACACCCTAGGAAAAAACAACCTTAAACGTTGAAAACAATTGTAGAGGGTGTCAGATCTCCCAACAAAAATGGATTATTAAATACTTTGTAAGATATTTTCTCCTTAAAATTCTCACTGAGATTCCTTAGTGCTCAGTGGTACTCAGATCCAAAGGATACTCTGTCGGAAAAAGTTGTTTTAGTACAAAACAAAAGTTTTAACGTTTTGTGAGTGCGTTTTTGCAGAAAACTTTGTAGATCTGTAAGATTGCAAGTCTTTAGAGGATAAGAACTCAAAGAACTTACGTAAAAATCGGATGAACAAATCACTAGAAAGTGGGATTCATCGTTGTAGAACTCAGATCTCTTCGTTAAAGAAGATGCATAAGTTAAAAAATAAACGAACATAAAAACTCAAGATGGTGAGAAAAACCTTCTAGCGCCAAACTGTGACTACTAATTTTCCCTTAGTCTACGTAATGTATACATCTCATAGGATCGGATACTATGTATTAATGATACCTCTATTGAACTGATAATGCTAAGTTATAAAAGATATCGAAGATCACAATAATAACGAAGAACACGAATATAACGTAAATGGATCTAAGTTATCATGAGACACAAGAGATTACGTGGTTCGACTTTTGTCTACGTCCACGGGGTAATGAGTGATTGTTTGTATTAAGTTGTAGTGGTTACAAAGATCTTAAATGCTTCATAAAGTAATAGAGAGAACTCAAGTTGAAGTTAATACAATTGGGTTAGAATAGGCACCCTCCGTCAGGATTGACGATGAGGCAAGGCAAGGCATAACTGCGCATATGTCAATCTCGGATCCTCCGGGCGATGGCTCCTTTCATGAGGCATAAGAAGAAAAAAAGATATCCCCTATAGAGATACCTTGTCGAAGTAAAGCAGTCTCCACGCTAAACGCGTAGGGTTACAGGAAAATTATTGCCCACGTAGGGACCTTCGCCACCATGATACCTTATGGACAAAGGATATCCGGGTAGGACGTTGAATGTTCCACCAAAGGTTAAGCATACCTTAGCACCTTGTGATAACTTGATTGTGCGATCAATTAGACACAATACGTCTAAACAAAATATTAATGCAATAACGTAAGTAAAATAAGAATTTTACCAAAATATATCTGACATATCTTAAAAGTTGCAGATAACAAAGGTCCAAAACAATACGCAAAAACAGTAAAGTAAGAATCACTTACTGAGAACAAGGAAAGATAGGGGAGGAAATCAGCGTAGGTATCCATGAAGGTCTCCATCTCTTGGATGCTTCCCCTGCGGATTTCACCAAAGCTCTGACCAGAGCGAAGGCAGTCAGGATCGAAGAACAGATCCTTGGCCACTTGATACTGAGCAGTCAAAGTATCCAACCTTGAACCAACCTCCAAAGAATCAACCAGTTGATGACGATCAACCTCAGTAGAAAAAGGACCCTTCGAATCCCGCAGTATGGCTTCGAGAATGGCATCATCAGAACTCCCAAGGATCAAGTTCTTAGATAACTTACCCTTCCTAAGGTACGTAAGAACCCCACCAGTCGCTTGAGAACAAGCATGGGGCACAGGTACTGAACCTTCACCACGACGAAGAGATGGTGATGTGTTTTGTAGTTGTAGTAGTAAAAAGATTCGTTTCTCTCGAACTTGTGAAGGATTTTTTAGACTTAAATTAAATTCAACAATTCAAATAAAGTTGTATCAAAAATATAAAGAAATACCGAGACTCTGGATTCCACCATTGACCAATTAATTGATAAACTCTAATCAATATTTATGCAACTCTTTACGTTTAAAGTGATTCTAATATTTTGCAAAAGTAGATTTTTGGAATAACAAGTGTATTTCGAAAGCATAGAATATCAAAAACATAGGTCTAAGCATAATCTATCAAGAGAAATCACAATTGTTTAAGAAAAATCATTCAATCAATTCTCAATCTAAGCAAATAATCATATAAGAAATTACAAAAATAATTAAAATAGAATTATACCACTTTTCATGGAACAATGGCTTCCTCCGTCGCCTCGGCTAAGGGGTTTAGCTCTTCATGGTGAAAATATGCTCAAAAGATTTATTCATAGTTCAAAAGGTGTTTACAATGGAGAAAAGATAAGAACAGCCAATCTGCAATGTTTATAAGTGTTACAGAACGGACTCTTACGAAGAAATTGTTGGGAAGATGATAAACAGTTGCTATAGGCTTTTCTCAGGCGCTGGTGTAGAACAATACTTCTATTTTGTAGTTGAAATACGACACCCGTCTGCAACTGTCCTCTGTGGGTCGATGTTCTTCGTGTTCTTCAGCTCGCAGCAGCAGAAAACAGCAGCAGCAGCGACCTGTAAACCTCTGATTTCTCACTCCTCAGCCCTTCTCAGCCACCCAAACTCTAGACACCTCCTCTATATGACCCAACCCATCTATTTATATCAAAAATACCGATTAAATCTCTCCAAAATCTTCCAAAATCTCTTTCTTTCTCTTCACGGCAAAGTTGCGGCAATTTCTTGTTTTAGAATTTACACGCGTATATGAGCTTTCCTTTTGATTCTAAACTCTTACATAGATAAATATTAATCTTTGGGAAGAAAATCTTGCCTTTAATCTCTCTAAAATTTCCTAAAATAGGTCACACAAGTGACTTACCATATTTTGCTGTTGGGATAAAAACCCGTCGATTGAGCCCAGTTTAATCGATTTCAACACCCATGTTAGACTCCTAGACCCATAAGGAGTCTACCCTATGAAAATCAGAGGTTTAATCGACCTCAAACACCTCTAAAAATCCATCACCAAATCTGCCAGGAAACACGCTTTTAAGTTTTTGGTTTCCCGCCCAAATTCAGAATTTGAACGTGAAGGGGAAAGGTTACCCCTTATCCAATGGTCGCCCCTTATCCGTTGCTGGAGTCCGCATAACACTCGTCCCTTGGGTTTCATTTATCAACTTTCCGAGCCAATTTTTCCGCAAAAACCTATTCCTCCAAAAACACCTACAAAGGGATAAAATACCAAAATTAGTACAAAAATGGGTACTAACAATATACACAAAAGAGATGAAAAATAGACACATAAATGCGTCTATCAGATGGCATGGTGGATGAGATGGGGACAAAAGAAAATGCTTGACAAGAAGTACCACCTAAGTCCATGTCACCAGCAAAAGGAAAATTACCCAGTACGGTCCAATCTGGTGACGAAGGTGGAGGCCCAACAGCCTTGCTAACAGGGGAAGTAGAGACAGACTGAGCACTTCCCAGTGAAGTAGGCGTAGCATTGAAGGGGAAGCTGGTAAGTTAAATCACAACCTTCTTCTTCGGCTGAGAGTCTGAGCTACTGACCCTCACCACAGGAGCAGAGCCCTTCGCAAACGAACCACTCGAGTGGAGAGAAGTAACAGGATAGGACGGAAGACTCTTGGAAGATATCACCATGGCACTAGTGGTAGCCGAAGCAACATGCTGCAGATTACTAGGAGCGGAAAACGCAGGTACCTTCGACAGCAAAGCAGGAATAACAGCTTGGGTACCAACTTGGCTCACCAATAAAGAGCCGCCACCAACTTGAAGGTTATCACCTTCAACAGAACCAGCACGAATGGGGCTAGGGATATCTTTGGAAAAATATTCCTCAATGTCATTTAAGTGGGGACTAAGGGCGGTATCCTCGACGTCCTCCAGATCTTCGTCATCTTGCTATTCCGCAGCATCCTTAGGATCCTCATCGGACTCTTTAACATCGATCAAAGCCTTCAACTTGCCTTTCTTCTTGGAAGACTATAGAAGAACACATGCGCAAGCTAAGGATCAGGGGAAAAATACTAAGGAACCTACGAACACCAAGGTATGGTTATAATGCTTACCTCCGCAGGTGTTGGCTTAGCTTCTTCAATCGAATCCTTCCTTTTCCTGGTCCTGGTAGCTACGGAGTTACCAGCAGAGCCCGGAGCAGTCCCAGCAGAAGAAGTAGGGGCAGGCTGTAAAGGAACCACCAGAGTACTGAGCAAAGGCAACAAAACAGAGATGAAAAATAAATACAAACTTCTGCAACAAACGAAGGTTACCTCATGAGAAGTAGCAGGGTTGAAGACCCAATGCTGATATCCATCATACTTAGCAGGCAGAGATAAAGCTGTACGAGGGACGTTGGGATCTGCGGTAGTAAAACTATAAGCCCAGGGACCCACAACGCGAAGAGGAGTACGCGCCCAACGGTCATCATGGTCTAGGCGAATACGATCATACTTCGGCAAGAAAAGCTTAGCAAAGTAGGGGATGATAGTCAACCCAGTCTTGTCAATCTCCTCCAACAAACGAAGGCTAATACCTTCCCTAATTTGCTTGGCAATAACATGGATACGACGTGGACCAACACACCAGGGGAGAAGATTGCTTTTCTGGATGGCATCAGCGTAGATAGCATTGAAATTGGCAGGAGTATAATCCTCTTTCTTAGACCTCCCAGCAGCAAAAGGATCGTAAGACTTCAAAGTAGTCTTAACTTTGCTACGGTACCAACACTCACGAAGGGCGTGCAAATAATTACTGGTGTATTGCATGACCCCTCGAACCTGAGTTTTGTTCACCGGATCATCCCTGGTAGACAAGACATCATAGTAGATAGGATCCTTTCTACTAAACAGAGGCAGAGACATACCTGCGGCCAGTTGGCCAACACTAATCAAAAAATTATTCTCATCGTAAGGGAAGCGCCGGATCAGAGATTCAGTGAGAACATCATGGCCATCAACAAAGGAAATGTCAAAATTATGCAGGCGGAAAGACTTGGAGATCTCAGCCAAAGAAAAATGGGCATAGTTATCCTTATCACGCAGCTGCAGTCTTTGAAGTTCGTAATGAGGTGGGGAGGAGGAAGATCCTCAACAGCAACCTCTTCTACCTCCGTATCCACAGCTATCTCAGGTTCTACAGCCGCCTCAGTTCCCACAGGTATCTCAGTGTTCTCAGGAGGTGGGGAAAGGCGTAGCATCAGGATGATCCATACACGGAGGTGGCCAGTGGAAGACCTAGGCCTCGGATCTTTACGCGCGGGCTTCTTTGGAAGTCTCATGATTCCTAACATTAGCAGGAAGAACAGTGCATCAACAATGGTGGACCGAAATCATAGTCGACTCAAAAACATGATTGGGGAAAAAACTATAGTACTTTGGGCATGGGTTTAACTAAACCAACCAAAGGAAACAATCAAATCCCATCATGGAGGAAAATGGGGCACGATTAGACATCATAATCAAGTTCATAAATCCGAGCAATCATGATGAAAATCATGACAAGATGTAAATAGACTAATACCCATTTTCTCAAACAACATGAAGAATACGTTAAAGGCTACGATCAGTACATGCAAGCATTCAGAAGTATCGATAGCATTCAAGAACGAGCAACCAAAATTAGAGCAAAGCGAATCCAAGATAAAGGTTCAAAAGACCAAAGAAGAAGCAAATGATCACTAACCTGTATATGGAGACCGAACGCCGAAGAACAAGAGCTTTGGGGAGTCGCTGGAAGACCAACAGTTGAAAGCGGAAGAAAAAAAAATCTCTGAGAAAGGGATGGAGAGCGACAGTTCGTGAAGAGAGGGGAGAGTTAATCCCATTTTTATTCTCTTCTTATAGGCGGCTGGAGAATCCAAAAATTTGGATGTCCTGAAATTCAAGGGGAAGTTATTGCATGAAAGGACACATGGGGACCACCCAACCGGTACGTGCAAAAATGGCGGCGTTATGGAAGTTTTTTCTCCCAATCCTACCAAACGGTAGAATATGAAAGAAAAGGGGCAAACTGTGAATATCAATATTCTGCGGAGCACGTGTCACGGTTCTAGTGGTCGTGTGCAGGATAACTGTGTAGCCCTCGTTATACAGAGGAATCTGAGCAGCATAAGACACCTTCGCAGGTATACTTTATCTCATCCCAAGGAGGGATACCTCGACGGCTAAGATGGAAAGGTAGAACCTAGTCTAGAGAGAGGCAGCTGGCGAAGGGACAGAGGTAGATGACATATCCAATCAGCATTTAATGCACAAATCTCTTATCTACATGCTTAATCAAAGCACGTGGGGAGAGATGAGGTGGCAGAGTCTGACTGACGGAGGTTAGCGGTGAACGAAGGTACAATCTGTACTGAGGCTGGGTAGTTCCCGAAGGAACGTGGGTCAGCTGAGGTGGAAGAATCCGACTGGAGAAAGCGTGCGGTGAACGAAGGTACCATTTGTACGGAAGGTATATCAGGGGACGATGGACTCAAAGACAGCAAAGATATATCTGGAGCAGAAGGGGCTATAAATACCAAGCTTCACCAACAAACAAGGGGCATTCAATATCTAGGAGAAGAAGATCTAGTCTTAAGCTTATACCTCTTTAATGTTTAGAACTTAAGTATTAACTTAAACTTGAGTTCTCTCTATTACTTTGGGAAGCATTTAAGATCTTTGTAACCACCACAACTTAATACAAACAATCACTCATTATCCCGTGGACGTAGACAAATATCGAACCACGTAATCTCTTGTGTCTCATGATAACTTAGTAGCATTTACATTCTCTTTGTGTTCTTCGTTATTATTGTGATCTCAAACACCTTTTATTACTTAGCATTATCAGTTCAATTGAGGTATCAATACTACTTAGTATTAGATTCTCCGAGCTGTATACATTACCTTGACTATGGGAAAATTAGTAGTCACAAGGATTTTGGACTTACACAAGTATAAGTTCACATACAATGTTTATATCCCTTCAAGGTTATATATTCTAAACTCTTATTTCAATCATTGAAACATTCTTAGAGGATGTTAATAGCGGTTATTCACACACTATTTTTCATCAAAGCGATTTTCAAGAGATCGAAACAATAAACATGACTTTCGTCACGAGTAAAGATGAACTTGGCCAAAGCGAAAGCTTACCAACACATATTTCGAGAAATAGATAAGCGAGATAAACTCTGCTCGAAATAGCAAATGTGTATAATCGAAGTCTATATAGATTTACGACTTTTGTCTCAAGATAGGAGATAGAATAGATAGACTTTTGAGTGATAGATAAGTTCAAGTCTCCACATAACTTTTTGTCGATGAAGATCCACCAGTTCTTTGAGTAGTTCTTCGTCTTTGCATGATGATCGCCGTGTAGTCTAGAGCTCAACTACACTTACTATCCTAGTCCGAGACTTAGCTATAAGTAGACTAGAAATCAAGACTTATAGTTTTGGCAACTAAACTTGACAAACAAGCTTGAGATAGCAACGCTTGTGAGTTCGACTGATCAGTGCTCTAACACTTTTTAGAGTAATTTTGCTAGTTGGGTTTAAATTCAAAGGGTAAATTTGATAATCCCAGGATGTGACATCAAACCACCTAAAAAGGGACCTTTACCTCATTATAGTATAAGATATATTATGAAATTATTAGCAAGATAGTGACAGCAATCACTAATGACTACAACATACGTACACACATAACACTCTCAATTATAAGCTTCTCAAGGCCACGTTCCTTAATCAGGTCATACGCGTGGAAGGTTGTATTACTTTTAGAGCAGGGCAAGAACAGGGGCATAAGTTGGAAGATAGTTTTTTTTTTTAAAAATTACCTTTTTTTTAATCAGCAAAAGTATGAATTTTCATTAAGAAAGCTTTAAAAAAACAAAAGAAACAAGGAAAAAAAAACTGTCCCAATGTTAGGCCAAACAACCAAAAGACTTAGCAAAATCCCAAGCCAGAAGGCTCCCAGGCTAATAAGCCAAAGAAAGCAAAAACTTATAACATAAAGAAACTATTCCAGTTAGCCTTAACTTGATCTACATAAACTCCCTGCATTGTGTTAGAATTCTTACACCAAAAGTAAACTTGAGATTTGATTTGTTCTATAATGTGCTCGAAGTCTGCTATCCCATTGTTGAAGACTATATCGTTCTTACAATTCCAAACTTCCCATCTAATTGTTGTCGGTAAGAATTTACCTTCACCTCGTGCAAGTTTAGTACAACAAACATTTACCTTCCCGTTCTTCAAATTAGTACCTTGGCCGGAAGCCACACCCTCCCCAGGCCTTCCTCGCAGGAAAGAACCAAAAAGTTTCAAATGGCATTAGTAATCGTACAACTTGACGAACATTGGGCCTTTATCAAGTGATATCGATCACAATCTATGGCATTCTGAAATAACTTCAGAAAAAGGAACCATGGAAGTAAGTATACAATCCTTTACGGAGTGTGCATGTAGCAAAATAATCCTATTGGTTGGGTTAAAAGAAAACCATTTTCCTTTTCATAATTTTTATTTTAAACTGATTTTAATCTAAAGAAGGTAAAAATATATATCATATCCGATTTTCAAGTTGGAAAGTAGTGATTTTCCGTTATAAAACCAATTATTCAAATAATTGGAGTTTTTATTAGCAAAAATAAATTAGCACTAGCTTGTGTGATTGCTCTTTCTTAAACAAAAGATCGAAAATATAATCGCTATTAACTTTAATTTTGACCACAGTTAGAATTTTTTCATGGAAAACAGGGATGAAAACATTAATCTAATTTAAAAAAATTAATATGGAGTAAAATTGATACCGACTGTTAAACTAAAAACTAGTATTTGGAATTAATAAGACACAATAGCTCTTTTTTTCTTTTTTGATTTTTGACAAACAAGACGAAGTGGTTGTTATAATATAATACGCTTATTTTCTTATCAGCAAGATGATCAAGTGATCTTCACTTTTTTTTCCCAAAATAAAGTATCCATGATCATCATTCATATTAATAACAACTTTACTGATAAGAGGTATATTATGAAGTCTTTCCTATATTTTAGGTTTAACAATTGGTATCGATTTTACTCCATAGTAAACTTTTTAAATTAGATATATGTTTTCATCTTTGTTTTCCATGAAAAAAATTCCAACTGTGGTCAAAATTAAAATCAGTAGCGATCATAAATTTCGATCTTTTTTGTAAAAAAAACACACAAGCTAGTGCTGATTTATTTTTGCTAATAAAAACTCCAATTCTTCTTTAAATAATCGGTTTTATAATGGAAAATCACTGCTTTCTAACTTGAAAATCGGATATGGCATATATTTTTACCTATATCAATTTAAAACAAAAATTATGAAAAGGATAACAGTTTTCTTTTAACCCAACCAATAGGTGCACTCTCCTTTTAAGGAGTGGCACAAAATTGGACTCTCGTTAGGGCACCAACTTCTACACCAAAACTTTCCTCACTCTAGGCATTTTGCAAAGCACAAACGGATCCAATCTGAGATTCTGGAGCATGCAGTGGTGATTCAAAATTTGGCTCACAGCCAAAAAAAATTGGTCACTGTGACCCAAAAACTCTGCAATGACTCAAAAAATTGGCCAGACTTACCTTATTACTCAAAATTGCTTAGGAAACCATAAAGTGGACAGATGAACTAAATATGCCCTGTAGTACAAAGTTTGCCCCATGATCTAAAATCCGTGTACTGATTTAAATTGTTCTTCTCGACCAAAATCAACCTCTTGGTCCTAAATTTATCTTGTGGCTCAAAATCTAACTGGTGTTGCAAAATTTACACTGTGACCGACACTATGCCATGTTACCCAAAGGTCCCAAACCTTATGAGGTGAGTTAAATTTTGCTTAGTGACTCAAGATAAACCTAGCCAACCCAAATTCCCCCAAAAGGCCAATATGCAATGGTGATCCAAACTCTGTCCCTCGGCCAAATATTTGCTGGTGAAAGTTTATGGCCTAATGTCTAAGATCACAAATTTGAAATCTAAAATATGCAACGGGACAAGACATCTACCTAGTAATCAAGATTTGCCAGTGTGACTCATAACGTGATCCAAAGTACGTTGCAAGTTCCAATATCCACTGCATGATCAACCCCATGGTCACTAAAAATGTCCATGTTATCCAAAATGTGTCCTAGGGCTTAATATCCACTTAACCATTATCTACTACACAAATTTGACACAAAGTCTGATGCATTTTTACAGTGAAGTAACAAGTCTTAATGAAACAATTCTAGTTCTTGTTTCTATAATGCGACATAAAGTCGTGATTTTGAGTTTCCTGTTTACTGACCAGTAACAGTTAGTACTGACTATATTCGTTTGCAGAAACAGATACAGGGTCATGCCTCTACTACACTCCCACTATGGTTGTCAAATCAAGATGCAAATTAGGTTGATCCTAATCAACAATTCATGAATTCAATGAAACAACACAAACCCATTTCTCAACGTTGCCAATATTGCATCGAACACAACATATGAAGAAAATATTGCATAGAACGCAACATATGTAGAAAATCAGACTAACCTCATGATCATACGCATCTCCACTCCAAGAACGCTAGCTCAAACACCATCCCAATCTTAACCTTAACTGATTTTACTCAAGGATTTTGAGAGAAGAAAGAAGATACCGGAGTCCAACTAACACATATCCATATTTCTCGTCAAGGACGATGAAAAAAATAAATTAAGTACAAAAAATAAAGAAGTAGAGTAAGACTCAGGTTTTATAAATAGCAAATAGATCATACTCTGAAAGTGATTATAAATCCGTCCCTTGTTAAAGTATTAGAGCCTCTCTTAACAGAGAAGAAAACGAAAAAATTTACTAGAATGAGAAAATAAAATCCACCCTCTTCCAACTCCGGTGTGATTTTGAGATTCAAAAATGAGGCAAAGGCTCCTTTAATTCTAATTGGCCCTAGGAGTCGCCCATTCGACTCTGAGGATGAGATTGTCATAACCGTAGCCATTGAGCTTGTTGATTGCCCTCTCAGCATCTTCCTTGTTCACAAAGTTCACAAAACCAAATCCTCGGCTCATGCCAGTCTTCTGATCTACAGCCACATAAACACGACTGACAGCACCGAAAGTGCGGAAGAGCTCAAGCAAGTCAGGCTCACGAGTATCTTCTGAGAGGTTGGTGACACGAACAGAGTTTTCTTCGTTCCTCCGTGGTCTCATCTCTGATCCGAGTTGTTTAGCCCCATCTCTCTGGCCAGGATGAATATAGGTTCCTGACTTGGAAGTGCCAACTGTGGCAGTATCTGGTGTAGGAGGCTTATCACTGAAACTCTCAGGTGGGGCGGCAAGATCCTTGTAAGGACACTTGGATGTCCAATGATCACCCTTCTTACCACAGGTCCTGCACACCATAAGCACAGCACCTGGTTTTCCCAGAGTTGACATGGGATCTCCTAGAATCTTCGTGTCTTCTTTGCTACCTGCGGTTAGTGCGTTCTCATATTAGTAACTACGATTTTGTTTAAATGATAAGACACTATATTTTGTGTAATTAGACATAAAGATACTGATACACAATAGTATAAAATATAATAACGTTAGAAGACTGAAAAACAATCTAACTCATCAACTATGGGAAGTTTACAAATAAGTTTAACCTATCAAGAACTCATTCCTTTAAAACTAGTCATACCATTAGCAGGGACTACAAAGCTTAAAACCAACAAGGCCATAAAGCAACGAAAGGAACTCAATTTGATGATAAACCAAAGGTGTCTTAGGTTGTTACATCCCTGGTAACGCTTTCAGTATGACAACAGCCTCGTTAATCAGAAGTCTTCTAAATTGTAGACATAAGGTGAGAAATTTTTTCCCTAAATGGCCTTACACATATAATACTACATATGCAATTTAAAGTCTGGTAGAGACAAAAACTTTTATATCAAACAAGATCATAACAAAGATTGAACAAAAGAAATATTCCTTAGTTAGAATGTGCTTTCTCTGGATACATACAACAGGTTTCAGACACAATCTAATAAAATTTCAGGATAGAATGCTTAGGTGCTCAGCAACCAACTATATGTTCTGTTCAGAGATGTGCTTGTCATTAACTTCAAAACATTTACTATCTTAACCTGGTTAAACAAGCTGATTGATAGGATACATAAATCCAATTTCTGAGTGTCCTGATTCCAGAAGATCATCGAAATCTAATGCACTGCACCGGCAAAATCCACCTTAATAAATTTCCCACTAGGAATTTAAACTAATAGGAAAAATCCACCAAAATAAATTTCCTAGATTAACAAATGATGTGTTTTCAGTAAATTAAAAAAAAAAAAAAAAAAAAAAATGATGATAGAAGAGGAAAACGAACCAGGAGGTCTAGGCCTTTCAAGACGAATCTCTTCAGTAGAAACCATAGTAAGTCTAGCACCAACATCTTCATGTACAGCATCACCAAACTTAGGCCAAGAACGACGTTCAATAGCAGCTTTAGTTAATCTGGCTTTAGCAAGTTTACGGACCTGAATTGTTGTTGTAATCTTAACCTTATTACCATCATCATTAAACTTAAATTCAGTAATTTTCTTAATACCATTTTCATCTGGTCCTGTTACTACTGGTGGTGGTAAAAGAAAATCAAGATCTTCAGCATCATCTTCTTCTAATTCACCCCAACGAACCTTGTTTGCTGGTTTCTGTGTTGCTGAACCTGGTCTTTGCATAGTTTCCATCCCCATAGCGACGGATAATCAATCAAATAGAGAGATACACGGAAATGGAATTAGGGTTTCGGAGATATCGGTCGTTTTGGGATTTCTGTAGAGTTGCAAAGGGACACACAATAACAATGCACACCGTCTAAATTAAAACCTTTAGTTTGTATCGGTACGCCAGTTATAACTCCAAAGGTGTCACTATTCATCCACACAAAAAAAACACCATCAAAACAAAAGTAACATAAAAATCCCATCAAAACAAAAGTAACACAAAAACTCCTAAAGAATTTGATGTAAAATTTGATTAAACCAATTTTGAAATTTGGTGTTTTTGTATCAATTTTTTAAAATTTTAGGTTTTTGTATCAAGTTTGTTTAAGATGAGTTTTAATGGATCCCAACATTTGGATGGGGTTTTTATACCACAAGTTTGATCACCTTGGGTTTTTATGACTAGTTCTGAGTTTGTATTGGCCTAATTGGATTCCTGTCTTGCTCAGGATTTAGTCCAAACCCGTTTATTATATGGGCAAAATTTTTCGGCCCAGCGATTTGTATATGATTTCTCAAGAAGACATCTGCTTAACCTCGTTTGATTAGGGGCCATGAATACTAATTGGGGGCCTCCCATCAGAGGACAAAAAAGGTCACCCCACCCTAATTTGGGTCACCCCTTATCCAAAAAAAAATTAAATGGCTAAACTGCCCTTGAATGATTAGTGATAATCTCAATTAATTAGTGTTAATCTTACCTAATTAGAGTTTAACTTTTTTTAAAAAAAAAAAAATTCAAAATTTTCATTTGCAAATTTTTTTTTCTTTTAATTTTTTTTTCTCATACTTGTATGAAAAGTCGTCATGGTATTTTATTTATTTTTTTTAAACAATGACGACTCTAAAGTGTCGTTAATGTTTTCCATAACGACTCTGTCGTTACTACTTTCAATGATGACTCTAAAGTGTCGTTATTTTTTCAATGACGACTCTACAGTCTCGACACTTTAGAGTCGTCATTGAAAGTAGTAACCCACTTAGAGTCGTCATGGAAAACATTAACGACACTTTAGAGTCGTCATGAAAACAGTGACGACACTTAGATTCGTCATTGAAAACACTAACAACTGTAAAGAGTCGTCATTGAACAATTGTAGATGGGAAAAAAAAAATTGCTGGTTTTTTAGGAAAGTGAAGAGACGACCGATCGGACGAGACTCCTCAACCGAGCAAACTGCCTAACCTCAAACAGATGCACTGCACGAGAGTGCTTTGAGTTCGAGAGATCAATTTGTAGGACTTCGGCCTAAACCAAGTCAATGGCCGTTCCAGAGTCAATTCGGTCACAAAGAGGGAGATGGGTTGATCTGTAGGAGGGAAGCTGAGAATTATGGGATCAATGATGATCAAGGATTGTGGATGTGTTGAAGGTTTCTGCAAGTGTGTAAATAAGTTTCGAATGATTGAGAGAGTGTTGCTCACACGATGATTCTTGGTTAGACGATGGATTGTCTATTCAATATATCGTGGATTTTCTGTGTCTTCCTCAATCATGGATTCAGAGACTTACTTATATTGTCAGAATAGTGAACACATTGATCCCAGTAAGTGTGACGGTTTCTTGAATGAAAGAGTTAAAAGTGGGAGATCGTGGTAAAGTCAGTTCCATGTCGTATGGAGACTTGACTGATCGTGTACCCACTACTTTGCTAACTCCTTCAACCATTTGCACGACTTACTCACATTTCTCATCGTGGATGAACACATGTGCCGTAGGCCGCCACACCAAAACCCTAATTGATATCCCACCATGTGACGTGATTGATGTCTCACGAACGTGGAGTCTGCAAGGCAGACGTGTATTAGGTTAGTTGTTGACTTTTAGACGGTGAGTCTAAGTTTTGTTAAATTGAGCATGATTTACGAATGCTTAGTGATCCATGGATTGAACATGTCAGACGTACAATTCTTATGTTGATATTGCTCGTTTGAGCAAATATTGTAAATTCGATTAACTGAGCAAGTATTGCTCGATTCGATGAATTACCGAATATTGATAATTGGATCAATATTCGAGCAACTGAGCAAGTATTGCTCATTCGATAAATTATTGGTAACGTGACCCAATAAAATATTAATTAAAATATTGGTAGCCTACCAAATATTATGTAATTAATCTGAATGTTGATTACTGGATCAAACATAAATTTATTATTGTTTGAACTTGCTCAGAATGATGATTTCGTGGAGCGTTTGTTCGAAACCCTAATTTTGATCAATTGTTCGTCAATTGATGAATTACTGAAAATAGGTTACTGAGTGAAGGAGGGACCGACCACATGGGATGATGGACGACCATGTGGTGCCAAAGTGCTCGAGTGAGCGTTTATCAGAGTCCTTTGTTGACCGGTTGGTGAAAGAATGATCAAATGCTGGTGTTGATCATTTATTAAAATAGTGCTCGTCTGAGCATTAGGTAATAAAACCTAATTTATGGAGAAGTGAGGGACCGACCAAGAGGGCATGAAACCGTCCTTTGGTGGTCGTGGGACCAGTTGATGGTCGTTTGAGCAAATACCAAGTTGGTTGGAAAGAGTTTGGACCCAATATGAGCAATCGAGCAAATTAGGTCAAAATTATAAGAGTGTGTGGGACCGGCTCCTTGCAAGCCTTAGGTCCGGCCTTGGTCGGTCAAGGAAACACGCCCATGTCACCATAATGTCCGTGTCTCAATCCTGAGAGTTTTGGTATTTTATGATGTGCGTTTGAGCAATATTTTGGATTTTCAGAAGAGTTTGATCTTTGACTGAAATTCTTGATTTTTCTCGATTGAGCAAGTAGGACTTTGCTCGTTCGATCAATCTTTTGAGAATATTAAAATAATAATATTTTGATATTTGGCATGAGTAGCCTAGTCGGTCACGTGACCATTTGACTTTTTGGCTTTTCCATGGTTTGAGCAATATTTGAGAAAATATGAAGAAACCATGATTTTTTCTCAAACGGAGGAGTTTCATGAGATGAGGGAAATAATAATTATGAAAACAAGGGATGTAAGGGTGGGACTGGCCACGGCTAGGGAATGGCTGTCTTGCTAGGTAGCCCGGTCCCGCAACACCTTTCCCTATTTTATTATTTTTTCATGAAACCGTGAAAATATAGAGAAACCGTGAGTTTTGCTCAAACAAGGAAAGTTGCTTGAATGAAGGAGTTTTCATGAGTTCATGAACATAAATAAATAAGAAAAATAAAGGAAGAGGTCATGGGGGACCGGTCACGGCGGCATGGCCAGCCGGTCGATGGGCCCGGTCCCTAGGCGCCTCTTTTCTATTTATTATTATTATTATTATTATTTTCTCTCTCCTGTTTTGTGTAGGATTCCTCGTTTGTCCGTATTTTCGAATGCCCGTTCGTGCATTTGGGTGCTCGTTCGTGAATCATTGTTGAGTACACTTGCACCATTTTATTGGGGCTTATTCGGTGATAGTCCAGATGCCCGATCGTTGAGTAATTATTACTAATTCATGAAATTCGGCGGAGAATGATTCATGAAACGGAGCAATAATTATGAATTGTGCATCTATTACTAATCCATGAATCTAGTCGGAGAATTCAGGGAACGGAGTAATGAGATAAAATGGTTATCTATTACTAATCTATGGAATCGGCCGGGGATAGCCATAGAACGGAGTAATAAGAGAAATAGATTATTTTCTAGGAATTCAGTGGCGAATGTCACAGTAGAATTAATCTATTGTAGAATCGAGATATGAGATAGTTGAAGCATCATACTCGTTCTGAAAGGTGTATAGTCAGGGAACAACGTGCAGCGTTGGTGTTCGAAAGGCATTTATCCCCCTCAACAAACAATTATGTAGGAGAGCCGCCTGAATCTATACACGGTCTCTCTATGTAGTCAGGGAAGAGCGAGTATCGCCGACTTCCTGAAGGCGTTAAGCCCTCTCAACAAACAATTATGTAGGAGGACCTCCCAATCATGTTATTCTACATAGAGGTCACGATGAAATGTGTAGCATTGAACGCTCAGCTAGTGGGAGGCCTTTCGAGAAACATATTCATCATGGCTCTGAGAGGAACTCGATCAGAGATCGTGAAACGGTTCACGGATCGTAAAATATGAATCGTCACATGCGTTCCTGAAGCCAGGTCAGAAACATGCAGTTTCATGCAAGGTAGTCAACATCGGTTGTACAGGCCGATATTAAAGTTTTTTATAGGATATCGTAAAAGATCTTTACAATATTGAAAATATCGGCGATACGAAGGAGAAACGATAAAAACGCGTGTATCGTCCTGTACGGACCGATATATCGGTTTCACTTGTACACTGATATATCACTAATTTATTTTTTCTTTTTATTATGATTTCTTGAACTTTTGGTTCAAGAAAGTAACTCCACTAATTTTGGTAACTTCATATATGATTATGGTGGATGTAATTACTGTAAATGTGATGTTGGTGGGCTAACAGACATTCAATGCTTGGTTTCATTGTTGATAATATAAGGCTCTAATCAACCACCTCTAATATTGTAAGGTTGAAGTATGTTTACTACAATTATTATTTTCTATTATGGTTATATCAATATATTTTTTTGTTTGATAAATATAATAAATATTTAAAAAATCCTAATGATGTATCGCCTATAAAAACAGATATTATCATTTGTATAGGTGTATAGGACCCGACCGATACGATACCGATACACGATATTAACTACTTTGGTATCATGATTTTACGATTTTTACCTTCGTCGAAAATCCACCATCAACATTAAGTCCCCTGCTTAGTGAGGGACAGTCATGTTCCGCAGTAAGCATTAGATGGTGATTTTCCGGTTCACGAGATAAGCAATTAAACTCGGTCGTACAAAGGTATTTTCAGAATCCTCGATTTGATCCAATGGTGTCATGTACGAGCAAATGCTTAGGTAAGGACCCTGAAAGTATGATAGAGTGCTATCTCAGGAGCACGGAGTGATGAAGCATTGTTGATTTGGACGGTCGGAGGTTCAGTTTTGGGCAGTTTAGAATTTGTGGGGCCGTCCCAAAAAGGAAATCCTTGTTTTAGGAACGGACGTTCGTTCGTTAGTTTAATGATAAAAATTTGTCTATGAACTTTCACAAAACCAAAATTTTATCTTTGTGAGATTTCACAAAATGGAATAAACTCTCGTTCCAAAGGTGGATGCTCGTACGAGAGAAAAGTTGTTGTTTTTTTTTAATCGACGTGCGCCTGTTAGTAATAAAAAAATTGTCTATGAAAACAAAAATTTAATATGTGAATATGTGGATTTTCACAAGATTGAAAGACTCTCGTTTCATAGACGGATGCTCGCGAGAGGGAGCAAAAAAAATATATATACATATATTTTCAAAGTTATGTGAGTTTCACGTTAAAATATTTTTTTTGTGTGAAATCAATATTTTGATTTTGAACAACTGTTGAAAGTAGACAATTATTCACGGTGAAATAATGTTTGTATGTGAGTTTTCACAATTGTAGAATGGACGTCTGTCCAATTTTTGAACCAGTGAATGTTCACACAGTGAAAATTTATGTGAAATCAAATTTTGATTTTCAGCAATTGCTAGAAGTAAACAATTTTTGATAAAATATTGT
>JAJJMB010010315.1:1721170-1792378 GCA_023531105.1 Papaver atlanticum | reverse complement strand
TTTCTCTCTCCTGTTTTGTGTAGGATTCCTCGTTTGTCCGTATTTTCTAATTCTCGTTCGTGCATTTGGGTGCTCGTTCGTGCATCATTGTTGAGTACAGTTGCACCATTTTATTGGGGCTTATTCGGTGATAGTACAGATGCCCGATCGTTGAGTAATTATTACTAATTCATGAAATTCGGCGGAGAATGATTCATGAAACGGAGCAATAATTATGAATTGTGCATCTATTACTAATCCATGAATCTAGTCGGAGAATTCAGGGAACGGAGTAATGAGATAAAATGGTTATCTATTACTAATCTATGGAATTAGTCGGGGATAGCCATAGAACGGAGTAATAAGATAAAATAGAATATTTTCTAGGAATTCAGTGGCGAATGTCATAGTAGAATTAATCTATTGTAGAATCGAGATATGAGATTGTTGAAGCATCATACTCGTTCTGAAAGGTGTATAGTCAGGGAACAACGTGCAGCGTTGGTGTCCTGAAGGCGTTTAACCCCCTCAACAAACAATTATGTAGGAGAGCCGCCTGAATCTATACACGGTCTTTTTATGTAGTCAGGGAACAACGAGTATCGCCGACGTCCTGAAGGCGTTAATTCCTCTCAACAAACAATTATGTAGGAGGACCGCCCAATCATGTTATTCTACATAGAGGTCACAATGAAATGCTTAGCATCGAACGCTCAGCAAGTGGGAGGCCTTTCGAGAAACATATTCATCATGTCTCTGAGAGGAACTCGATCAGAGATCGTGAAACGGTTCACGGATCGTAAAATATGAATCGTCACATTCGTTCCTGAAGCCGGGTCAGAAACATGCAGTATCATGATTTTACGATTTTTACCTTTGTCGAAATCCACCATCAACAACAATGACGACTCTTTAAACTCGTCATTAATTTTTATTTTTAAAAAAAAAAGGTAAAACAGTATTTTCACAATGTTATTGATACGCCCCTGAATTTTTTTGGGTGCAAACAAAATGGGTGAGGCCTCTAATTAGTTTTTAGGGGCCCCAATCAAACGAGGCTGCTTAACCATCAGATTTTGTTTTTTCTTGAATCTGGCTCGTCTTGATCCGACTAAAATCACCCGACTCATTTGAATCTAATTCGATACCTTCATTTTTTTTTAGTCAAGTCTAAGTTGTTTTTTCTTAATCTGACTCGTCTAGATCCGACTGAAATCACCTGGCTCATTTGGATCTGATTCGATATCTTCGTTTTACGAGCCAGATCTAAGTCATCTGACGCAATAATATGCGATTCTGTGGCTTGGTCCCATGAGCCAAGGCATTTTATTTCCTGATTCAAACATATCTGAGTCAGGTCGCGAGTCAGATCTGACTCAAACTAAAAACAAATGGTCTGGCATCTGACTCGTACTGAGTCATAAGCAAAATCAGATCCAGACACATAGTCAGCAAAAAAGAAACACGTTGTAGTTCGATTGGTTAAAGACTAGCAGATCACTTGGGAAGTTATAAACGGAAAACCATACTAATGCTGCCGATTATTGTTTGATGAACATCCATAAGCTAAGATGTAAGTTATGCCCTTAAAAATTTCTCTAATCATACAATTGAAATTTATACTTAGATATTGGCATTAACTGATGTGATATTCATATATATTTGGGACATATGTCTTACCTCAATCAACATCTTCATTATTCTCCAAATTCAAGTAATAATGTTGAAAAGACTTCTTATAACATATTTGTAGAAAAATTATTATCGGTATTTCATCTTTCATGTTTGATTTCTAATTCGTGAACGGAATACTTGGTTTCCAAGAATACTAGACAAACTCCTCATGGATTATCATTTTCTCTTTGTTTCCCACTCTATTTTGGGAATTCTTCAAAAGACTTTCTTTTGGATTGTTATACATATGTTGTTTATGAGAATCTAAAATCACATCCCTTGAGAAATCATTATGCAGCCTCCAAGCACACTCCCTTTTAGTGAGACCTGTATTCCAATGGTTATTGATAACTTAACAACTATGAGGGAAGATGAAGAATCACACCCTAAGGAGAAAGATTCATTAAAAGGAAGAAGAAGCCGAGACTATATCTTGCAAGTTTGGCTATCTCAAACTTGTTGTCAATGTTAGTTGCACAAAACTTTATCTTGATTCCTAGTCTAATAAAGTCAAGTCTTGGACTAAGATTAGTATATGATAGTTGAGTATCAGACATCACTGAATAACCCTCAAAGATTGAAAACTGAAGATCAAACAAAGACATTTGAAGAACTTCATCGACAAAGAGGTATGTGAGACTGAACCATCCAATTTACTCACGGCATTTACAATTCTATCTTATGCAACTATATCGTATGATTTTAGTAGATTTAGTATTGCAAAGAAGAAGAAATTTCAAATCAAGCTTATCTTGATAAATCTCTCGAAATATGATTCAATAAATGGATGTTCATAAATCCTTAACAATCTTGGTTGAGAACAATTTATTGTTTATGATCTATTTTTGTTTCAGAGCAACATCCTACTTCCTCATCACAGCAAAATCAAGAGTTTCAGTCAAGATCAAACTCTTCTGAAAATAAAAAAAAATAATGCTCGAAGGACCATCAAAAATACCGAAATTCTAAGGAATGGTCGACAGTCGACATGCTGGCTCGTGCACCACCATAGCGGGTCTTGGTCAGTCCCCTTTGCCACCATGGCCGACCTACTCCATTCATTAATAAATCATTTGATTAATCCTCCATTTGGTTCGTCCTCTTTACACCAATTGGACAATCATACATACACCGCCTAGCCGGTCCCACCACCACTAATGGCCGATCCTCATACCCTTTGGTCGGTCGGTCTTTCTACCTAATTGGTCGGTTTTCCACCAAATTAGTCATTGTATCATCACTTGCCAAATTAGGGTTTTATTTTTTGTGCTCTGCAAAGCATAATTTAATGAGGTCTAAACATCATAATTTTCATATTGATCCATTTATAAACATTTTAATTAAATATCTAATGTTCAATCTTGCTAACAACATTTTTATTGCTCGACGAAGCAATATTTTATTGATTAAATTATTATTTCCCAATTGCTCTAAGAACCAATATTTCATTGTTCGATCAACCTATATCTCATTGGTCTGTCTACCAATATCTTAATATCATAATCCCTGCTATGTCATTCGGACTACTCATGACATGATGGATCGAGGATGAATATTTTATAGTTACTCAATGTTTATTCATCTTGATATGATTCCCTGTCAAATGCTTGACACATCAAAATACATATTGGTCCATGTTCGATCCAACAATCTCATTAGACATATGCTCATCAATCCAAGTCATGCGAATATCATTGTTGCCTCAGCTGACACAATGATATGTCACAAACATCAACAATCCATCAGACTCAATGTTTATAATTTACAAAGCATCATTGTTGATCCAATAGACACCTTATGCTTTATATATTATAATGAGTCACATAGAATGTCACTCATCATTGAGAATTATGCTTGACTCATCAAGCTAAGACCTCACGGTCTAGCTAAGTTAACGATCGAACAAATACATACTCATCTGCAAAGAAAACTTCAGACGTGACATCAATCATGTCACATGGGGGGATATTCACTAAGATTTTGTTCTGGCAGCTTACAACATGTACGATATAGCAATGCATCCGCGATGAGAAAGTGAGTAAGTCATGCTAGCAGTTAAATTAATAAATGGAGTAGTGGTTCGACAATCAACCAAGTCTCCCTTGTTATGCAGAACTGATTCAACCATGATTTACCACTTCCCTACTCTTCCACTCCTATTCAACCGTCATCACTGGAAATCAATGTGTTAACTACTCTGTTACAAATAGGTCATTGACCTATGATATGAACAGAACTTAACGTAATTTAGCTTACCACAATTTATCATTATCACAAATAGAATCTTTATCTCAGTCTAACACAAAGAATCATCTTCAAAGCAGTTCAACACATCATCCATAATCCTTCAATCATCATTTATCTCACACACTTCTCTGCTTACCTCCTATAGATCGACTCTTATCCCTCTTTGTGACCAAATTGATTATGGAAAGGTCATTATCTTGGTTTAGGCCAGATTCTTACAGATTGATCTTTTGAACTCAAAGAACTCCCGTGCAGTGCATATGTTAAAGGTTTTAGACGATTTGCTTGATTGAGCATTTGCCTACTCTATCACTTTACACTTTAACCAGTAAATCATTTTTACCCTTCAGCACCAGTACACATACCCCTGGGATCTTTGTTCATGAATTATTAAGGGTACACATACTTGGTACGCATATCCGAACAGCCTGAATTCAAGGACTGGTCCATAGGTATGCGTACCCCTACACATACTCGGTATCGAACTAATCATATTCTCGTAACTATTTTTACAAATACGTTTGCCATTACTGCAACTTCCATAAACACTTCTAAGACAACTTTGATCATTAAATCTCTTTGTGTTTGTGAATCATGGTTTAAGTCTTGAGTGTTATAATAAGCACGACTTAAGTTCAAAAGGCATACTTGCTGATACAAACTATCATTGTACATGGTTTCAGTTACCTGGGTCATAGTGTATATTCTTCTATAAAATTTCAAGGCGAATTTCTCACATGCTTATATGAATTCTTAATAAGAATTTCATCTAAATATAGACCGTGATTTCTTAAATATCAAGTTATCTTAGCTTGAATTCAAAGCTACATAGATCCTTGAAAATTTATCAATAGAGAGATTCTTGTAATATGATTTATCAATCCCTAACATTTTTGTGTCCTAGATGCTTGCTAGAATCGTCCTCTAAAAAACTTAGATTTCCTTTGAGAAACATAATTAAGTTATGACTTAAAGACTTCACTTAGGAATTCTTGAATCCAGGTCGGACTATCTTTTACCTGATAGTTTGTGTATCCTGATCTTGTTCTTATCGATCTTCGAGGTTATTATTATCTCAGATAAGGAACGAGATAAATAAAAATTTCAAAGTTTTCTTCTTCTCAGACATTTCGATTCCTCAAGATAGATATCAAAACTATTTGCTGATCTGTTTGGATTGTTCTTGAGAGGTGGTTAGTAATCCAGGCTTCCCAGCTAACTGAGTGTAGGCATTCCGGATTCATGAGGTTTGCTGGACTTTGTTTATTGCAAATAGATTTCCAAACCTAGATCGAAAGATAAAAAAGGGAAATCAAATAGACTTATTTGTTAGAGGCGGATTGGTATCAAAAGTATTCAATTAGTTTGCAGTAACTCTTAGGCTATAAATGACGTCAGCTAAGGGAATCGATTGCGTAGACTTGCGATATTCAAGAGGCGTAAGGAGAACGACTGCAGCTAACTTTTTTTGAGGGTTAATTCAGTCTCAGTTACATTCTAGTCGAAGTCTAATAGTGGGATATTGTCTGTTGCGGCTTAATACAGTTTGGTGTTCAAAGTTGGACGAGCTCCCTGTATTTTTCTGCGGGCGTAGTTTTCCTCGTTAACAAAACTTCTTGTGTCTTGTGATTTTCCTATTCCGCATTATATTATTTTATATTTATAACAAGAATAGCACAAGTAGTACGTAATCAATCTAGGTAATTTAAGTACATACTAATTGTTATCAATAACGAGACATGTTCTTGTTGAATTCGTATCATGAAAGATGGATCGCAAGTTTCATACTTGTTAGAATTTGGATCCTCTTGATTTGGATACGATTAAGAACTCTTCTACTTAATCAGGTTCATGGATTGTGTCTAGACATATTGATTATGGGGGAGAAACAACAAACTCTCTATATATTTTTTTTTCAAGGATCTTTAATTTTGATCCACTTGCAATTGTATTGGGTTTTGTCCATACAAGTTACCGAACGAAAAAGTTTGTTCGTTCAGCCATTAATAAGGCTTCAACCGGTGACTTTGGAATAGTTCTCGAAGCGCCCAGCGGCTCATACTAGAAAGACTTGATTAATCATTGGGCAGCAGTGGCGGCAATCCGTTGAGTTCAAGGCTCGATACTTAGTACCCTCTCCTTTTCAATTGAGTTGTTCTATCATTTGTATCCGCTTTTAAGATCTCAGTCCTAGCATCCAAGAATTTAGTTCAAAATTTGATGCTTATAAGAAAGCATAATGAGAGAATTAAGGTCGCTTGTTATACATCGACACCCTTGATAAAAAAAAATCCATAGATACTTGATCAGGTTGATCGAAGTATAGTCTTGCGATCATAAATGACTCAACATATCACCTAAATGATAACTATGTTTCTATATTCGCATAAATGTTGAATGAAACTTTTGTTGGTCGGTTATTGATGTTTCATCGTTCTGGTAATGCTATGGGAATTGATGGTGAGTATTCTATTGTCGTTATGCATTCAATAAATTGTTTTGTTGGTTCATTCATAAAGCATTTTGAACTTATTACTCATGAAACCATTGACATGTTCTGTTTGGGACGTGATACATTCCATTACGGTAGCTACTACTACAAGATTTGCAAATTTGATGAGAAAGTCTTCTCACCAGTTGGGGGATAAAAGGCTATCGCCTTAAAAACCCTATGAAGTATCCTGGTTTACACAAAGATAAACCAAAATGTATCTGATCATCTTGATGTTTTCAGCAGTAAAACACATGTACAAGATTTGATGTGATGCTCGGTACCTTTTTCTCGGATTGAAGTGAACCCATTAGTCAAATTACGCACCCAGAATGCGTAAAACTCTAATAGTTAAGTGCTTTAACACTTTTAGGTTTCCTAGAAACTAAATGTTTTACCTTGATAAAGAAAATCAACCTTAATTGAAACCCTTGTGTGCCATAATAGTGATCCATGCAATTGGACACTTCACCATACATGTGTCAACCATTGGACCCGTCAAGAGAATGCATTGGAGATATTTTTATATTGAAACTAATATATGGGATTTGGAGGAAAGTAATGGGGTTATCATTTTTCTCTTCTTCTTTTGTTTTTCCTTTCTCTTCTATGGTGATTTTACACTTTCTTAAAAATTAAAAATATGATTAAAAATTGAGATCGGTTTAGAGTATAATATGAATTTGGTTTTTTTGGATAAAAAAAAAATAGGGAGAAAACTATTAGTTTAATCCATGAAAACAACTAGGAATAGGGTTGTTGTCGTCAATTTTTGTAAATGAATGGTTATGGCTTGAAGCGTAATTTTGGAATCCTGGTTTGATTAGTAAGGTTGGGTTGTCTACCAATTTGAGTTTGCAGGGAAGGAAAACTGTAATTTGAGGCTAGACACAACTCATCTTTTCACCAACAACAAGATGCCCACATTTTGTTCAATAAAATGTCCGATAGAAGAGAAAAGTAGTAAAAGGTTCTTATGTCATTCCTTACATATTTGTTTTATAAGTTTTGAAGTTCCTGAATTTTTGTAGAATACATACATATAACTTAACCTGTGAGTAAGCGCTTGGGTGATAAATTGTAGGGGTTGGATATCAGGATGATTACAAGTGCTTGTGTTACTAGATATGGATTCTATTGCTTTGTTTTATTTCTAAGAATAACCCCTACCCAGAAGACTGTTACTGTAACATAGGCAGATACTTGGACTGATCATCCCTCATCTGTTTAATACGGCGTGCATTATAGGGTAAGCTAGCACCCGCCACCTCGGTGGCTACCTGGAAGATTATTTCTGTAATAGTGGCTGGTATCCAGAACTATCCTGACAAATAAATGATGCTTAAGTGAGGTTTCTGTTCAGCAGAATCTCAGTGTCTAAACCTTGGTGTTTGCTTAGAGATGATTTTCACCTACACAAAGTGATTCATATCATTTGTTTGGCTCAAATAAATATCAGTAGTGATATTTAACATTGTAAAGCAGTTTGATGGATTCGATGACCCTTCGAATGAAAATCGTGTTTGTATCCTTACGAAGCGTTTTGGAATATAGTAACCAATGAACATTTGCTTGGTTAAAATCCCATTCGTCCAAAAATATATAAAAAAAATAGTTTCTCGAGTGGCGCATCGGAAAGTCAGAACATGTCAAGCGGGCCAAAACTCGGTTTGTTGGAAGTCCATATTTTATGGTCCGTCAGAATTAGTATCAGAGCAGTTCTGGTTCAAACGAAACCGTGCGTTTGGAACTCAGCCGTGTTCTGTTAATGCGGTGACTACATGTAATTCTCTTTACTTATGGTTTTATTTTGAACTTCAATAAGAAGTTTATTTTAAGGGGTGATGGTGTGATACTCCGTACCTTTTTCTCGAATTGAAGTGAACCCATTAGTCAAATTACGCGCTCAAAGTGCCTAAAACTCTAACAGTCAAGTGCTTTAACACTTTTAGGTTGCCTAAAAACTAAAATGTTATACCTTGATCAAGAAAATCAGCCTCAGTTGAAACTAATATATGGAATTTGGGGGAAAGTAATGAGGTTATCATATTTTTATCTTCTTCGTTTGTTTTTGCCTTTTCTTCTATGGTGATTTTGCACGTTCTTAAAAGTTAAAAACATAATTGATATTGAGATCGGTTTAGAGTATAATATGAATTTTTTTTTTGGCTGAAAAAGAATCAGTTAGAAAATAGTTGGTTTAATCCGTGAAAAAAGCTAGGAATATGGTTGTTGTCGTCAATTTTGTGGATAAATGGTTATGACTTGAAGTATAATTTTGGAATCCTGATTTGATTAGAAAGGTTGGGTTGTCTAACAATTTGAGTTTGCAGGGAAGGAGATCTTTAATTAGAGGATACACATACCACAACAAACTCATCTTTACATCAACAACAAGATGCCCACATTCTGTTCAATAAAATGTCTGAAAGAAGAGAAAAGTAGTAAAGGTTCTTATATCTTTTCTTACATATTTTTTTTTATGAGTTTTGATGTTCATGAATTTTCGTAGAAGTACATATATGTAGTTTAACTTGTGAGTAAGCGCTAGGGAAATAAATTACAGGTTTTGGATATCACGATGATTACAAGCGCTTGTGTTATTAGATATAGATTTCACTGCTTTTTTTTATTCCTAAAAACCAACCCTTATTTGAAAGACTATCTAGATAAAAAAGTCAGACATTATGACTGATCATCCTTCATACGTTTAATAGAGCATGCGTTGTTGGGAGGCTAGCACCCAAAGCGCGATGAAACTCGTTTCGTTGGAAGTCCAAAGGTCAGTCACATTTGATATTTTTAGTTAAATGAAAATAAAGTTGCTTCTTGAGAAGCTGTGTATGAAGCATTTAATATGTCATTTAAAACACACCACAACGCGGATGACAAGTTGATTCAAAATATTTTGTTTTGTTATAAAGAGAAAGAACCAATTGTAGTCATTGGAAGATAGAGCTCTTTAAGATACTATCAAAGGAATATCTGACTCTCTAAGTATAGTTCTCCTACTAAGAGAATGGCTACGCAAAAGCTAGGGAACCTCAAAATGAGGGGACTTACATAAGGCACGCGTGCAACAGAGAGATTTGCGATTGTGATACAATGATTATTCATGACATAGTCGAAATGTCCACTGATAGCATAGTTTATGTTGGTGTTAAATTAATCACTCTGTATATGGGAATTCTGTCAAAGAAATAATTGGTTGAATTGCAAAGGATAGATATAAGCCGCATAATAAAATGTATGGACTTGCAACTGCAACCCGAATGTGAGCTACTCTTGGCCACATGTGGGTGGTTGCAGTCCTGACACCGAATAATTAGGCATATTTGATACATGTGGGTGTTTCCGCATGGTGAGAAAATGAAATCAACTAATATGCGGCACAAAGTATTTCACAGAAATTTGAAACATATTCCATATATGGATGCAATTACCTCTTTGGTATTAGTATGTCAGTCTTTCAAGGACTCGAGGTGTATTTAATGGATGTGGTTACTACTCATCTGTATGAAAGACTAGATACAGATAACTGCATGTAAATTCCTGATGGTTTTTATCTATCAGTAGACTTACCATGTCCTATGCATTTACTAAAACTTGTAGAGCCTTGTATAGTTTGAAATGATTTGGAAGAATATGGTCAATCGTTCAAGTGAATGCTTATATTATCTAGCTACATATGAACCATTTTATATGCTCATAAACTGTGTGTTTACTAGATTTGATGTGTGCAATATCTACTTTATTGGAACCCCTAAAGAGTTCTCCAAAGTACAAAAATTCTTAAAGCAGAAGTTTGAGATGAAAATCATGGTAAACAAAGTATCAACATGTTGATTGTGAATTGTATTTGGCAGTCCATTAATTTCGTCAATCCTAAAGGTTTAGACATGTGTAAATGGACAAACTGGCACAATTACAATTGTCTGATCCCTTACGTTAAGATTGATCGGTTTACATCTCAATAAATATATGTATCACTCTGTGGTTAATTTGTATTACACAAAAGATGTGTGAACTGTACAATAACTGGAATATTTTGAATCAATATTGTTTTTGTAGTAAACATTGTAAGTTTGGTTCTATCCAACACCAATATCAAAACATTGGTCCAAAGAAAACTTTCTCATCTTTGTGGTACCACTATGCTTGATCTTTTATACAAAAGATCACAGAATATCTCCCACAGAGAAAACTAATTAGGTTGTTCAAGTTTTGATTTTTAACACATTTGTTAAAGACATAAATTATTACCTTGGCTGGTAGTTTGGTAGTAAAGGATAATTTTTATTCCTCCGATTGGTTGTGATTGTTCAAAGTAAATTAATGGAGAATAAAAAGCTAACACAATCAAATGATCTTAAGAAATTTCCCAGAAAGAAAGTCTGACCGAGTTTCTCGAGTAAAAGATTTTGTTGAAGACATTAAAAGATAAGACATGATCTTTATGTAGTATTAACAGGCTACTCATCAGGGGAGTTAAGCCATGTAAGACTTTGGATATTGGACAATATGGACTCTTATGCTTTGTACTCTTTTTCCTTAGTCAAGGTTTTAACGAGGCATTTGAATCCACTGATATCCGCAGTTTGAAATGTTGTACTATTTTTCTTTTGTCCTGATTTTTATTTCTCTCGGATTTTCCGAGAAAGGTTTTAACTAGGCAACATCTGTGGGTTTATTAATATTTTGAGTGCTCATGTTTTCCTACGTTCAGGTTTTTGTCCCTCTGAGTTTTTCCTGACAAGGTTTTTAATGAGATAACAATCTTAGGACGTGATACTTATCTAAAAATATGCATATCCATAAAGTATTATGAGATGCGGTTATCAAGTATTTCCAAGTATGAATTTGGTTCAGGTTTTAGCCACAAACAGTCCATACAAGGTTTTAACGAAGAAAAATAAGTAGCATCGTCAATATCGTTGTGAGTTTCCAGCGTCATTTTTATCAAGGTAACATGTTCACGACGGTCAACAAAACTTGAAGTGTTGCATACTTTTATCCCATATGGACTTTTGTGGCAAGGTTTCACGAGACAACATATTTGGAATAGTGGTCCAACAGGGAGTGTTGTGTGAATATATGTTTTTGGTGAATAGCCCATCATTAAGCCAATCGAATTCTTATGAAGACACCTGCTATCTTAGTTCGAGTGGTTAGAGACAAGTAAAACATAACACAAAGCAGATAATGATGAGCCCTTGCAAGCTTGACTAATGCCATGTGTGTGCATATGTGGCATCTTTATATTTTATCTAGTCATGCAACCTAATCTATAAATAGAAATGTGCTAGATTCACTGATTTTTGTCTCGTAAATATTCCCGAGATTGTTTAAAGGTTCTAGCATTGGGATTATATAAGGATATAAAGTGGGCCATATTGTTTGCATATGTCGGTGAGATTCTCACTATGGTAAACCTAGAGTTTCCATATCCGCTATAAATATGGTGTTGTGCGTGGTATTTGGTAATGTGGATTGAAAATTTAATAAGAAGAATGGTGTACAAAACTAAAAAGAGGAATGAAACTGTCATTTCGACTTGCTTTTCTCGTTTTCTTAGTTAATTCCTTAATATTATTGTATAATATGGCGCCCATATATTAATTCATCCTATACTAAAGCAATCGCCGTAGAATTAATTTAGTACGAGAGCATATCGATCCAGTGGATTGACAATTAAAGGATTACGACAGAAGGTACTTTGTTATCTTTTCTTAAACCATTTTCTTTGAGGGAGATTTCAAGTCTACTATCTTCTACCTTCAGGGAAATAATAATGATGTTAAATGGCAATGTATCGTGTTTTTGGATGAAGCACTCAAATTAGCGAAAATATTTCCTCCTTTTTTTGGGATTCATTGTTACTCAGGGTGAAGAAAATGGAGCAACATATATTTTAGAAAACAAGGGGAGAAGAAATATTAACATAACTTTTTGGGATGATCAGGCACCTTAGTTTCTTATTTCGGTTCTGACTTTAGATCTTAATAAAGTTTTTGTAGATTTACCTTATAATTTTCCTGATATGTATTCTTCGGGTATCTCTCAAATTATCTAGTATCAATTATCGAAGAAGCAAGGTAGTCAATATCGATTGTACATGCCGATATTATCGGTTTTTATCGGATATCGGAAAAAAAACTACATGATATCAAAAATATTGGCGATACAAAGGTTAAGCGATAAAAACGGTCGTACCGGCGATAAAAACCGATATATCGGTTGTACCGATACGTTGATAATATCATATCGGGGTTATATGGTAGTTCAACTGCACGTTCTTAATTACCCTAACTTCTGTGTTTCACTCCCATCTCTTGCAGCAACGGCATGTTTCACTCATATCCCTTGCAGCAGTGAAAGAAGTAAGTAGCCAATATTTCCTTCTCATTCAGATTTGATTGTTGTTAGTTCTCTATGATGCTCGATCAAACAGTACCATGGGTATTAGTTCAGGACCAGTCACAAGAAGTAACCTACAAGTTCCTAGTAGACACTCTCCAATTGATTCCATGATAGATGAATTTGATGCGAATTTCAACTGCGAAGCTCGAGGACTTGCCAGTATGGGTTATAGTGTTGAACATCCTTTGACTGATCCTGCAAACGTTATTACGGATGATCTACTTTAGAAATATAACTTATGGCAGTATGACACTAATATTATTTTTTTTATTATTCTGATTTCTAGAAATGTAACTAATGTCAGACTCGGTATATCACTAATGTTTTTTGTCTTTTGATTATATGAATTCTTGAACTGTCAATTTAAGAAAGTAACTCTACTTATTTTGCTGATTCCATATAAGATTATGGTGGATGTAGTTACTGTAAATGTAATGTTGATGGGCTAAGACACTCCTGCTTGGCTCAATTCTAGGTTGTTACAGTAGTTTCGAATCATTGGAACGAAATTGATGACTATCATTCCAGTATTGTTTGAACTGGATTGAAAGTTTGAGAAAAAAACTTCAAAATTGATCAAATCAAAAAAATAAAAATAAAAATAAAAATGAAAAGTCTGTGACACAAATCGTGACTAACATGATTACATTTGTGATAACATACAAAGCCTCCTTAACAACAGTCTAACTAAAGCAGCTCTATTCATTTCTAGAAGCCAAACAATCGAAATTCTTCGCTCCTTTTTTGACAAAAGAAGAGTCGTTTTTCGGGTAAAAAGATAAATAAAAGATATTAACGGATCTGAAAAATCGGTAGAGAATAGAAAGGGTTGGAGACGCAGCGAAGAAAAGGAAAGAAAAGTGTCGGAAAGAGAGAATGACTTAGGGTTTTGGTTGATAGTGTTTTTAATCTCAGCCTTCCCTTCACATACAATTTCGATCGTATAAGTGTCTTACGGAAAATATATGGCAGAGTTAGTGAATATATCAAAAACTAGTTTTAGTTGGTCATTTTCTTTGTTAACCAGCTTTTCTAACTATCAAACTGGTCAACCGCGGTCCTGGGACCCAAACTTTAATTTCAAACTTTTTAGGACCCAAATACAACACTGATCACAAAGTAGGGTCCCAAAATTTACATATCCCAATCTGCTAAATTGGGCCCTAAACAATAATTTGAAGCCTACGGATTTTACTCCCACCTAAGAAAGTACATGGAATAAAGTACATGGAATACCAGGTGTCTAAACAATCAATTTCCATTTCTCTCAACAAAAATTATATTTTTTTATTTAACGTACATTGTTTTTTCTTTCCAAACCAACATTTTTGGAAAAGTTTTGAAATTGAAACTTTATGAGTTCAAGATTAATCAACTGATACATGCATTTATAAACGACCGATTGTTTTTGATGTTCATTTTTATGGCCGATTGTACGCAATCGGCAGATGAAATAAAGTATATATGTCGAATCTCCAAAAATCATATGTAGAATCGGTAGAAGTTCTTCATTTGATGGATGATTGTACACAATAGCAAATATAATGAAGTGTACCTGGCTGCCTATCGATTTTTGTGTAGGTTTTTCAGAGTTTTTTATAACCTATAATTGGCAGGTATACTTCTTTTCATCTGCGGATTGTGTACAATCGTCCAGAAAGTTAAAAACGCTTGTCAATTAGGGGTTAATGTTCTTCACGGATGAAAATCTTTAAGAAAATCAAGAACAATAGGCCGTCATGTAAATGCTATATCCGCCGATTGTTCTAGAACCCAAAAAATTTCCAAAATTTTAGTTATTCTTATTCTTATTTTTTATTTTTAATTATGCCACTAATTAATAGTACAACTAACACTAATTACTCGCAACAAAAATAGTCATTGGCAAAAACTATTGGCCGTGAAGTTTACAAAATTACTTCATAATGGCATATTTCTGTCTTTTCTTGTAGTCCTCAATTAATTTTTATAAATATACATATATTAAAAATAAATCACCATTGCATAATTTTTGAAACTTTGTTTTCTATTCAATGTGTTTTGAATCTAAAATGAGAGATACTTGGTGTCTATGGGAGATTAAAAGAAAGAAAAGAACCTTAAACTAAAGAAATATAGCACAAAATTGTCGTATCATGTTGAATTGCTCAACATTAAGGCCTTTTTTCTATCCTTAGTTGGATATGTTGTCGTGCCTGTGGTGTTGTTATTTTGATGAAATTAAGGAGGCTCAAAATATTGAAGCCTTTTTAGGACGCTTAGTTTGAGGAAAAAATTAAGTATGCATATGCGGAAGGAATCATATCGTACCACTTAGTGTATGGTAAGAGTTTTTGTTAGTTATATGTACAAAATTCTTTACCAATTGTGATATTTCATTTGGGATAATTTTTAAAAAAATTCTAAAATTATAACGTGTAATAGAAAAGAAATTTTAATTATTACCGGTTGTGATATTTCATTTGGGATAATTTTAAAATAATTTCTCAAAATATAACGTGTAATAAAAAAAATTGTTAATTATATGTACAATTTTTTTTACCAATTGTGATATTTCATTTGAGATAATTTTTTAAAAGTTTCTGAATATAACGTGTAGTAAAAAAAAAAAATTGTGTACAGACTACAAAGCAAAGCATACCACATGGTACCAAAATTCAAATTAGAGGGATCCGATACAAAATGTGCACCCAACTGTGAGCCATGAATCAAAGTTACAAGAGAGATCCTTGTGATCATACCATACCACTTGGTCTACGTAAGAGTTTTCATGAATCATGCGTACAAAATGCTTTACCAATTTTATTATTTCATTCGGAATGATTTTTAGATTTATCCAAAAGATTAATAAAGATCCATGTAATCAAAATTCTTTACCAGAGTTTAAATTAGGGGGCCCATACAAACTGAGCATCCCAACTGTGAGTAGGGCTGCAAAGGAACCGTCTCGTCCCGTGGAACCGTACCGGAACCGCAGGAACCGTCCCGGAACCGCGGTCAGACGGGACAGGTACAAGTACCAAAAACTGGTACCGTGCCTAGAATAGGTACAAGTAACGGTTCTAGGCTATTCCCGTTCCGTCCCGTCCCGTAGTACCGAGCAACAAGTAATAACGTCTAATAATAGTTAGGTTTTTTGAAAACTAATTAGTTTTTGTTCATTTCTATTTAGTTTTTGTTGATTTCTTTAGATGTGAAACTGATTGTAATTTTTTGGTTTTTGATTTTAGGGTTTTGGAATTTTTGGTGTGGTTTATAACTTCATTTGAACTTAGAACTTAGAAGATTTTTTGTTTTATTTTCTTTTTTATAATTTTACATACGCTACGGGTAAAGAACCGGTACCGTCCCATCCCGTACCGAGTTAAACAGGTACAGGTCCCGTCCCGTCCCATATTGCACAGGTACAAGGTACAGGTACCGGCCATAGGGAGGTACAGGTACTGAGCTAGGCAAAAACCCGTACCGTTCCGTCCCATGTGCAGCCCTAACTGTGAGCCATAAATCAAAGTTACAAAAGAGATCCTAGTGGTACACTTTATCCAAGACAAGGTCAAGGATTTTTACTCTATGGGTGATGTCATATGGTGGTGACCTCATGCGGCAATGATGATTTCGCTTTAAAAATTTCTATAGTTCCTCCTCTCCCCGACAAGGTTCAGAACACAGCTGGAAGGAGAGAACCGATATGAATGATCGTACCTCCTTCGGCAAATTGCACTGAAAGGGAATTTGGCCAATAGCTTGTTGGATCACCCACGGTCAATCACTACATCGGCAAGTAACAACTAACAAGGACCACACCTTGTGAGCAAAAGAACAATGCATCAGAATGTGCTAAAGGAGCTATAAGAAGAGAGAAGAAATATTTTGTTGGCAAACCAGTAAAGACCGATTTCAGTGGAAAAGAAGGGGAAAAAACAACTCAACTCAAAAAAAGAAAAGAAAAAAAACAACATTTTGGAAACTAAAACAGGATAGAGTACATGTCCAAGACAAGCAACAAACAAAGATAGTCAAATAGTCTCCAAGTTGGCGTGTTCAATCTGGTGCTCACAATATCAGTAGGTTGGAACTCAACGGTCAGGAAAATAGCAACATTCCCTCTCAAGCGAATCACCACTTTACCAAATCAATTTACGCAAGGAAAGAAAAACCTCGCAGTTGGAAGCACGTCTCTGTAAGCACCACTCACTCAAGCTCCAAAACATCGCTTGTAGTACTACAACTTATTAAGAAGAAAACACTAGTAGTCTCTGATTATACTTGGAAACAAAACACAAATCGTAAGTGTTACAAAAATGTTTTGACATTTTAACAGAAATGAGACGACTAAATGCTAGATAGGTATACTAATTAATTGTTGTGACAATCGGTTTTTAAGAAGTTTTTGAATCCAATTACTGGTTAGGGAAAAGGTACTGAGAAGTATTGGATAGTTTGAAGGCATTGAAACGTTGAAGTATAACAACCGAATGGTAGTGCGGCTAGTGCCTCAATAACTGCCAAACCTCATAAAGCAGCAATAACTAAGGTTCTCTCTACTGAACCATACTCTGAGACTGAAATTATTAAATTGAATGAGAAACAACGAACACATGATACTTACTGAGATATTTCATTTACAAGTGATTTATACAAATCATTTTCGTTTATAGTTTTATTATACTAATAAAGAATAACAATATTTAAATGGAGTGGAGTGTAAACGAAAACACTTCTGTTCACAGGGGGTCCCAGCCACAAATTACAGCCAGAATTTAAATAGTTTTTGACTACTTTTTTTCCATAAACGGAAAGAAGTAGAAAAATAAACAAAATAGACGCTGCAGACTCTGCTGTACGGATGAAATTGGCTTAACGTTGTTTGCTCTGGGTACTCTGTACTCTTTAAAGCTCCTTTAAATACATGTATATCCTTTAAATACATGTATATTATTTTTGAACTGACTACCGTACTACATTTTTATATATGAGCATATAAGCACAAGGATATGAAGGAGGAGGACTAGGAGGAAGCTTTTTTTTGTTTTTTTATTAGAAGAGAGAATTGAATTTAGATCAGAAGAATGTACAATGTTCTACTAGAAGTAGAAGTGAACTGAAAAGAAAACTAAAACAAATCAGTAGAAAACAGACTCCCAGTTACTCAAAGTATTTGAGAAGTTGAGATGAACCCTCTTGCTGGCCGCTGAAGCCCAAGTGAGAACGAGAGATTTTGCATTGTCGCACAACTCTTCATCTGTCTTGACTAGGAGGAAGCTACTGATCATTATACTCTGGTGTGTGGTTAACAGAGAGGTGTAAGGAAGCCGAGGTGAGGATGAGTAAAGAGGAGGAGGAGGTTCATCAGCACTTGGAGCACCTATTGCTTGAAGATTCAAGTCCCCCCGATGAGACACAGGTACCATCTTCAACAAACTAAGTTTTAGTACTCTGTAAACTTCATCCAAAAATTCTAAGAAAATATATTCCGAAATGTAACAAGATATCACAAGAAATGGTACCGAATACCTTAGTGATTTTCTCCTCCCTTCTTCCTTTGACATAGACTACTACGGCACGAGCACCACGACCAACCAAACTTCTTAGGTTCACAACGTTTTGGATCAGCAACAAGAGGAGTTCTATCGTCCCTAACATGAATATCTTTGATCTCTTTCTTAGCTTGTTCATCAAACAAATTTCTGATAATAAGCAACTACAGCTTTTGCAATACTTTGTCTAGTTGCATAAATCTGTGATGTATGTCCACCACCACGAACTCTAAATCTCATATCAACACCAGAAAATTTCTGACGATCGACCTAGCAAAAGAGCCGGTTCAAAAGCTTTGTGACGAAGGATTTCTGGTCCAACTATTAATCTTGATTAATCCTTTTACTTTCTTACACTGAGTTACTACTACTGCTGTTTTCTTACGGCCGAAACGCTGAACCGATTCAGTGGTTGCCATGGACCTTTGAAACCCTAAAAACTCTTTGAGGGCGAGATGCTGATACTTTAAGTTGTGCTATTTGAAACAACACATAAAAAACCAACTTAGTTTTTGACCGAATTTCCTGGCCATCATTTTCCACCGTTGGATATCCTAAGTCCATGAAATAATATCCAGGTTTTGTTGAGAACTGATTTTAGTCTAGTCTTGGTAATGTACAAGGGGTTTCGATGACCTTGTTACTGTAATTTTTGCACTAGTTCTTGCGAAACAATCGAGCAGTCTATACATCGTCCCTTTTTGCTTATCGAGTCAGGTCTTTTCTACGTACAACCGCAACAAAATGTGGGTGGCAAGTGGTGGGTCTTTCCGAGCACAACCCAACGTCATCTCTTTCGATGGGATTCAAGACAATTTAAGAGTGAGATTGCATATTGCTGATCTTCCATGGGGTTAAGGCCTTTTATGCTGATTTACAACATTATGCTTGAGCATCCACTTACCTGTTAAGCTAAATGAGATTGCCAACTGAGGTGAAGACTTGCGAAGGTGGAAAATCTCCAATGGAGTTGGAAACCATACTTGAAACATTTGTTTTGATAGCATATTTCCTTCTCCACCATTCTTGTTATTTAATATCAAATACCAAACCACCGTTGTATCTTAATAATCATATGCCTCTGCAAAAGAATTGAAAGTCATTGAAATATGATCGTTTGCGCCAAGCAATTAAATCCAAAGTATATTAGTATGACTTCGATATCCAATGGTGGAAAATAAGTTGATTTTTTACATGTTACCATAATTGCTTCAAAAAAAGAAAATGTGTACCACACAAAACAAATGTATACCATAATTTTGTGTCATTTGAGAAGACCTTCATGTTTAGACCAATTTTTTTTATGCCAAACATAGATGATTTGCATTTTATTTATTTTTATACTAAGAAAGAATTTTAATTAATTTGGGAAAATTCCCATGTCTAACAACAACTGACGCTCAATGTGTCTAGGTGGTTGATCAGACCAATTTTGAGTTACACCATTTTTCCTACTGTATTTGGCTAACTTATCAGCAGATTTATTACATAATCTAGGAATTAAATTACACATCCAATGAGGGATTGTGTTTAGCTTATCAATTGCGTCCAGCAGGATGTCTTCATTTTCCCAAGCAATCCCTGAAGATGTTTTGTTGATGTAGCTTTCTATATTTTTGAGATCAGTTTCAAAAATAACGTGCGTAATCTCTAAAGCAATACTACAGCTGACTGCATCAGAAAAAGCTAGACACTCTTCACTCTCTGAATCACTTACTCCTGCATAGCATTTTGATTTTCCTCCACACCATTTACCTGTAGAATCACGAAGAATAAGAGCAATTCCAGTTAGACCTGTTTTAGGATCAAATGAAGCATCACAATTAATAGTATGAAAAGGACTAGGTGGTGGTTTCCAGACAGGGATTATATTTGTGATTTGGGGCATTCTATGTTGGTTTACTAATTGCCTATTATTGAGATTATCAATGTAACTGGCAAAACTTAGTGCTCTTTTAGCAGTTGTAATGGGATTTTCCTTCTTGTTCTGAAAATTTGTTTCACATCTCTGATTCCAGATTGTCCAAGCAACTATCATGATACGATTCAAGTTGAATCCATGAGTAGAAGCTTGAGAAGCTTGTTTCAACCAATTTTCAAATGCAAGCGTCACATCAGTATGGATTGTTGCTAGGACTGCTGCACCTCCAGGTATTTGCATCCATACAGCTCTTGAGAACGGACAGAAGAACAAGACGTGCAGAAGAGATTCATCAATTGCTTGCAAAGTGGGCATAAACAGTTGATGTAGCTGCAGTTTCGGGAGATTCGGATTTTTGTTGGCAGAATGTCAAAGAGAACTTTCCACCAGAAATGTTTGACTCGAGGCCAAGTTTCTATGCTCCAAAAATGCTTCCAGCATGTGTTTGAGTTACCAATTTTCTGAGAAATCTGTAGATTGCCAAGACTGAGTTCATGAAGTTTATTGTAAGCAGACTTCAATGTGAAATTCCCATTTCTAGTAAGGATCCAGACAAGCTTGTCTTCCACAACATTAGGAATTCTCATATTAATTATAAGGTTGGTTGTATCTGAATCGAACAAATGATGTAATAAGGACACATTCCATTGTCTGCTGCCTTGAATGAATAGTTCTTGTACCCAAATATATTGTTCACTATCTGTGTTTCCTTGTCTTGGTATTGGAGGATGATCTAAACCAGAAATCCATACATCAATCCAAATCTTTATTTTTTTCTCCAATTCCTAGTCTCCACCTGTTGTGAGTCTTTATGAATGGAATTTGTTTTTGAAGACCCCTCCATGCCCATGAACAGTTTGTCTTGAGAGTTGCATGAAGTAGACGAGTACCAGGAAAATACTTAGCTTGCATAGCTTTTACCCACTTCTCCTCTGAGTTAATGCACATTTTCCAGACGGCTCTTACAAGAAGTGTTTGATTTAAAATTTTCAAATCCCTGAAACCTTGTCCACCAATTTTTTTATGTAAACCAAGTTTTTTCCATGAAGTAATGCATATACCATTATGCTCTTGAAAACCCCACCAAAATTTTCGCTGCAAAGTATAATCTGTTTGATAATTTCAGTAGGTATTTGTAAGCAGCCCATAGAGTAGGCTCAAATTATATTAGTGACAGTCTTTATCATAAGTGATTTATTGCACTGTGACATAGACTCACTGTTCCAGTTGAAAAGACGATTTTTACCACTCTCCACTAAACCAGTGAGATGATTTTCATTTATTTAAATAGATTTCATCACTGCTCTCCTAATCCGTATGCATGTTTAATCATGTGATACAAATTAATAGTCTCAGTCATATTTTTTAATGAATTAAGTCATTACATTAATCTATTTATAGGACCAGTATGAATGGGGAACGCTGGCTATTGGCGCTATTCCAGATGATGATACGGTTCTTATGACAGTTGATTCTCGAGTCACTAAAGATAATGAAGTGGTGTTTGAATCCACAGAGGAGGCACTAGCTGATGGTCGGACTATACCTAGTAAGTATTCTAATTAAATTTATCTTTGACTAAGATATATTAGTACTTGTGTTTTTGTAACAACATAAATTCTGTGAGAAAGTAATTTGTCTTTATTTTTGTCGCTTAATAACAAAAAATTATATTCAGTTTGTCCCCGGTTACCTAAATAGCTCAAAGAGCTTTCCAAAGTATAGTAATTTTATAAAAATTCGATTTGTAATTTGAGAAATATAAGGACTTTAAAAAAAAAATGACATATTTTTAAAACAATGATCTTTCTATAAATATGTAAATAAATGTACTTTTATCTTCAAAAAATATAAAGTGGCAGTTGTTTCACATTGATAATGAGATCTGTTTTAAGGGGTGCGATATATAAATTGAACAATCTTGTGAAAATTTTTTTTTTCTGTAATGACTAGATTATTCTCATTTAGTTAAGTTAGAGTGGGGACGAGGCGAACTCCTCATTTTCCAATTTTTAAGATCATATTAATATTTGTATTATTTTATACGAGTGTGCGGACGCCCCCTTTTCTCATTCTAAATAACAATGTAAAAGGAGCTTACCAAACTTTATCTTTCTGGAATTGGGGAATGAGGCATGTGCCCCCTTCTAAATAATTTGGAAGGGAGGATAGCCTCTTTCTGTTTCTGAAAGTTAGGGTTTCATGCTTTTATTTATGAGAGGGCGGGCAGCTGCCTCCTCCGATTTTAAAATTTAATGTTCTTGGTTTCGTTTATGAGAGGGCGAATGTCCCCTTTCCCAATTCTAAAAGATTTACTAGCTTTGTATTTTTATTAATGAGGCCCATTTTAGTCAAAAAGTTAATGTCTAATGTTTTTGTTTATGAATAGTGATGTATTAACATACATAAACAAAAGGGTAATTTAAACTTTTATTATACATACCCACAACCTACACATCATTATCCTAAATCAACTTGTAAAATATGGATATTGTACTAGTACTTATGTATGATTGTATTCTCTTAACAACATAAATTTTTTTAGGAATGATTTATCATTTTTTTAGTAATGAAAATTAATCCTAGTTATACATTACTTGAATAATTTATAGAGTTTTCCAAATATATTAGTGTTTTCCAAATATATGTAAATATATGCTTAATTAATATTTTATCTAAATATATGCTTAGTTAATGTCTGTCATTATTGTTAAATGCATATAGGATGATAGTTGTTATTATACATTGATAATATTATAAGTTATCACATCGATATATCATGATTACATCAAATAGTTTAAGGGTCCAAGAGCATAGCTCAGTGGTATCCCATCAACTCCAGTAAGGAGGAAGTCAGGGGTTCAATCCCCGCCGCCGTAAAGCTTTGTAATAGATTAGTTGTATAGTGGGTTAAGCGGTGTTGGGTCTGGCAGTGGGGCCAGTCCAACTGGCTGGATTCGGATAGGGGCCTGGGTCCGGCTTTCGCGTATCAAAAAAAAAAAAGATTACATCAAGTAGTTCGTGTTTTTTCTTTGTTTGAATAAGACATGTTATTTCTATTCTAATTTTAATTTAATGAAGAGGAAAAGGAAAGAAAAAAGCTTCACAAAGCGGCATATTGCGTTCTGGCAACAGCCGGGCGCAATATGCCGGGAACAAGTTGCCCAATATGCCGGCTAATGAATTACCTAAGCAACTGCATGCCAAGGTATGAAAGAAGTATCCTAAAATTCTCTATATCATCTTATTTTATCCATTTAGTATATTGTTAAAAGATTTCCTGTACTGGCTGACTTTACATGTAGCTAAGAAAAGAACTGGCCAATAAACCAAAGGGTTTAAAAGCTATTCGAGTGGCACGTATGCTTCAAGAGGATATGGCAAAAATGATAGACGAAAGAAACGAAGAAAAGCCTGACCGCAAGGATAAGATGGTTGCGAAGATAATCTTGGGAATGTTTGACCAAGGAACCGGAGCAGCTCAGTTGAAATTAGTTGTCAAAAACAACAATACTGGTCCAGAAAAAGGAAAACCATACATATGTGCGGGAGCATTTGAAGAGGTGGCTTACGATTACTTGGACAAACATTTCAAAGTTGGTGCGCCTAAAGAAGATGCATTTGCCGCTATGAAGGGGGCGATAAAAGCAGCCAAAACGGCAGCCGAGAAAGCATACGAAGGAAAAAATGTTGTAACCATTGGAGGACCAATACAAGGTATATATACAAGTAACAAGTTCACATTCAATCAAAAAAAAAAGTAACAAGTTAACTCAAATAGTCATGAAAATTTCTCTGTGTCATGAGATTATTAATACAGAAAAATAATAATTATGCTGCAGGCTGTGAGATTCGAAGAAGGGGTAACCAAGATGAACTAGTGAAGATACTTGAAGATGATTGGATAGAAGATCAAGATCCATTTATTTCATTCACTGATCTAGGAGAGATGTAACTTGAATCTCCAACTCCCCATAGCAAAGTAACCAACGCTACGCAACTGATTCCTCGTACTCTTAACACATTCATCTTGTTATCTTCTTCCATTAGTCTTATAATATAGATTAATCAATTACCATCTTGTAACCACTTTTAGTAAAATATCAAACGTTGTACTGTTTCTTTTTTGTAGTGTTACTTTAAAAATGGGTTTAGACATGTTACATTTACAAACATCCTACATTGTCCTCGGCCTCGATGATACCATGTCGGTTTGACTGGCCAGGGATCATAATGTCGAATTCTGCGAGAACAGTCGGTTGGGAAATACCAAATGATAGCCGTTGGGAGATCAATTTGGATGCAGGGTTCAAACTCATTCCCAGCATAGAAGTTCATATTTTGCTAAGACAATCAGAATTAGGGGTGAACATGGGCCAGTATGGACTGGTTTTCACCTCATCCGCATCCAATCGAATCCACTACGGATTTCAAATTTAGCATCCACATCCAATCCAGACCCAACGGATTTACATCCAATGGATGCACGGGTGGACGGATTGTATGCGGGATAATCCAACGGATTTGTTTTAAATTTTATAATAGCATAAATGACACCTTTTAAAACTTAAACATCATATATAAGAGTGTCATGGACAACACCCCAAGTAAGCAAGTCCTTACAACATACATCAGTTTACCATATACAAAAGTTCCCATGTTACCTTGCTTTGCAATCACTTCCAAAAAACCATACATAGCACTCCCAAAAAAAGTCCGTTACAGTTGGGACCATCTACATCGTATACAGAAGTTCCAAAAAACTAACTAAAAGCTACAAGCATACCATGTGCTATATACTGCTGCACCGCCAAAAAAACAAGTCCTTCTAGCCAACACCAACTATAACATATATACCGCATCGTCAAAAAAACAGCACCATATTACCACATATGTCAGTCCAACTTTAACATATATACCGCATAGACAAAAAACCAGCACCAATATTACCATACACATCAGTCCAAAATCGTAACTTCTTCAACATCCTGGAGCATTTCCAATGCAGCTGCAGTAAGACAAAACATAGCAGTGACTGTATGACACAAAAAGAGAGAGACATGGAAATTGAAGTATGTTCTGAATACTAGGTTAGAGAATCAAGAAAGAGGGCGAGAAGACATAAAACATGATGAATAAATCATTTTTGTGTCGAGGATAGGCATTCAGCAACAACAAAAATAATCTTAAATCTAATAATTTCATATAAACAAGTTCAAATTGTTTGATAATCATACCTAAATCCAAGCTTTCAATATCCTCGTCAAGTTCATCGACAATTGGTTTACCTTGAAGCCAACTCTGACCGCAGATTAGAGCTTGTACTGTCTTCGGATGTAATGAACTACGAAACTTACCAAGGACACGACCCCCAGTAGAAAAGGCAGATTCAAAAGCGACGGATGAGATAGGCATTGCTAAAACATCTCGAGCAATCATGGACAGGAATTTATATCTGGTAGAATTAATCTTCCACCAATTCAAAATATCAAAATTGTCATCCTCCACATCTTCACTAAAATCAGACAAATAGTTCTCCAACTCTGACTTGCCGTCAAAAGTTCCTTGCTGTTTCAGAGATTCCTTAAACTGAGAGGCTAATCTTCTCCGAGGTTGTGCTGGATGAGAAGTATCAACACATTATGTCGCTTGTGGAGGTGGTTGAGAAGTATCATTACCTTTATAAAACACTGAATAGTCATTAAACATCGTTGTCAAAAGTGATTTAACCGCCTTCATTGTGTTGCGAACCCTGTCATCAGTTGAAACCCCTTCTTCCGCACTTAGTCACTCTTTCAAGCAAAAAGAAAGATATGCTTCCTTGCGTCGTGGGTCAAGCAACACAGCAATGTATAACATCATGTTAATCTTACTCACTTCCCAATATGCCTCATACTTCAATACCATAAAATCAGCCATGTTGCTCAACAAAACATCGTCACTCTCAACCCATTCCTGCAATTGTGCACGGATAATAACAACTTCATCTGTAAACCAACTAGCTGTAACATATGTACTTCTGGAGAATCTCAACGTAGCCTCATAGAAAGTCTCTAGAAATGGGATAAAGGCACAAGCTATTTCCCAATTAGCAGCAGTAGGCCATACCTTTGGAACTGCTGGAACATCTCTTGCAGGAGGAGGATGAAGAAAGTCATTCGCATACCCTATTTCTCTAAATAGGTTGAATGTTGGCTCGTATATTACAGCTGCTTGTAACATCTTGTAAGTTGAATTCCACCTTGTACTAACATCTAAGCTTAAAACCTTGAATAATCAATTTTCTCTTTTTCAACACAAGCTTTAAACTTTTTCAATCTAGCTGGTGATGCTTTCACAAACTTAATCGCAGCACGTATCCGACTTATTGATTCATTATGAGTATCCATACACTCTTTCACAATTAGAGCAAGGACATGTGCTGCACACCTAAGATGCATGTGCTTCCCTTTCAAAACTGCTGCCTTCCAACCAATGACTCTCCTAGACAGATAGGATACAGTTCCTTCATTTGCAGAAGCATGCATTATCAACCGTGATGGTGAATACCTTCTCAATCTTCCACTGTAAGAGACAAGCCTCAATAGTTTTACCCACTGTTAAACCTGTGCGAACAAAAAGTTAGTTAACATTTTTAATAGAATAAGGGATAGAAATGCACATATCAAAATAATAAAGGAAAACAATGTTCAATAATTCAAAAATAATGAGCTCATAGAACAATATTCAATATTTCAGAAATATTGAGTTGGTTAACGTACCTGAATGATCCGCAACTGGACAGAAATTCAAAATCTTTTTCCTTAGCACCCAATCCTTATCAATGTAATGACCAGTCACACAAATGTAGCTTAAGTTTTGAATTGAAGTCCAGGCGTCCGTTGTGAGACATATACGCTGACCATGCAATTGATTCTTCAATTTTTCCCTCTCACCCTTATACAATTTCATACAGTCACGAGCAACAGTAAAACGAGAAGGAACTTTAAACTTAGGTTGAAGTTCTCTACAGAAATCCAAAAACCCCTGATGTTGTACGAAATTGAAAGACAACTCATCCAGCATAGTCATTTTAGCAAGAGAAAGTCTGCATGCATCTTGGTTAAATGTGTGGGACATAAGAGCATGACTCTCACCCCCACTCATAGGTTGAAAGATTAAACAAGTCTGATTTTGTTCTCTTATACTCTTGTATTTAGGACACAAATGCCTGATATGATAAAGAAGATTAGATGTACCATGGCTAGCACTACCATATGCATACCGAGCTTTACAATGCTTGCATTCAGCTTTAGGAGGATTTAAGTCCAAGAGTTTGGTAAAATGGCCCCAGGCTTCAGACACTTTTCGTTCCTTACTAACTACAGGCAGTGAACCTTCTTGTACAGCCATCTCTGTCGATGTAGGATGTGTAGCAGGTGGCAACTCCTGAACATTCTCATCAAGTGTGATGTCCGGTTCTACTTCTATAGGTTCTTCTGCATTATTAGACCCCATCTATAGAAAATGAAAACAAAAGAAGCTGAGAAATCATATCAAAAAGTCAAAGATGCAATAAATTGTATAAACATTAACATTAGAAGTCTTACAACCAATCTAGTCCTCACTGCTCTCTTATCTTGAAACAAAATGCATTCATTCATACAATACTAAGCAACGGTAAAATATAGACGTTCGTATGACTTCATTTTCTTAATGTGAAACGCATTAAGTTCGATGAATTAAAACCAAGCAACAGATTGGAACATGAGAAAAAAACTAACCGGATCACTACATAGGCTAAGCATAAATGGAACGGTAACATTAGATGGAATTTTGAAGAAAAGATTAATCATCAAACCATAAATTGGAAATTAGTAGTACTAGCACCATAAGTGAAAAGATTCAATTGGTCATTTTACAAACACCTAAGGAACAAATATAGACAATAGTGTTACTGACCAAGTAAAAAGGTACTCCAATATGACCTGCTCCAAAAGAATGCAATACAACGATTCTCCTGTCCAATCGTAGTCTGCATGATCAACAAAAACCTCTTTTAATTTGGTGATTCAATCTTCCTAATGAGTTACCAAAATTAGTCAAATTCAGTTCCATGGAGCACCTAAGTAATTCACTAATTAACAAACATCAATACAGCCCCAATAAAGAAAAGAAAGGAAACCCCAATTTACTAATCGAATTGAAAGCGATACAATCAAACATGCAATTAAGAATGCTACAACAAACATATTTCATCAACAAAAAAAAAAAAAAAAAGTAAAAAGAAAGAACAGAAAATAAAAGGGGTTGTTGTTGTTATTATTAACATCCACATATCAGCAGGGACAAGGATGATGATAAAAATAGAAGAAAAAAAAGAACATAATGAGGAACATTTGGTGCAGCAAAAAAAAGTAGAAAATGAAAAATAAAAAATAAATAGATCTGAGTCATCTGAGTCATCTGACCGACTCTTCAATGGTAGACAAAAATAAAAATTACCCATTTCAATTTTTACTTTATATACATGTTTACCAGAAAAGTGGTCCTCATTCGACCCACTGAAATGGTCTTGTAAAATACTTTATTAGTCCGAACCTATTATCAAGTATCATACTTCGTTGTTGTATTATCTCGATCTTGTATCCATAGTCAATCACACAAGTTATCTTGTTGTCGTATTGTCTCGATCTCGTATCCATAGACGATCACACGAAGTGTGAACTGATTCGTTGTATTGTCTCGACTCAGTTCATAGACAATCACTTTCGGTAGAGGACTTATAGGTGGATAAATAAAAGATTGTGGTGTATTTGGGTACCCTCGTCTTTTCACAATACGATAGAAAAAGTAAGATCAGAATACACAACTACAGAGAAAATAATTGGATCTGGCTTCACGAATCCCAAATGAAGTCTTCAAGTCTTTAACCTAATATGGTTTTGGAAAAACCTAGGTTAAAGGAGAATCGACTCTAGTTTGCAACTAGAACACAGGAAAGTGTCGGGATTAGGTTTTCCAGTTGCTAGAGTTCTCCCTTATATAGTCTTTCAAATCAGTGTTTGCTTACAAGCAAAGCTAAGATAGCTTAGTAACAAAGCATTTAATATTCACCGTAAAATGAAATTCTGATTTAAGATTCAATCTAAGTCTGCTAAGAAATTAAGCAATCAATCTCCACCATTAGATGGTCTTAGCTTGTTACACACAAATGAAATATACCTTTATTTAAATATGGGTAACCGTACCTAAACGTATATATTGAGTTGGCTCAATAATAGTTAACAAAAGTTAGCCATATGAACATTTTTGTCTTAGCTTTATTCATCTAACACTTCTAGATCAAATATGATGATCAATCAATAATGAAAGATAATCAAACGAATCTAATTGTGTTTCAAATAAAGTTGTTCAATTGTTCACTATCTCATAGAAATATATATGAACAAATTTAAACAAAATCGGATTGTACAAAGTACTTATACAAGAATCAATACATGAACATTAAGCCATGGTTTGCAAAGATTGCATTCCTTAATTCATAAATGTTTTAGTTCATGAGTATGAGAATCATACATAACCGATTTAAGAACTTAACCACCGTGTTCACAAACTAGGTACGCGAACAGCAGCTCCGGACCTTGGTCTAAACAGGCCGTTCGCAAACTAGGTACGCTAACAAATGTTCCGGACCTAACTCAGGTAAAACCGTTCGCATACTAGGTACGCAAACAAGGTTCCCGGACCTGAATCATACCAATACAGTTTGCATACTGGGTATGCATACCGTGTTGTATCCAGACATATGTAATTCTTCTAAACTCTCATTTCAATCATTGAATATCCTTAAAAGATGACAATGACTGTCTCACACTGTAGTTACCTAAAATCTAAGAGAGGTTAGAAATGGGATTCTAGGGTTTCTGAAAGTGAGTTACGGGAGGTTGAGCATGAACAGTCTTCGCCTAAACCACACACAGTGGCCATTCAAAGGATGCGTCAGTCACATGAGAGGTTAGGGCTGGTCTTAGGGAGGGAAGCAGACGAAGAGAGAGATCAGAGAATTCTACGGTTTAAATAAGAATTGCTCTGAGAGGTTATGAGAAAGATCCTCCTAGCTTGGATAAATGGATGACCTATTTATAGCTGAATTCTCTAATCTCAGGTCGGTGAAGATAAGGATTGCTTTCCGTGCCGTGCGGAGCAATTCTCCCGTCTGTCAGGAATAGAAAGAGATAAACTAGGTTGATTTTATCTCATTATTCCACCACCTTTACTTTCTTCTGTGGTGAGAAATAAGTTGGGTATTTCTCACACGCGTCGTGGACCGCTAGACCAAAACCCTAATTGTTATCCCCCCCCCCCCCCCATTTGTGTGAAGTTAAGTCAGCCTTTGTGATGATGTGTTGAGAGAGATATTCTCCGTTTTGTAAGAATGACTAAGATGAGTCACGTGAAAAGGCATGGGATGCCTCAGAATTCGTGTGGAGAGTCTGAAAAGGAGACTCGATTCCTACATGAGGCTCGTGCCTACTATAGGGAATATTCAGCCTTGTCTGAAATTTCCCGAAAGATTTGAATCTCTCCGAGATTTTGAGGAGAGATGTGAATCTCTCCGAGATTTTAAGAAGAGAAGTGAATCTCTTTGAGATTTTGTGTAGAGTTGTGAATCTCTCCGAGATTTTGAGGAGACATTTGAATCTCTCTGAGATTTTGCAAAGAGATTTGAATCTCTCCGAGATTTTGAGGACGGACTAAAATCTCTACGAGGATTTTCTTAACATATCCAAATCTCTCTGTGGTCAGCTGGGACTCGTCCTGAAGAGAGAGAGAAAAGGGCTTTGTACGCCCGATTAATGTCTCTGCAAGACTTTAGGTCACTTGTCTATCACCAGCATATCTTGCAGAGATGTGATAGGAATCCATTGTGTCCGTATTTATGGGGCAGACATGACAAGTGTATCTCGGAAGGATGCTCTAGGAGTCTGTCGAAAGGGCCCGGAGGCATAATAATCAGCATATCTCGCGGGGATGTCCTAAGAATTATTCTGTAGCCTCGGTAAGTTGAGTCAGAGCCTAGAGTAGACATGACCAGTGTATTTCGCGATGATGTACTAGGAATCAGTCATTGATCTCAAATAAGGTGAGTTGTGCTTACAGGAGACATGTATGTCTCCGCTCTGGGTCATAAGTCCGACGAGGACGTTTTTACGTATCTACAGAGCCTACATGACCAGCAGTATCTTGCGGAGATGTATACTAGGAATAATGGCATCACAATCAGCTGCGTCTCGCGAAGACATGCTAGAATTGTGGCTGTTCTGGTTCATAAGTCCGTCGGGGACGTTTTACGCTCTACATAACCTACATGACCAGCAGTATCTCATCGAGGATGTGCGTCAGGAATCACGACATCACGACCAGCATTGTCTTGCGGGGACGTATACTAGAAATCGTGGCTATGAGTACCTTGAGGACCAAGGGATTAATCTCTCCCGTGAGAGTTGAATTTTGTCTATGGTCTTGAAATGACAATTTTGCCCCTTATCCAAATTTCACCATCTATACACACATACCATTAGCTTATAAGTAATTTTCAAGTGATCAAATGATCAATACGAAACTTCCCAAGTTAACATCAAATGACTGTCTCACACAAATCATATGAGATGTTCAAGGTAATTTTCACATGATCATCTTTTGACTTAATATTTTGTTTCCAACAAATAAATTGTCTCCAACTAAACTCGTCAAGAATATAATGAACATAGCTAAATAAAAAAGCTTCCAACACATATTTCGAGAAATAGATACGCGAGATAAACTCAGCTCGATATCAAATGTGTATAATGTAAAAGTCTATATAGCTATACGACTTAGTCTCATTAGGAGATAAAATAGAATAAACTTCTGAGTGATAGATAAGTTTTAGTCTTCACATACTTTTTGTTGATGAAGTTCCTCCAAGATCCTCAGTAGATCTTCTTCTTCAATTGGTGAACATCGTGAAGTCTAAAGCTTAACTACACTTCTATCCTAATCCGAGACATAGCTATAAGTAGACTAGAAATCAAGTATATAGTTTTGATCAACTAAACTTGCAAAACAAGCCTGAGATAGCAATGCTTGCGAGTTCGACCGAGCAGTGCTCTAACAGCTAGCTCTAATGACTAGCGCCAACGACTAGTTCTTTCTCGCCTATAAATATGTAATTTTCAAACTAATTTTTTACACCAAAATTTTTACACAAATATTTTCTCTATTTCTCCCTTTCTCAATCTAAATTATTTCAGAATTTCTTAAATGACAAAATTTCAAACCCAACTTGATTTGGCTATACAACTTAATTTTTCTGCAATAGTGCTTGAATATGATGACAAGAAGATATGTGATAGTTATAAAGAATCAGGTAAAAAGCAAAGAAGTCTTCAAGTTTTGGATATTAATTAACTCAAACCCGCAAATTTGAACGCAAAGAACAAGATAAACAAATGAAACTCCGTTTATTTTTATTTATTTTTGATTGGTAAAGAATTTGGTGTTAGAGAGTTTCAAACTCAGGTCACTTGTATCATCACCCAATGACTTTACCAATGAACTACAGTGACAACGTCTATCAAAAGAAACTCCGTATGAGGGCATTGATTGAAAGTTATGTGAAATGAAGAAGATGAAGAACATTGTCCCAAATTTTTATTTTTAAAGTCTATATTTAAAAAATGACTTGTCTAGTTTTATATCTTGTAAAATGACTATTAATGATTAATTCGAAGTTTAATGATTTTAAAAACTCGACGTTTAATAAAAACTTATATTATAATATAATTTAGTCTTACATTCTAATTAGAGTTACATTTTAATTTTAACTAATAAAGGAAGACAAGTATTAAAACTTAATATTTAAGTGTACATGAATACATTCTTCATAAAATCTAGAACTCCTATCCGGTCTTGGTGTGGCCGGATAAAAAAAGAAAATATATCACATACAGTAGGAAAAAGAAATAAAAAATAATAATACATCTGGACTTTTAATGTTCGGATAGTGAATCCGGTCAGCCAATGACCGGATGGACTACTCCATAGCGACCACCTCAAATTTGTGGAGTACCATGTAGACTTCGCAAATATATGGATAATGACTTCACCCATAGTAGTGTTTTTCGGTCCATATATATGCATTATCAGATGATTTTCTTCATCATAGGAGTTGTCTTTAGGAAGCATCTATAAAAATGGAATCACGGCTATATTAAGAAATCCAAATATTAATGGAATCACGGTTATAATATGCCAATGGCGTCAGCTTCACCGACCTCCACCTCCAATGCATGTTCACAAAATCCATTCAACCTTCATTCAACAATTAATCCTGCTGCTCAGACGTATGATATGCTTTCACAAGAATATAATCCAACCCACCTCCCAAAACTTCTTCCACAGATTTTTTTATTCACTCCCCAACTTCGATATCATCTACATACTCTTCTTCATTCATCTCTTCTGCATCTACTTTCTCAAAAAAGAAAGATCAGAACTTTTCCCCACCATCACCTTACCCCCACATAGAATAAAGTGAGAATTTAATACAAAAGCAAAAGCCAAAAAATCAAACACCTTTAAAGAAAGGAAATCATCAAAACTCCAAAGACCTAACCCAAAAAGCTCCAAAGACCTAACCCAAAAAGCTCCTTTCCAGGATACTCATATTTTTCAACTAACAGAGAGGTTGAAGGATCTCATGCATGCACACAACAACAAGTGCTTCGCCCTCCATGAACTGGGACACAAAATGCCGTATGAAACCTTGAAAGCTGCAATCAGAAAAAGCTGGCATCCCCTTAGCTTCGAGCGCATCCAAACGGTAACAAACACACTTGAATTAAAGTCTTCATGTACCATGAAAGCGACAAATAGGTGATTCTCGAACAAAAAACCAGGATTATCGAAAACCAGGTAATACTTTTTGAGGATTATGGTAAGTACCAAGATAACCCTTCTGCTTGTTTTAACAAAGTTATTTTATGGGCACAACTGTTATTTCTCCCTGTTTATCTAGAAGATGAAACTGCAATATGAGAACTAATGGCAGAAACTAGTTCAACCCTTGAAGTTGACCTATGTGGTAAACCTATTAGAGCGAAAATGGAGATGGACTTGTCCAAACCTTTTTTACCATGAATTTTACTGAATATTAGAGGACCGAGCTGGGTTCAAATTGCTTATGAGTATCTACCAACTATTTGTTATAAATGCGGTTTCGTATGACATGTAACAAAAGAGTGTACTTCTTTTTCGAGTTACGAACATGCCTTACAGGATACTAGATTTACATTGTTCTCTTACCATAAGCTCAACGGCAAGATGAGATCTCAATATCCAAAACTGAAGCAAGTCGGTCTAGGATCTTCTTCATCCTCTAACCTAATTCTGGAGGCACATCATCAACACCATCGGTTGATTCAAACCTGCTCCGCTATCAGCAAACCCATAGAGATGCACCACAAGGACCTGAACAGTTCACACATGCCAACCCCACATCAAATGAACAACCACCAAGAGAACCGAGTCATACGGAGACTCAGACGAGTTAGACAACTCCCTTCAAGGTTATCAGCTATCATGAATCAACTTGGTCTAAAGTGGACCCCAATTCCACAAAACCATCCGCATCAGAGCATTGAAAATGCCTCTACATCAACTCAGTCTCCTAAAGTAGCTTCGACGGTTCATGCTACTGTGGCAGTTCCAGCGTAACAGAAAAGAAGAATGATGAACAGCTTGGTCCCAAGAATGTTCCTTCTGACAACAGCCCAGAAATCAGCGGAAATAATGGACGTAACAGCAGCTTTCACATACGAACAAATTTTGGAGGACCCATTCACTTTGGGGTACCCGTAAAACAAGCTGTGATACCTGATGCTGGCATATTGAGATTATCTCTACCAAAGAAAACTGCTGCACCAACCTCCTCACTAGGCCCATCCCAAGCTCCAAACCATCAACGATCTTCTCTAGCCCACCACCCCATTTTCGATCAATATTCAGCAAAGCCCAACTCACTTCAACATTTTTTTTAACCCGAACTATATCAGATTAATTGAGGCCTTCTTAGAAGATAAGCACGCTCAAGTGAATATAGTAGTGACCAATAAAGATGGTGAACCACATGTCAAAGTCACTCATAACCACTTCTTGACTCCACAACAGAACCCCCAACACCCCTCAAAACCTATACAAGAAAATTCACTCAGTCCAAGAAAAACATTCCTCAACACCTCAACTTACCACCAACCCCAGACTTTGCAGCTTCCCCTCCTCCAGCCAAAGCAAGAAAATATGTATCTGTTGCCTCCCTTATTCCTCACTCTACCAGAGAAGCTACACCACTTTTTGAAGTCCCAACAAGCAGAACCCGTAAACCAGATCTACTAGATTCCTACACCCAGATAATATCATCCACCCATTCAAACCAAACCCTTATGCTTCAAGTTCACAACCCAAACAAACCAAACCAGCTTGGCAAATATCCTTTAATGAAGAGACTGAAGCGGCTGGAGAACACAGAGACAAGGGCAAGCAAGTTATTGGCAAGGACCAATACTCGCATCAATCATGAATCATCTAGCTTGGAACTATCAAGGATTGAAGAACTCCTTGACAGTTCAAAAACTACGTGAGTATACGCGTAGTTATCAACCATCTTTACTATTTTTATCTGAAACTTTAGCTAGTAATGTAGAAATGCATAATATGTGTTCCTTTCTTGGTTATCATGACTATTTTGTTATCCCCTGTATTGGAAGACAAGGAGGGCTATGCCTGATGTGGCAAGCTCATCTGAAAATCCAAGTTCTGTTAGCAAATCAAAACATCATCCATGTTTATGTTTTGTCTTCGTCTTCTCCCAACCCTTGGATGTTTACTGGAATTTATAGATAACCAACAAGGAAGATCTTTTGGTGGAACTTTGACAACTTCATTACTTCCGTCAACCTTCCGTGGCTATTAATGGGAGATTTCAATGACATCACTTGTCAAGAAGAGAAAAAAAGAGGCCATCAAGTTACTTCAACCCAAACTCAGCATTTCGTCGACATGATCAATAGGAACGAGCTGATTGACTTGGGATTCCAAGGTGACCCTTTTACTTAGACCAACAGACAAATTGGTGACGCTTTCATCATGGAAAGACTAGACCGCGGTTGTGCAACCAATTATGGCTCAATACGCACTAGGGTGCAGTAATTAATCACCTTCCCGTATCGCCTCCAACCATGCTCCGATAGTGCTCATCCAAAAGGCTCTAACTTTGGCAAGATCTACGACGATCAGAATAGAACATATGTGGTTCTTACACCCCTCAGTTCAAACAAATGGTGGAAAATGCATGGAATCAACATCATCATCCAAATCATGCACAAAACTTCTTGTGCAAGCAATCATGTATGTCTACAACAATGCAACAATGTGCTAAAGATATTTTTGGGCATCTCTCATCCCTCATTACAATAGCCGAAACAACAATTAAGCAAGCACAACACCTATGTGAGATATCATCTGGTTCATCGTTGCTTTATTAGCTCCAAAAAGAAAAGGAAACTCGAAACACACATCTGGCTTTAACTCACTGTCAAGAGGTCTTTTGGAAACAACGATCTTGAGTACTATGGTTGCAACAAGGGGATCTCAATAGAACATACTTTCATATCCATACTTCAATCCACAGAAGGCACAACCATATTTATCAATTACTGACGGATCAAGGTACTTGGACTCAAACTCCTCAACAAGTTACTGATCTGATTATTGGCTTTTTTGATAATCAATATAGGGCTCCACCAACAACAATAGATTGGACTCTATTTGAAGATTTCCATCCAAGATTAACACCACACTAGTGTAGCGGTCTTACAACACCAGTCACCTATGAGGAATTTGAATTCCCCCTTAAGTCTATCGGGTCGGAGCAAGCACCGGGTCCAGACGGATACACGGGTAAATTCTACAAAGAACTACTCAATATCACTGGAAAGGACTTATGGGCTATGATAGATAATTTCTTCACCCACAATCACCTTCGACACCCAATAAACCATACAAACATCACCCTCATACCCAAACAACCAAATCCTTCCACCCCTGCACATTTCAGAACAATTGGTTTGTGTAATGTGTCTTATAAAGTAATAGCCAAAATCTTGGTGAATAGATTGCGACCTATACTTCAATTCATTATAAGCCCATTCCAAAGTGCTTTCGTACCAAACCGGGCAATCCATGACAACATATCCATAGCCGCTGAACTCTTTCATCACATTAGAACAGCTGCACTAACCAAATACCCAAAGATAGCTATGAAACTGGATATAAAAAAGGCGTATGATAGCCCAGACTGGGGGTTTGTCAAAGCTTCTCTTACCAAAATGGGCTTCTCAGTTAAGTTTGTGCACTCTATCATGACATGCATTACCTCTGTCACTTACGCGATCAATATTAATGGCTCGGCACAAGGTCATATCAAACCAACAAGAGGATTACGTCAGGGGGATCCGTTGTCACCATATATCTTCATCATATGTGCTGAGATCCTTTCAACCAACTTAGGTAATCTCGAAATGGGAGGAAAACTAGAAAGTATGAGAATATCCAAGAAAGGCCCAACAATTCTACATTTGATGTTTGCAGATGATCTACTTGTGAATATCAATATTCTGCGGAGCACGTGTCACGGTTTTAGTGGTCACACATAAGATAACTGTATAGCCCTCGCTATACATAGGAGTTTGAGGAGCAGCAGATCCCTTCTTAAATCTACTTTATCCCATCTCGAGGAAGCATACCTCGACGGATAAGATGGTAAAGTAAAACCTAGTCTAGAAAGAGGCAGCTGGCGAAGGGACAGAGGTAGCTGACATATCTAATCAGCATTTAATGCGGCAATCCCTTATATACACGCTTGACCAAGGAACGTGGAGAGAGATGAGATGGCAGAGTCTGACTGGCAAAGGCTTGCGGTGAACGAAGGTACAATCTGTAATGAGGCCGGGTAGTTCCCAAAGGAATGTGGGTCAGCTGAGGTGGCAGAGTCCGATTGGAGAAAGCACGCGGTGAACGAAGGTTCCATTTGTACGGAAGATATATCCGGATACAACGGACCTAAAGACAACAAAGATATATCTAGAGCAGAAGGGGCAATAAATACCAAGCTTCAACAATAAAGAAGGGCATTCAATACCCATGAGAAGAAGATCTAGTCTTAAGCTTATACCTCTTTAATGTTTATAACTTAAGTATTTACTTCAACTTGAGTTCTCTCTATTACTTTGGGAAGCATTTAAGATCTTTGTAACTACCACAACTTAATACAAACAATCACTCATTACCCCGTGGACGTAGATAAAAGTCGAACCACGTAATCTCTTGTGTCTCATGATAACTTAGTAGCATTTACCTTACATTTGTGTTCTTCGTTATTATTGCGATCTTGAGTATCTTTTATTACTTAGGATTATCAGTTCAACTGAGATATCAATACTACTTAGTATCAGATTCTCTGAGCTGTATACATTACGTAGACTATGGGAAAATTAGTAGTCACACTACTCATAACTTGCACGACCAAGCCCAACACATGCTCTGCATTACAACAAATTTTACACTCCTACTCAACATCGACAGGTCAAGAAATAAATAGAGAAAAGTCAAGTCTGATCCACCATCCTAAACTCTGGCCAACACAAATCCAAGATTTGGAAGCAGCTTTTCAGATCATACCTACATCAAATCCTCCAAAGTATTTGGGAATTACATTCAAAAAGGGGAGATATTCAGCACATATCCATGTGAATCTATTGGAAAGACTACAAAGGAAAGCCCAAGGTTGGATTACAAAGTGAGTGAACCAAGCAGGCAGGTTGGTATTGATTAACACTTCTCTCACACCAACGGCTAACCACGTCATGCAGACTCAAATGCTTCCGGATCATGTATACAAAAAGATGGATAGAATCACCAGAAATTTCTTTTGGGGACACAACAACCAGACCCGCAAGATGCATCCGATTGGATGGGATAAACTAGCTAGAACAAAGAAAGAAGGTGGCATCGGCATCAGAAAGAGCAAACAACATAACCAAGCATTACAACTCAAGAGAGTTTGGAACATGCAGTCTGACCGACAATCAATTTGGGGAAAGATGTGTATTGATAAATACCTCCATCTTGAACTGATCCTGGAGCAGACAAGCACCAGGACAACACCACCAAGTGCTAGCTCTTATTGGAAAAGTCTAACTAACATGGTTTCTATTTTGCAGGTTAAATGTTTCAAAATCATTTGTAATGACCACTCAACAAATATTCATAGCAATTGGATCCCAAACAAACTTCACCAATCACCACAACCTTACCAGATGATACACTAGTGGCTTCACTCATCAACCCATATTCAAATTCATGGAACCACCATCTTATATTCCAATCATTCGACTTACATACGGCCCAAAATATCATCAATATACACATACCAACCCAACCCATCAAAGATAGGTATGTATGGCCATATTCAAAATCAGGAGATTACACCGCAAAAACTGGATATACAATCATTACTCAACCACAACCATCCCCAAACCACTTACCACTAGCACCTGCATACCAAACCATCAATCAAGTGGATTATAGGCTCATATGGGACCTACATTGTCCACCAAAAATCAGACTTTTCTTATGCAAAGTTGCCTTAGAAGGATTACCAACCTTCGACAAACTACATCACATAAACCTCACCCCAACAAATCTATGTCCAGTTTGTGCACTCCATAGAGAAACCGAACAACATCTCTTCTTCGAATGTACCCAAGCAACAGAACTGTGGAACCTAATAATCACCCACCTACCTAGAAGCCCAAATCCAACCTCAACCTCACTCTCAACACCCAACAAACCCAATAAAATGTTGGATATGCTAGCAAACAATCTACCAGCAGCTACTAAATCCATTTTCAGATTCACCGTATGGCATTTATGGCTGGGAAGAAACTCTCAGGTTTACCAAAGGAAGAAACAAATCGCTACTCAGCTCAAGTGTGTAATACTAACAATGATTATAGAATTCCAATGGGCTCAACATCATCTAGCACCGATCTACTCAGGACAACAACCTCAAGCACGTTTAACCATGGGATTCAAGGAAAAAACGATACACATCAACTGGCAAGTACCACAACAACAATGGATTAAAATTAATACGGATGGAGAAGCACGAGGAAACCCAGGACCGGCAGGCACATGATGTATTGGAAGAACAAGTTCGGGACAAGTAATCATGGCGATGACAACCCCACTAGGAATCATGACAGTAATATCGACCGAGACATGGGGACTCCTATTAGCAACAAAAATGGAAAAACAACAACAATGGCTAAAGGTATGGTTAGAAGCAGATTCAAAGGATCTGGTACAACTCATGACGAACAAGAATGACAACATATCTTGCTATCTAAAAGGAATGGCGCAGGAAATCAAAATGCTAATGGAGAGCATACCACAAGTTAGATTGACACATGCATACAGAGAAGCAAACCAGGCAACGGATAAACTAGCTAATGAGAAACAATACCCGACTACATCAACTACAAGAATTTGGGATAACACATGCCTAGCGTTCCTTTCAAATATTTTAATGGATGATAGAAATGGGGTTACCTACACCCGCACTGTAAGAACACCTCTTTAATCGTTTTTCCTAATAAATAAGTACCTACACCCGCTAGGAAAGAAGTCTCTTTGGGTCTTATTTCTAATGAGGGTGCTGATTTACGACCTGCTTATATTTTTGTCTATAATTGGGATAATGGTCGTGACATATGTTTTGATGTAACTGGGGTATCCCCTTTACCGGTGGTGGAGTTCGTGCTTTCCAGCCAGGTCTTGCCTTAAGTAATGCCATTATGCGTAAAAATAAAAAATATCTTGATAAATGTGTAGCTCAAGGTTATGGGTTTGGTGCTTCGGCCTTTTCCACGTTTGGTAAACTTGGGGACTGTACGGTTGATTTTTTAAAGAGACTGCATAATCACCTGTCTAGATTCGATGTTAACGCTAAGAGATGTAATTTCTTTTTCATAGATTAGGGATTATGTTTTAGAAGGGGGTTGGAGCCCAGCTTGTTGCTCGGATTCCAACTAGTTTCATTAAGTCCTCTCTTGTTGTTGATGACGATATTCTTTAATTTTGAATAGTAACGAAAAAAAAAAAAAACGAACGGTCAGATATGTACCTCACGAATAAACGATCCTGGCTGCGAGATGACCAGAATGAAGGGTCGTCTTTGTCCCAAGACAGACACACTTGTATACATAAATGTATCAGATACATTTCCGGGATATCTAAGTAATGCTTCCCGAGATTCCTTCTCTATTCCTTCAAGTTTGTAACCCTAGTTTCGCATTCATTAGATTTTTCTTCTGGAGTTCATCTGTGATTACGAGGTTTTATTTAATCTGTCTTTTTCTTTTTCCTTAATTTCGATCTGCTATTTTGTTGTTTAACAATCAGCTCTGAGTAATTTTCTATCTGATACTTTTTCTAGGGTTTTTAAATTGTTCAATAATCACAATGATCTCTTCCACCCGTAGTTAATATTTCAAACTGTTTGTCCATCAGCAGGTTAGGTAGAGGTAACTAGCAGTTAGAAGATTCATTGTTTACATTCGAAAAACAAGAAGAGACAGCAACCACCACGGTATCTCTCTTATGACTCTGCTTATTTTTCTTGATTATATGCTCATTCTGGCTTCTATTCTTATAATTGGTTTGGCATTTAACCTGATTTTATAATGATCAGAAGTTCTTGCCATTAGTTAGTTTCTGATAATTTGTGTGGGACATGAAATTATCCAACATTGCACAATTAGATCTGTTCTGAATGCAATCGTCAGTGTTAGTGATCAGCTTTAGGTTTTGGCTGAAGTACAACTGTTTTGATTGTAATTTCTTATATGATTTTGAGTTTAATTCTTGCTTCTTGTGTGGGTGTTTGAGGGTTTATGTAGTGTTGGAAACTTGGACAAGGGGTGTCAATTGTCAACACTGGAAAAACCATCATATGTTTTGTTTAGTTATATCTATGATAGTAACTTAGTATGCTCCCTGTTTTGTGGTTTTGGGCTGTATTGATGTTACAATTATGCTAGTGTTTAAGTGTATCACAACATATAAATTTATAACTTTGCAAGTACAGACTGTTAGTTTGTGATGTCTCAAATCTTTTCAGCAATTGTATACATCTGTGTCACTCATTGTATAATATTGAAAGTGGAGTATCCTTGCTACGTATTGATTTTGGAATCAACTTCTTGCCCTCTTTTGAATGCCATCTTCTTGTTAATACCCTCATTCTTGCTTGTACGAGTTTGACATGTATGATAGAAATATGAAGTTTTTCATTGCCAGTTTTATTGCTAAGAAATACGTCCTTTTTTTTTATGTAGATCTGTATTCAATGGAGGTTTGTCAGTACACGGAAGAAGCCTTAGATGCTGCCATCAAAAAATTTGAAGGCTTCGGCAAGACTCTTGTGTTTAAACCATCTCGTGATATGGCTGCAACCAAAAGCACTAAAGACCTGCATTTTGAGGAGATGGAAAGGTATATGCAAGCAAGACTTTCTTCCTCGGTAAAAATTCGAACTTCCTATAGATTGCTTAGGGGTTATTCTGGGACGGAAGATGTTTTTAACAAAAAAGGTGACGCTGCAAGACCTTCCACTTCGGTGAAACTGCAGTTGGAAACTAATGTGCAAGATATTATTAAGTTAACTAACGTCACAATCTGTCCCAAGGTAGGAGGGCAAGGTGGAAAGATCATTATGGGTACTCTCGAAGCGCATGTGAATGGGTTCCGGTATAAAACCTCTGGTGCCCATCCTTATATAGATGTTGTGTATGAGGACATAAAGTGTCCTTTCTTCCGAGCTGGAGATCATGAGATACCTCCTATCTTGCACTTACACTTGCACAACCAAATCATGTTGGGGACAGAAGAGACTAATGATATCAATTTCCAGTTGGACTCGACCCTTGTACAGACTGATGACCGTAACAAAGATCTAAAGGACTTTGTCGACAAAGTTGCAGATTTGTGGGAATCCGAGCCTACAGTTATCAATTATTTTGAATCGCCAGAGTACGAATTTCATGGTTTTTTTCCCCACAGGGGCGCGGGCCGTCTTTGCGCTGACTTTATTTTTCCTAGTAGAGCTTGTAGAAACAAATCCCATTGTGGTTAAACTAGACGAGATCGAGATTGTCAATCTGGCGCAGCTTAGACCCAATGAAATTGATATGACAGTGGTATTCAAAGACTTCTATCGTGATGTGCTTCAAATCAACTCGATTCCATTAGAATCACTAGCTGATATTAAACACCGTCTGAATTGTTCAAGCATCAAGTACTATCAGAACAAGCAAAAACTAAATTGGAACGAAGAAGTGAAGAAATTCAGAGATTCCCCACAGAAGTTCATCATGGATGGTGGGTGGGAGTCCTTGAACCTTGAGGCTGGTGATGCTTCAGACTGTTTCTACTGGGAAGATGATGGTGGATTAGATGAAGAGGATTGGTGATGCTTGTGACTGTTTCTCTACTAGGAAAAATTTGGTGATTGAGATGAAGAGGATTTCTAAAATTAATGACTGGTGGAGCGGGAAGAACGATCAATCAGATTATGAAGAATAGAGTATAGCAGACCATAAATTATCTGTATCGCTCTAGTTTGTTAATTCATATTACTGTGCCGATGTTGCTTTTTATGGCGATTTATATTTGCATTGGGCAGTGTCTCCTATTTATTTATCGTGCAGGTTCTAACTACAATGATGCCTAATTATCAGCAGGTAGGTATAGAGGTACTAAATGTAGACATGTCTTTGCTCTTGAAGATGTAAGTTATACTTCTGATTTTGTTGCTCTTGTCAATATGCTTCTGGTTAAAAGATTCGGTAGAAAGTCCCTTGGTTTTTCATCTATGTTCGTAGAGAATATAGAGAATTGCAACTACTATGGGGCAGAATTCTCTCCAAGTAATAGCCAGCCAAGGCTTTGCTATAGAATACTGCACATATGTAGATTTCTGTAGCAAAGTTCAAAACGTGCGGAAACCGAGCATTTGTCCGACATATAGATAAAGCCTAAAGCTAATAAAGTGTAGCGTTCTAGAGTACAAATTTGACGTGCGCAGTCCCTTTTTTTTTGTTTTGTTTGAAGATTAAAAGATTTCTCTTCTGTATTCCTCCTTCTGCTCCAGGTTCTAACCCTAGTTTCGCATCCATCGGAGTTTTCTTCTGGAATTCATCGGTGAGATTTTGAGGTATAATTTCAATATCTGTCTTCTCTATTTCCTCAATTTCGGTCTACTCTTCAGCTGTGAATGATTTTCTACCTGTTTTTTTTTTTTGTTCTAGGGTTTTTAGTTGTTCAATAATCCCCACGATCTCCTCAGCCCGTAGTTAATGTTTCAAACTGTTTGTTCATCATCAGGTTAGCAGTTAAAAGATCATTGTTCCAAACAACAGCAACCACCACCAAGGTATCTCTCTTATGATTATCTACTCAGCTTATTTTGCTTGATTATGCGCTCAAAGTATCTTCTAATTGGTTTGGCATTTGGCCTGATTAAGTTCTTGCCTTAATTTAGTTTCCTGATAATTTATATGGGCCATCGAATTAACCAACATTGCACAATAGATTTGTTTTGAATGTAATGGCTAGGGTTAGTGAGCTTCAGATTTTTGGCTGAAGCATAACTGTTTCAAATATATATTTTTTTATGATTTATGTTCGGCTTCTTGTGTGGGTGTATATGGTTGTGGAGACTTGTACCAGCGGTGTCAACACTGAAAAAACCAATGTACTTATATCTCTGTTTGTATGCTCCCTATTTTGTGCTTTAGTTTAGGGCCGTATTGTTAGGATCCAAAATGGTTGCTGTTACAGTTATGCTAGTGTTCAAGCACAGTTATATGTTGCACAACATATATATAAATTTATAATTTTGCAAGTACAAACTGTTAGTTTGTGATGTCTCAAGTCTTTTTAGCAATCGTAGGCGTCCGTGTCACTCATTGTATAGTATTGAAAGTGGAGTATCCTTGCTATGTAGTGATTTTAGAATCAACTTCTTGCCCTTGTTAATACCCTCATTCTTGCTTGTACGAGTTTGACATGTATGGTAGAAATATGAAGTTTTTCATTGCCAGTTTTATTGTTAAGATATACGTCTTTTTTTTATGTAGATCTGTTTTCAATGGAGGTTTGTCAGTACACGGAAGATACCTTACATGCTGCCATCAGAAAATTTGAAGGCTTCGGCAAGACTCTTGTGTTTAAACCATCTCGTGATTTGGCCGCAATCAACAACACTAAAGACCGGGAGACGTATTTTGAGGAGTTGGAAAGGTATACACAGGCAAGTCTTGCTTCCTCGGTGAAAATTCGAACTTCCTATAGATTGCTTAGGGGTTATTCTGGGACGGAAGATGTTTTTAACAAAAAAGGTTCCACTCTGGAAACTAATGTGCAAGATATTATTAAGTTAACTAACGTCAGAATCTGTCCCAAGGTAGGAGGGCAAGGTGGAAAGACCATTATGGGTACCCTCGAAGCACATGTTAATGGGTTCAGGTATAAAACCTCCAGTGCCAATCTCCATATAGATGTTGTTTATGAAAACATAAAGTGTCCCTTCTTCCGAGCTGGAGATCATGAGATACCGCCTCTCTTGCACTTACACTTGCACAACCAGATCATGTTGGGGACAGAAGAGACTAATAATATCAATTTCCAGTTGGAGTCCACCCCTGTTGTACAGACTGATGACTGTAACAAATATCTCCAGGACTTTGTCGACAAAGTTACAGATTTGTGGGAATCCGAGCCTATAGTTATCAATTACTTTGAATCGCCAGAGTACGAATTTCATGGTTTTTTTCCCACAGGGGTGCGGGCTGTCTTTGCGCTGACTTTATTTTTCCTAGTAGAGCTTGTAGAAACAAATCCCATTGTGGTACCACTAGACAAGATCGAGATTGTCAATCTGGCGCAGCTTAGACCCAAGGAAATTGATATGACAGTGGTATTCAAAGACTTCAGTCGTGCTGTGCTTCAATTCAACGCAATTCCATTAGAATCACTAGCTGGAATTAAATATCGTCTGAACTGTTCACGCGTAAAGTACTATCAGAACGAGCAAAAACTAAATTGGAACGACGAAGTGAAAAAATTCAGAGATTTCCGGCAGAAGTTCATCATGGATGGTGGGTGGGAGTCCTTGAACCTCGAGGCTGGTGATGCTTGTGACTGTTACTACTGGGAAGAAGATGGCAATTTATCTAGCGAGGATTGGTGATGCTTGTGACTGTTACTACTGGGAAGAAGTTGGTGATTCAGATGAAGAGGATTTCTAAAATGAATGATGACGGAAGGCAATCAATTAGATTATGAAGAAGAAAAGAGTATAGTAGATTTCATTTTAGTTCATTTGTCACTCTAGTTTGTTAGTTCATTTCATTTTACGTTCGCTGTTTATGTTGCTTTTGATGTCGATTTTATTGACACAGACTCAACTGTGTCAGCTGATGATGGTGTTATAGCTGAAGTTGATAAAGTGGTGCAGGATAAGGAGTATATTGCAGTGTAGGTTAACAGTTAGTCATGTGACTGTCATGCAGTTTTTGTATTTCTATTAATGCACTTGTGTGTGCCATACGTGTGAATATTTAGTCCTAATTTGTCAGTTAATCATTGTATAAATACTAAGAGTATTAAATATGTAATGAATATTATTCACCTTCTCTGCAATAGAAAGACCTGGTTTCACCATTGATACTCTGTTATCATGGTATCAAATAGGTTAGGGTGATTTCATCTCATCTTCGATCCTGATTTACTTTTGTCTGTTCTTCATCATCAGCAACAGATTTTTCTACCGAGTATTGGTGTTTTCTGTTACGGGAAGATTGTTCTCATCTGAATCTTGATTTCTTTTCATGTTTTTCGTTATCAATTTCTCAGATCTACTTTCTTTTGTAGATTCTTGTTACTTTGATCTCCAATTTTCGATATCTTCTTGCGTTCCTCACAATTTTAGTAATCTTCCTTTCTTGAACCTAGATATGTGAATGAATCAAGAATTTCTTGATACAACGATCATGAAAAATCCTACAACTTCTTATTTTTCTCGTGTTTCGTTAAATCACCTTCAACATTTTCTAACTCTCAAACTTAAAGAAAATTTCATTACATGGAAGAATCTCCTCAACCATATTATTCAAAGGTACAAGCTTATGCGGTTTCTTTATGGTTCTTATAAGTGTCCTGCAAGATTTACATAACTAAGAAATGAACTTAATGGAGTCGAGAATCCAAATTACTTAGATTGGATAGATGAAGATGCATCTGTCATCGTGTGGCTTAATTCAACAATTTCTGATACAATCATTGCATACTTCTCCAGATCTACTACTTCTCATCAACTATGGAGAAGTATTGAGAAAAGATTTGCAAGAACGTCATCTACACACTCAATTCAACTACGCACTAAAATTTTGTCTCTCACTCAAGGTAACAAATATATTCTTGCTCTTGTTAATGGAATTAGAGGATTATCAGATCATTTAACTGCAACTGGAGAGGTAATATCTGATAAAGAACTTGTAGTAATTACCTTGAAAGATCTCAATTTTGATTACATTCCATTTGCTACATCTATGCGTCATCGAAATCCACCTATTACTTGTATTGAGTTACACAATAATCTGTTAATGAGGAGGCAGTAGTTTCTGAAAGGATTCAATCCATTAAAGTTGATGTTGATACAAAAGGCCTTTATGGCTAGCTCTTCTTGAGGTTCATACAACAATAATAATAGAGGATATTATAGAGGAAAACCTTCAAGGGGAAGATATTCAAATCCTGCATTGTTCAGTAGGAACTCATCTGGGAGAGGCTACACTAAAATTGAAAGACCAATATATCAGATATGTCGCATTGCAGGACATGGCACAAATACATGTATCTAAAGATTGAACTTCTCTTATCAAGGAAGAACTCCTCCTGCAAATATCAATGCAATATTAGCAGCTACTGATATTTTTGATGATGAAGAATGGATAGCTGACACTGGTGCTTATTCATACATTGCAACTTCTTCTACTTCAGTACATGAAATTACGCCTTATGATGATTTTGAGGTCATCAAAACAACAAATGGTGAAGGTATGCTTATAACTCACAAATGTAACTTTAGTAAAACTGTTAATGATCATTCTTTTACTCTAAATGATATCCTTCTAGTACCTCAAGCATCTCATATCCTTTTTCAGTTCATAAATTCACATATGATAATAATTGCTCATTAACTCTTGATTCAAATGGTTTCTCTGTGAAGGATCTGACCTCTGGGAAGATGCTCTTCCAAGGTCCACATAAAAATGGATTGTATCTTATCAACTTCACCACCTATTCTCTTTCTTTCAACACCATAATAATTGACAATGTTCTTCTACACAAAAGATTTGGTCATCCCTCATTTCAAACACTTCAGAAAATTTGTAGTCATCTACATCTTAAGAATGTTCCCAATAAGCCATTTACAAGTAATGAATGTAACTAGAAGTCAAAAACTTCCTTTCCAAATATCTTGTAATATTGAAAAACAACCTCTGGAGTTGTTACAATGGATCTCTGGGGTCCATGTCATGTGTCTTCTGTATCTGGCAATGTGTATTATGCAAATATAATAGATGATTACAAAAAATATTGCTGGGTCTTGCCTTTAACCTTCAAATCTGACTTCAAGCATTCTTTTCAATCATTTGTTATTAGAATAGAAAAACTTCTATCTGCTTATGTAATAACTATCAGAACAAATAATGATGGTGATTTCTTAAACACCTTTCTCATAAACTTTTGTGCTCAAAAAGGTATTTCTCATGAGCTTACTTGTCCTTACACGCATGAAAAGAATGGTGTGGCTGAGGTCAAGCATAAACATTTACTAGGTGTCACTAGAACATTGTTATTTCAATATGGTCTGCCAAATGTATTTTGGACTGAAGCTCTAATCACTGCAAACTATCTTATAAATAGACTGCCCACAAGATCCATCAAATTTTCTATACCTTTTGAACTTTTTTTTTCATCAAAAGCCTGATTACAACTTTCTCAAAGTTTTTGGGTGTTCATGTTTTCCATGGCTTAAACCACGTACTTCAAATGAGCCTAAGAGCAAACATTGTGTCTTCTTAGGTTACAATCTTGCTCAAAAAGGATATAGATGCTTTGATCCTCTCACTGGTACTATCTACATATCAAGACATGTATCTTTTGATGAATCATTTTTTTCCCTATATTCAACTCATGCATTCTACTTCAGATGTTGAAACAGTTGTAGCAGGATCAACTATAACATATGACACAACTAAAATGGGATCAACTGTGCCAGTTGACACAACTGTAGAAGGATCAACTGTTGTAGTTGATACGTCACTTAGTCATGTTTCTCATACTAACTTTGCTTCTTACATTCCTTCTTCTGTTGCTCCTATCACTAAGAATGATCATAACATGACTACTAGGGAGGGGTAAGAATGAAATTAGAGCACCAAAGTCATATTTTGCTGCTAAACATCCATTACATGCTGTTTTTATTGTTAACAAGAAAGTTACAGTTCCTACTAGCATTACTGCTGCTCACAAGGAAAAAAGTTTGGAGAGTTGCTTCTGTAAATGAGCATAATGCTCTTATTCAAGCCAGAACTTGGTGACCAGTTTCACCATCTGATGATTCTCACTAATAAAGCAATTTATGGACTACACAAATAAATTTATGGACTCAAGCAAGTACCCAGGTCATAGTGTTAGAGCACTGCTCGGTCGAACTCGCAAGCATTGCTATCTCAAGCTTGTTTGTCAAGTTTAGTTGCCAAAACTATAAGTCTTGATTTCCAGTCTACTTATAGCTAAGTCTCGGATTAGGATAGTAAGTGTAGTTGAGCCTTAGACTCCACGTCGTTCATGGAATGAAGACGAAGAACTACTCAAGGAAACTTGTAAGACTTCATCACCAAAAGGTATGTGGATACTTGAACTTATCTATCACTCAAAAGTCTATCTATTCTATCTCCTATTTTGAGACAAAAGTCGTATTGCTATATAAACTTCAATTATACACATTTGCTATTTCGAGCCGAGTTTATCTCGCTTATCAATTTCTCGAAATATGTGTTGGTAAGCTTTCGCTTTAGCCAAGTTCATCTTTACTCGTGACAAAAGTCATGTTGATTATTTCAATAACTTGAAAATCACTTTGATGAAAATAGTTTGTGAATAACGACTATTTTAACATCCTCTAAGAAAGTTTCAATGATTGAAATGAGATTTTAGAACATGTAACCATCTTTGGATATAAACATAGTGTGTTCTCACATTTGTGTAAAAGTCCAAAACCGAGAACCCAAAGTATGCGTACACATACGCGTACTGACGGTTGTTGGAAATCCGGGTAAGTATGCGTACCCGTACACATACTGGCGGAAAGTTCACGTCCGTGAATTTCTGCTGGAGTTTGAAAGTGAAAAACAAACTCAATCCGGTTACTTAAGTACGCATACCCGTTTGCATACTTCAGTAGGTTACTTTCTAAAATCGGTTTATTCATGAACTAAAACATTTATATAATAAGGAATGCAATCTTTGCAAACCGTGGCTATAATGTTCATGAATCGATTCGAGTGAATCAAAACCGATTTTGCTTCGATTGTGTCTTGTATACTTCTATAAGATCTAAGCAATTGAACAACTCTCTAACTAGTTCATTTGAGTCATTTGAACTAGTTATGGTAAAGATGAATAAGGTTGATATGAAAGTGCTCATATGGCTAACCCATGGTTAACTATTGTTGAACCAACTAAGTGTACACGTTTAGGTACGGTTACTCAAACCTAAATGAAGTTATATTTCATTTGTGTATAACAAGCTAAGTTCGATCTAACGGTTGAAATATATTAGCTTGAATCTAATCAGGTCTTCATCTAACGGTGAATATTGAATGCTTTGTTACCAAGGTAACTTAGATTGCAAACCCTGATTTGAAGACTATATAAAGGAGAACTCTTGCAACTGGGAAACCTAATCCCCACACCTCCTATATGATACTAGTTGTATAAGCTAGAGTCGATTCTCCTTTAATCTTAGGTTTTTCATGAAACCCTGTAGGTTAACGACTTAAAGACTTCATTGGGATTGTGAAGCCAGACCCAACTATTTTCAATGTAGTTGCGTGATCTGATCTTGTTGTTTCTATCGTGATTGAGTGCAATCGTAAGATTGGCTTTAGATTTATATCTCCGATAGGCAAGATAGAAAAGTAATCACAAACACTTTCGTCTCATCGTTTGTGATTCCACAATATCTTGTTTCGCTTCCATACGATTAAGATTATTGTGAGGTGATTGATAATTCTAGGCTGTTCTTCAAGAATATAAGTCCGGGTTATCGATTGGTTCCTGTTCACCCCGATTTATCAAAAGACGGAACAAAAACTCATAGGTATATCTGTGGGAGACATATTTATCTATTCAATAGACTTTTCTGTGTGATATAGATTTGTTTATCAAGTCTTCGACTTTAGGTCGTAGCAACTCTTAGTTGTGGGTGAGATCAGCTAAGGGAATCAAGTGCGTAGTATCCTGTTGGGATCAAAGACGTAAGGAGAACAACTGTACCTTGAATCAGTGTGAGATTGATTAGGGTTCAACTACATTCCATACCGAAGTTAACTTGTAGTGGCTTAATACAGTGTGGTGTTCAAATCTGGACTAGGTCCCGGGGTGTTTTGCATTTGCGGTTTCCTCGTTAACAAAACTTCTGGTGTCTGTGTTATTTCTTTTCCGCATTATATTTTGTTATATAATTGAAATATCACAGGTTGTGCGTTGAATCGATCAATTGGTAAATCCAACCTTTGGTTGTTGATTGAAATTGATTGATCCTTGAACATTGATCTTTGGTACCGTTCAAGTTGTTTCACATAATTATCAGGCTCACGGATTTCTATCTGTTTGATTTGCTGATTACATTTTGAAACAGAGATACAAACTCTTTGATATACTTTTTATTAAGATTGAGTCTGACTGTCTAGTTGATTCTCTTAAAAGTATATTGGAGTTAGTCTATACAGATTGCTAAGAGAAATATTGGGTGAGGTTGTTAGACCCCCGCTTTTTCACATGGTATGAAAAGTTGAGTTCAGCACTAATAAATCTCAAGTTCGTAAATTTAGTAGCAGATCCTTCTCTCTTTATTCATATTGATGGTTCTCAAATCACAGTTGCTCTGATATATGTAGATGACATTTTACTCACTGGGTCTAGTTCTTATTTTCTAAAAGGCATTATCTCTCAGCTTCAATTGCAGTTTCCTATCAAAGACTTTGGTGATTTGCACTATTTTCTTGGTCTAGAGATTAAATGAGACACTAAATCATTATTTCTCTCTCATACTAAGTATGTTGTTGATGTTTTACACAAGCATCATATGAAAGGAGCGAAACCTTGTCAGACTCCTATTGCAGCTTATGAAAAACTCAGTAAGGATGCAGGGGAGCTACTGCAAAATCCTACGAAATATAGACTACTTGTTGGAGCTCTTCATTATCTTACTTAGACAAGACCAGAAATTTTCTATGCTGTGAATTTTATCTGTCAGTATATGCAACATCCAAGAGTTCCTCATCTTATGACAGCTAAGAGGATACTGAGATATATAAAAGGAACTTTGGGGTTTGGATACATTTTACAAAAGAAACTTCATTTTTGTTGGGTTTTCAGATGCAGATTAGGCTGGATGTGTTGATGATAGAAGATCAACTGGTGGATATTGTATATTTTTGGGTTCTAATATTGTTTCTTGGTCCTCTAAGAAGCGCACTACTGTGGCTAGATCAAGTACAAAGGATGAGTACATGACACTTGCTCATAGTGTTGCTGAAATAGTTTGGATATGTTATCTCTTACATGATCTCCATTTTCCAATTATTGGTATTCACATGATCTCCATTTTCCAATTATTGGTATTCGTAAACTTGCTTGTGATAATATCAGTAGCATCTTACTTGCCTCAAATCCTATCATGCATTCTAAAATGAAACATGTTCATCTGGACTATCACTTTATTAGAGAGCTTGTAACACCCCGAGTTCCGGATCAGGGTCAAACCCGTGTGGAGATCCGAACTCAAAGCGTTACGGGTCGGAACGAGACTTATGCATATATTTATTCTTGCTAATTTACTTTTATACCAACATAAATGAAACTTTTATACATGAATTGAAGCATATGAATACATTAAACATCGTTTCAAAAACATTTTCAACTAAACATGTTTTTAAATCAATTTACTCTTCAAACAATACAAGAAAAAAAATGCAATCACTAATCTACTCATTTCTAGCTTCCACTTCCAACTTCCATAAATCTGCAAAGAATGTCAATTGGGGTGAGATGACAGCTCAATAGAATGCATTCCCTTTCTCCAAATATATGAAACATGGCAACCAATCAAAGAGAATATGTACAAACAAGAGTATACGGTGCAACTTCAAGGATTTAATTATATATATGTTCATCAATTAACTCACAATCTATCAAATTCTCTTGAATGCACGAGTATCCTCGGTTCGTGCCCCGCCTATCCGTGTATCCTCGGCACGGGACCGCCAACCTCACTTGGACGAGTATCCTTGGGTCATGCCCCACCTATCCGTATATCCTCGGTACGGGCACCGCCATTCAAACAAGTATATCCATTCATTTATAAACTCACACTACCGTTGCACGAGTATCCTTGGGTCGTGCCCCACCTATCCGTATATCCTCGGTACGGGCACCGCCATTCAAACAAGTATATCCATTCATTTATACACTCACATTACCGTTGCACGAGTATCCTTGGGTCGTGCCCCACCTATCCATATATCCTCGTTACGGGCACCGCCATCCAAACAAGCATACACAATTATTTACAAAATGATTTTATAATACAATACACATCTTGATATTCCAAACCACTTCATCAACAAGTTTATAAGTTCACAACCCAACTAACGATGTAATTCTTTTAAGCATTTAAGCAAACACACGAACTGCAGAATTATATTTTATAGGTTTCATAATGATAACTTGATCCGATCGTCCTCAAATTTTAGGTGAACATTACTTAAATATTTATCTATCACATATACAAATTTCACATCAAACTAACGGCTCAATCAAAATATAATGATTTTACAAACCCATTACAAAATCTAGGCAGATAACATCATTTTACCAAACTAATCACCATAAATTCATATTATTCTCAAATTAAGCAAACCCAAAGCACAATGAAAGATAATACATTTATCTACAACTTTTGTTAAGACCTAAAATCATTTTAACATCATTAAAACTGCCTAAGAACATCAAAACCACAGCAAAACGAACTGTCCAGAATTTCAGAAATCACAATCCAAATCACAAGGAACATTAAACGGTGAATTTGCGTGGGAAAATTCTAAGATTTTAACAAGAGATACCTAATCATGTTATAAATCAATAGGAGAAGCCTGATCATTAATAAGAGATATATATTTATTCAATTAAATTTCAGAAACCTAACAATACAAAGGCATACGAAAAAAACACCAAAAGAGAAAGGGTTTCACATTCTACCTCTCAATTGCTACAAACTCCTCCTAATTTTCTTTATCCTTATTCTCCAAAAATCTCTAGCTCTCTCTTCTTCTCCTTCTCATCCCCATTCTCTCTAACTTTTGGTTTTCTAATATAAAATTCTCTCTCCCAGTTTTGGTTATAAATCATATATGAATACTAATACTACTATCAATAATTACTACACATTTTTATTATAATTATAATTATTTATTTTAATTTCAAATGTCTCTTTATTTTCCTCCTATTTAGGTGATTATATTCACACCCTAACTTTCTAGTTCAAGCAACCCACTTAGGCTAAGGAATAATAAACAATAATCTAAGCTAACTCGTTAAAACCCGACCCGGAAAGGTAACTAAAAATACAGGGTATTACAGAGCTAGTGCAAAGTAAAGCTTTGGATGTATAATATGTCAGCACATTGGATCAAATTGCAGACATCTTCACCGAACCCCTAGATGGTCCTAGATTTTCAATGCTGAGATTCAAACTGAATGTGATTGCTCCTCCCATCAGCTTGAGGGGGGATATTGACACCGACTCAACTGTGTCAGATGATGATGGTGTTATAGCTGACGTTAATAAAGTGGTGAAGGATAAGGAATATACTGTAGTGTAGGTTAACAGATATTCATGTGACTGTCATGTGCAGTTTTTGTATTTCTGTTAATGCACTTGTGTGTGCCATATGTGTGAAGATTTAGTTCTAATCTATCAGTTAATCATTGTATAAATACTCAGACAGAGTATTAAATCTGTAATGAATATTATTCATCTTCACTGTAATAGAAAGACATGCTTTAACCATTGATACTCTGTTATCATATTTATATTTACAATGGCTAGCGTCTCCTAGTTACTGTGCAAGTTCTAACTAGCCACAATATTATGTCTATGCTCAACAACGTATAAGATTTTATATGGATATTTTAAAATTTTCGTATATTTATGGCTTCTCTTTTATATAATTACAACGTATATAACATTTTTTAATTGACCTGAACTACGTCATTTGTGTGCGGGTTGAATGCCTAGAAAACTCCAACAACAACACCACCATCTAGGAAGATGATTTATCCTCTCAAAAACTCCATGTACCTCAGCTAAATCATCCTGGATGCTCAAGTCTGAAGACAATAAATAATAATGTTATTGTTCTTTTTTTTTCTTCTTTTTTTTTCAAGTTGTTTCTCCTGTTTGCTTGTTTTTATTCTAACAAAGTTCATATTATCCCTCTCTGCAGGTGGAATGTCGGAGATCCTTTAAATAGGTCATTGGGTTCTTCAAATGCAATCTGATGGTTTCTCCAGATTTCGGATCTGATGCAACGTGTATCATAGGTTTCATTTCAGCATGTGTATCAACTTTCTTAATCTCAAAGCAAATCTCGAGCAGCAGCGAAACGAAAGATAGTCCACTGATGGGAAGATCCCAGCTGAAACCGAATCCTAAACAGCCAAATGAAAGATACTGGTAGTGTAAATTCATCCTGTAATTTTTTTAGAAGAAAATAAGATTTAAAGAAATTAGAATGAGACGTACTGAATTGAAAAGAAGCTGTTAATTGTTTTTGGCATTAGAATGAGATGTTTTGTTACTTCCGTCTGTGCGTTGGATAAACTCGTAGATAGATCAGATTCAGATCTATGATACATGTGAATGTTTAGTTGATTTTTGTTAATCTTTCTTTATTCAGACAATCATGTAACGAATTCCAATTGTGTAACCATTTCGTTCCTGTTTCGGATTTATGAACTTAATACAAGATCAAAAAGTTTGTTTGGCAACCCACCCAACTTCTGAATGACTCCAGGAGGCAATAGATTAATTTTTTTATTATTTTTTTTCTAAGTCTTGACTTGAGTTAATTGTGCAAAACAAGGCCTTATGATTATTATTATTATTTTTTTTTTTGTTGGAGTATCCGCTGCAATCACGAAATAATATTATTGTGATAAGTTCTACGATCTTGTTGCAAGTCTGTGCAGCAGAAAATCTTATATGAACTGGTCGGCCCATAGCATATTTAGAAATCAAATCGGCATCACTACAATTTGCTGTACAAGGATTTATCACTTTGAAGAATTTCAGGATACTGATAGACAGTGTGAGTACAAATTCAAAGATACCGGAAGATATTCAAGATAAATATTACGAGCTTTTCAGAAGCCAGAAAGCTTTGTCCATGAAGATGCCGTGCCAAACTCAAATCCTGAGCTTATTGCTTCAACGATTGCGCAGGTAGTAAATATTGCGGATGCCATAAGAACTTGACCACTCCTTTGGATGAACTGGAAGCATTAGAGAAGAGTTTGAAAGCAATTAAAGAAAAGGGCTATAATGTGGATTTTATGATTTCTCGGCTCAAGAAAGGTATGGAAATGAAACAGAGATTTCGATCCCGAAGAAGAAAAGAAGCTATGATCAAGTACAGAAAGGCGAAATTGAAGTTGGAAGAAATTGCTCCAGGCACCAAATGCCAGGGTAAGAGCTACGGAAAGGAGGAATGCGTAGAAATGGCCTTTCTGCTTAGAGATTTAGATGTTTTGTTTCTTCTTCTTTTCTTGGAGGTTCAGGTCTTATTCCCACCTTTTCTTTCTGCCGGTGGAGCGATCTGTGCTTAGGCCGGTTTTTAAATGCAACTTGTCATTTTGTGCCTGTTAATTGTCTTTAGGAGGCTATTACATAGTTTACTCTGTTCGTAAGTCTGTCACTGGTAAGAGGCACACATATACGTGCTTGTCAATAGAAAATAGAAAAAATAATTAGGTGTAGAATACCACCACATGCATTTGCATTATGGAAGCACTAACAGAAAGCACCGCCACTTAATCATCAAATGCTTATTCACCGATTAATCCTTATTGGATATCCGGTGTTTATACGTTTCATTCAACTCTTTCTTGAACTTTCCTATTACAAACCAATTTTGTTTTATAGCAATATAACATGGTATAGCCAACTCAAAATGAATATAGAATAACCAATCTTCACTTGATCCAAACCTCCTACACATAGACATTACGTGTTACGGATTCACTTGCCGCCACATATGCTGTGAAGCTGCACACAGTTTCTGTTCCATTATTATTGATTGAACTTCATGTCGAATTCAATTTTGTGCACACCCCTTCAAACTTCAAAGAGTTTTAGTTTGGCATTTAAACTTGAGTGGTTTAGATAGTAAAGTAAATAAACTTGATTAGAACTCGCCTTTTTTGTTTTTGTTTGTAGGTGTAACGCATAATGAAAAGAACATTCAATAAATAAACCGACTTGTAGTTTAGTTTTTATGTGGGCAATGCAGCAAATATAATGCCAAAATACCAAGATGATGAGAATATCCTACTCCTTGAGCATAATGTATCTTCTGCAGTTTATTATGAATTATGATGCAATCATTTCCAGAAATTTTGTTTTTGTTGGAATTATTATATTACATAATTGCTAGCCAAGGCAAAGACTGTGTATATAAGCTCATTAAAACAGAAAAACTTACAGCACTTTTAGTCATTTCATCATCTCAACAAAAACTAAAAAAAGAAAGAAAAAAATGGGAAAGTGGGAAGATTATAAGCCTGCAATGGCTATGATTGGTTTGCAGTTTACTTATGCAGCTCTAGCACTCTTCTCCAGAACTGTTCTTTTACAAGGAATGAGTCCTAGGGTTTTTGTTGTTTACAGACAAGCCATAGCTACTCTTGTTCTTGCTCCTATTGCTTATTTTTCTCCAAGGTAAGCTTTAAAAGTTAAAAATATTCTGTCTCTTTGTCTCTGTACTTTCAAATGTTGATCAAATATACAAATGACTCTGCACAGGAAAAAACCGGGAACTGCTTTAGGAGTGAGGAGCTTTAGTTTGATATTTACTGCTTCTCTCATTGGGTAAGCTCCTTGGAAAATTGAACAGTCAAGTCAGTCAATGTTGGTCAACTATTGGACTGATTCCCAGGCTCAAGGCTGGTTGATGTAAACATTTTTTACATTGTGCAGGGTAACAATGAATCAGAATATTTACTTTGAAGGACTGTATTTGACATCATCATCCATAGCTAGTGCAATGGGGAACTTACTCCCTGCCATCACCTTTCTGCTAGCAGCCTTAATTGGGTAAGTTGATTTCACTTTAAGTATCTACAAATTGTTTGTTCAAGTGTTAACCTGACTCCGAAAACAGATTAGAGAAAGTTGATATAAGATGCTTGAGTACATTGGCAAAGATAGTCGGAACAGTAATATGTATCAGTCGGAACAGTAATATGCTTGAGTACATTGGCTCATTTTGCAGGTTCCTGTTACTGCAAGTTACCCTAATCACCTTTGTTTATCCGCGTGGATGTGTTTCTTTGCAACTTTGCAATCAGCTTTTGTCACATACTTTTTGGAACCAAATCCTAATCTGTGGCGTTTAAATTCAAGTTTTGAACTCCTATGTTCTATCTGTTCTGTAAGTAATTCAAGAGTACTACTTATGCCTCATATGAAGAAATGTGAAATATCTTTGGACTCCAAAATTGCACTTATATCTGGCTCACCATATGTATGTTCACGTGTGCAGGGTGTTATAGGTTCGGCATTTTCATTCTTCGTTCAAGCATGGTGCATTTCATTAAGGGGGCCACTTTTTTCTGCAATGTTCAATCCTGTATGTACTGTCATTGTAACAATCTTGGCTTGTTTATTCCTTCACGAAGAGCTATATACAGGAAGGTAAACCGACGGAAATACATTTTGGAAATCCTGTGTTCAATTTGTACTACTAATTAAACTCTATTTGTTGTACAAGTCAAGAACCAAGTAAGAAAAACTAATGAACATAGTCATGTTTTGCTTCAACAGCATGCAGGTGCTTTTGCAGTGGTAGCTGGTCTATACATTGTATTATGGGGTAAAGCAAAAGACTTCAAAAAGATACAAACAACTACTGACTCAAGCAAGAATGCTGCTGCTGATGACGACGATGATTCAAAGAAAGTACTCAAAGTTGTGATCCAAGAATCATTTGATGAAGAGATTACTTGCAAAATTGATTTACAAGAACCCCTTCTCCAATCCAAGCAATGATGCTTATAGGTGGTATATACCATGATCTAAAGGCTGACGACTTGCACATTTTTGTTATGTCAAAAGCCTTTATGGCTATTCCGTACCAACCAGCAATGAGAAGTCCTTGCATGTGCTACTATATATGTTTACTATCGTAAACAAGTAAATGTGTTATCTTTACGTAAATCTTGACATTTTTTCCAATTTGCAAATTGATATAGTCAGTAGACATGGGAAACATCCAACTTCAATCCCATGGGTCAAAGGAAAACACAAACAGTTGCAAACTTTCTTAAGTTACCAATTTGAAATTCTTGCCCAACAAAGTCCACTACCACCCACTATTCAACCAAACAACTTTTGGTATGGTAAAAGAGAATTCACGAATCTTAACTACAGGAAGTAAAAAAACAGAACACCAAACGGAAGGTAAAAGGGGTCAAGATAGAAAAGTAAATGGTGAAGAAACAAAGTGTACGTAAAAACAAGATACGGCCTAGACTGCTTGCATCTAAGAAAGTTAGGTCACACTAATTTCTGTGAACTTCACAACAGGATGCCAATTTACAATTATGTTCTACGCTACTGCAACCACTCTACTGGTATAACTCTATCCGTAGCATCCAATAAGACAAGACTATGTGTATGATTTGTTATTGTGAATTTATCACCTTCAAATCCCTTCATGTCCAACAGTTTCCAAATACCTGAACATAAATTGTAAACATTTGGTGGAGAGTTATTCCAGGGATCATATGCTATCAGTTCTCCTTTCATCTTTTTGTGCTGCACAATTTCGCTGAAGTTCTTCAAATGGTACTTGTGAAACTGCGGAGACGTCATTGAGTGCTTTTTAACCCAATGTTTGGAATTATAGTTAAGCACCCATATGACCCCAACATCCGTTTTCGACGTAGGAATCGTAGGATCACATAGGCATAAACAGCCTTCCAACTCAAAAAGTTGAAACACATTTCCATGTTCCATCATTAGACGGCTTAACAACCCCCATGGTGCTAAGTTCCTCTGTTTCTATATTGAATGATAATATTGAGTCCGATAGGTTGGGGTCAACACCGTTCTTTATCCAATACATCAGAGAATCAACCATCCAGTATAAAGTCCCGTTAACAAATACAGGCGGTTTTATTCTACTTGGACCATAAGAGTAGCTACCAACACTTGTTCTACGCTTAGTTCTTAAACTAAGAATCTGAAATTCCCAGAGCTTCTCAGTAGATAACATACGTACACAAACCACTTCGTATTCCTTCTTAAGTGGATGGTAGTAAAATCCACATACACGAGAACGAAAAACTGGCTTAGTCACAATTACTCGTTCTTTTGTTATCGGATTCCATACACAAAAAAGCTCTGTACGTATGCATCTGAATAACCGCAAAGCAACATTGGCCCCCTGCAATATGCATTACATGAACTGAGATCTATCCATGTAGCCTTAACGTTCTCAGTTTTACCATCAGAAAGAAAAACTTTGATGACATTGCCAACGGACTGCGTAACAGATTGCACAACAATGGTTGGAGTAGCTTGGCCTCGGTCTAGGTGCGCACGCAGAAAGTACGGATTCTTGGTTAATTCACACAATACGTCATATGATTTAGTTTGCCACAGCTGGAAAATGCACTTTGCTGGGAGTCTAGTAAGAATGTTGATGATAATATCAGAAGGAAGATCAGGGATAGGACCCTCCTCAATTGCTTGAACACATTCACCGACACTTGATAACTTTAGAAGAGGAAGTGCACAATCCTTTGCTTTATGTTTTCTTGTAAATAAATCACGACATTTCTTACCCCAAAGGATTGGATTCCATGGATGGTTACCCATTCAGATAAGTCTGGAAAAACAGAAACCCTAAGTAATATGATGAAAGAGAGGTTTTCAAGATTCTAAAGTATATGTTTGTTTCTGATACCGGTTTGTGCTTGCGGAAGAGTGATGCCCTAACCTAAGATCCAACGGTGGATCTACACCTTGGACGAGGTCCAGTTTAGCCACATCATGAAAGGCGGAGCCAACATATGCTTATGCATCTGTCTCTTTTATTGCTCTTCGGTTTCTAGTACAAAACCAACCAGGAACAAGACCAAGTCAAAGTTTATAGTCACTTGCAAAATCGATTTACAAGAACCCCTTTTCCTATCCAAGCAATGATGCTTATCGGTACATACCATGATCTAAAGGCTGAAGACTTGCAAACTTCTGTTGTGTCAAAAGCCTTCACGGCTATTACATACCAACCAGCAAAGAGAAGTCCTTGCGTATGTTACTATATTTATTTACTATCGTAAACAAGTAAATGTGTTTTCTTAAAGTAAAATCTCGACACTTTTCCAATTTGCAAATTGATATAGTCAGTAGAGATGGGAAACATTTTAACTTCGATCCCACGGGTCAAAGGAAAAAGCAAACAATTGCGAACTTTCTTAAGTTACCAATTTGAAATTATTGCCCAACAAAGTCCACTACCACCCACTATCCAACCAAACAACTTTTGTCATGGCAAAAGAGAATTCTCCAATCTCAACTACAGGAAGTAAAATAACAGAACACTTGTGTTTCCGATAACTCTCTATGTGATATGACTGATGTTACCCATTCAGGGAATACAGTAATTTATTTAACCTCTAAAGCCGCCTAAACAAAACCAAAACCAACCAGGAAGAGTAGGAATAGTTGACCACTCGGACACGACTCTATATAGTCGGTGTTTTTTGTTTCTAATTTCAAGTTCGCAGTTTCTATTTTCTAATTAGTTCTCCGATCAGGTAAGCTAAGAAGCTTTTCTGATTTTGAATTTTGGTTACCGAGAACAAGGTTGAGTGTTGTAGGTTCATGGCCATTTTACTTTTGGGTTGTCTTTCTCAAAACATTGTGCAGTCCTATGAGTCATAGGAGAAAAGTGCACCAAACAACTGAACCACAATAAAAGCAAATTATGGTTTTCGATTAACTGTAGCGAGGCAATTAATGGATAAGTATGGAAAGCTAATCCTAAAAATTTCAAAACTTTCCATTCTAAAGTTGGGTCCAACGATGGCCACTACCACCCACTATCCAACCAAGCAAGATTTTAACTGACAAAGGAGAATTCTCAAGAATCTCCCAACTGCAGGAAGAAAAAAAGACTGAACACCAAAAGGAAGGTAAACCTAAAGGGGTCAAGAAAAAAAAAGGTAAAAGGTACAGGAACAAGTGTTGTCTGCAACACAAAGTAAAATGCAAAACAAAACTCAGAATGAAATCCACAACATATAGAAGAATAAGTAGAAGTATCAGGATCCAAATCAACTACTACTACATAATCATGTTTCAAATGAAACAAATGAAACTCGTTTCCAAGTAGGTATCTACAAACTCACAGAACCATGTTTTCAAAATAACAAAAGATATAACTATTTCTAGAATGAAGTATGGAACAGCTGTGATATATAACTGATGATTTTCATGTGAGAAAGAGGTATTAGAGTCTTCTAGGCGTGTCCCTTCCATCTAGGATAAGCATTATCTTCTCTGTTGTTCCTAAATGCGCAGCATCCAATGGAGTAAACAATAATCAGGAAGATGAGGAAAATGATGTTCAGGACAGCAACCTTCTTCCAATCATTCTTCAAGTTCGCAAGGACTCCTGCCTTGCAAGATTGACAGTCAAAACAAAGAGCAGTAGAAGGAGCAGATTTCCAAGTTGCACAATCAGGGTTTGCTGAGGTGGTGTTGCCAGGATTATCCCAAACTGCTGCAGACTTGTACTGAAACCCACATTCTTGTGGTGGTTTACAACAACCGGACTGCAATAACAAAAGGAATCCATGTGAAAATTTGTATTAAGAGTAAGAACAAGCCAACAACAATGCGTGTACCAAAAACCATATATTCTTGTACACAAATACTAAAAATTCAAAGATGTTTTCATTTACATGCTACTACTTAATGTCACATACCTAAGCCTACTTCAAGTTGTATCTCTACAAACATAATTGTTATTCATCATGCAATGCATTGATTTAAAGCTGCGCTCGAGGCAAAGTTTCAAGTTGTAACTTCAACAGAATCTAATTTATCATTTAAAAAAAGCAAACCAGAGAGTCTAATACATCAACATACTAAATTATAAAACCACAGTACTTCAGAGAAACCCATCAATTACAGCAAAAGGAATGAAAATCATAATTTATACCTTTTTCTGAAGTCAAGAGTGCAAAAAGTTTACAAGAACCATAAGCATCAAAACACAATATGAATGGAACAATTTCACATGATTCTAAAGTTCATAAGATAAATTACCAGTACTCAAGTCATTCACAAAACACATGAAACCCCAAAACTAAATGAACTTCAATTTTCACCCAATTTTTCTAGTGAAAGTAAAAGAACATACATACAGTGATCATAATACCCTAACCAACCTAGTATACACAGAAATCACAAGAAATCAGTACTAAAAGTACAGAGAAAAACAATTAACAAGCAGTATCAAACAATAATCCTACTCGAAAGTAAAAATGTAATCAGAAGGCAAAAAGAAAACGAAAAAGAAGAAGAAAAAAAAAACCTAAAACGGGATTGAAAGAGATGATCATACATAAACAAAATTGTAATGACTAAGACAACCACTGTAAAACAACATGCAATCAACAAATCATTCAAACTAATTTCTCAAAAATCAAGATCCAAATACAAATTTAATCAAAAATAAAAGAATAGATCAGATTGTATACCTGAATAGGAGACAAATGCTTCAGAAGAAACTGATCTTTATTAACATTAGTTTCCTCAGAAAGAGTCTTACAAACTTTGCCATCAATCAAACAACTCTTAATCCTATTCCAATTTTTCTCAGAACTAACCCTCTTCTGCAACCAATTAGAATAATCACCCAACTTATACTCCTTATAACCTCTTCCACTAGCAACTTCACCAGCACCTTTGTTAGTAACAACAAAAGCGAAAATCGTAAACGAGAAAAGCAACACAATCAACACAAACATCACAAACAAGTAAACCCACAGTAACCACGAAACTCTACAGCAAGCACCGATCAAACCAGCGAGCGATACGATCATGAGAAAAACACCTAATGCTATAATCGGTTTCTCCAGAAATTTCTCACAGTCAGTACTTGCTCTGTGACTTAACCATATTCCACCGCCTAAGATCGGAATCGAGAGAAGGAAAGTGATGAAGTTGAGTATTCCGACCAGATTGTTGCTAATACGAAACGCCATGATTTTTTTTACTGAGAAATCGAAGAATGAGAAAGAGAAATAATAATGGAATGGAGAAGATGAAGACGGATTTGGGTGTTTATATATGGGAATAAGACTCTGTAATTAAGCGGTTTTAAGATGCTTCTGAGTAGTTTCCTGGAGTGTCAGTTTAGGGAAGGGAAGAAATTTGGAATGGCGTGTGAAAAAATCGTTCATACGCGGTTATAATTAACTATTGTTTTATTAATGAGGTGGAGGACGGTGAGGATTTGTTCGTTTGATACGCCATTTAAGACCTTTCCTAATGCGGGGATTAGGTTGATTTTATTGGAAGTGTGGAGGAGGATGGTTGGTGTGGTGCCCTTAGTTTGACTTGAGATTGAGATGGTCTATTAGGTAATGGACCTCACACGGCTAACTTTGCTTGACTTAGGGATATGTCATTTAAAAAACAAACCAATTTCTTTTTAGAGATTTATCATTTTATATTGTTTATTTATGTTTTAATAAAAAAAAAAGTGGATAGTTTTTTGGGGATTTTTTTTTTATTCAATCAACAAATGAAAATGTGAAAATTCTGTGGAAAGCGGAAAACACACTAGAAGCGAAAAATGTTCTTCAAAATCTTCCACGAGTTTGAATACAATATATCAACAGGAAACACAATGCAGTAGTGACTTAGAAGCTCCACCATATGTCGACTCATTTAAACCAGAAAGTCCGAAAATCTAGTATCATATGTGATAATTTCAATAAGCAAGAAACTGCTTACTTGTTGTTCTATATATTGCTTGATTAATATTATGCTAATTTTCCCATCAATTTTTTTTTTCTTCAATTTATTCAAATCAAAATCGTGATTACATGATCGCTTACAAGAATAACAAAAACACCAAAATACAAGATAATCAAAACCCTAATACAAATGAAGATATCAATACAAGTAAATCGCGAAGAGAAAAAGCCATAAACTGCAAAGATTACCATTTTGTAAATGTAGTAGGGAAGGATAATGGTATAATCCGGAATCGATCCCGACCATTTAATCTGATTTTTTTCTTTTTCATTAAGAAATGCTCCTACAAGAAAGATAACTTCACCACCCCTATCCATAACCATATCGTGCAGAATGAGCGTGTGCCAGCAATATCTACAAAAGGAAAAGAACCAGTGCAGGTCTCACAGACCCAGCAGCCCTGCCTTTCTCAAATGTTGTTCAGCCCACCAGGACCACGAGAAGCCCAACTGCTGAATTATTTCACACCACGGTACTCACAAATCTTATCTACCTTTTTACAGTCACAGGATGCTGAAGTGAACTTGAAAGTTAAGGTAGTCAATGGAATGCCAGAAGTTACAATCACACATACATCTCAACCAGCACCTACCCCAACTCCTACTACACCAGTGAAGACGTACAAACGAAGATCCTTTAGGAAACCAAGAAAACTTCCTGGCCATTGTATTATTCCCCCAACTCCGTACTTTGCGGCCCCACCTCCACCTCCCAAATCAAGGAAATTCATGTCTCTGGCCAACCTTCAACATCAACCATCGAAATCAAAACCACCAGGTTACGAAGTTCCAACACCTCGCACCAGGAAAACCAGAGACAACAACACATCAATTAACAACCAACAATCCACACCATCCTCTTCAAAAACAAAGCTGCAACACCTGCAACCAACAATCCTAAATACATCAACCACCCATCATACCCACTCTGAACCAAGCATCAAACCAGCGTGGCATCTTTCTCTTGATGACGAGATTGAAGTCCCAGCTCCACCAAAAGGAAAGCGAGGTGTTGGTAAAGCCCAACACCCGCAAAATCAATGAATTTCATGGCGTGGAGCCGTCAAGGTGCACACAATCCCTTGACAATCTCTAAACTGCGTGAGTTTACACGCCGTTTCCACCCTAATTTACTGTTTTTATCTGAAACTTTGTCTAATGAATCCTACATGTCGTATTTAGCTTTGTCTCTAGGATATGTAAATTATTTTACTGTACCTTGTAATGGACATAGAGGTGGCCTCTGCTTGATGTGGACATCCCACCTCAATGTCCAACTGTTAGTCTCTAATCAAAATGTTTTTCATGTGTATATTACTCCACCTGCACCACAACAAGCTTGGATTTTCACTAGAATGTATGGCCCCCCCCCCCCAACACACACACACACACAAACAAATGATAGAAAGGAATTCTTGAAAAATCTACACCAAACACTGCAACCAACCAACTTACCTTAGCTCCTGATTGGGAGACTTCAATGAAGAAGAAAAGAATGGTGGAAGGACTGTTTCTTCTTCTCGAGCTCAACATCTCAATAATGTGATAAATGAATATGGATTCATAGATGGGATTCCAAGGAGAGTCATTCACTTGGTCCAACAATCAACTGGGAGACAATGTAGTATTGGAGCGGCTAGATAGAAGCCTTTCCACACAAGCCTGGCTCAATCTGCACCCTCATGCCATTTTCCTACACCTAACTAGGATCGCTTCTGACCATGATCCTCTACTACTATGAGAGAAAGCAATTCCAAAAAACTCTAAATGAGGTTTCAAAATTGAGCATCTATGGTTCATTCACCCTCAGATGCCATCACTCGTAGCTACAGCCTGGAGCAACTCAAACGTGGCAGATGATACATTAAACCTCAAGTTAAAAATGATGGACACTGTGATTGGTCTCTAGAACTGGCACAAGAGTGCATTTGGCCACCTGCCCACCTTAATCAAGGAAGCTGAGGAACAAATACAAATGACTCAAACAAAATGTGCAACTACTCATGGACAAGAGCTACATTTTTTTGTTACAGATGGAATAACAAACCAGAAACACACATCTAATCCTGGCTCACTGCAACGAATCATACTGGAAGAAGAGATCAAGGATAGAATGGCTCAAGAGCGGGGACCTCAACACCACTTTTTTCCATACCACAGCAACAATTCACCGGAGCTTTAATTACATACAACGGTTACAAGATGAAAATGATGATCGGATACAAGAACCCAAACTAATATCATACATGATTCTCAAGCATTTCCAAAATCAGTACAGTGCAGGGCCTACTACCATCAATATGGAACTGTTCGAATGTATTGCTCCTCGGTTAACAGATGCACAATGTCAAATGCTGCTAAAAGAAAAAACGCACCAACAATGAAAGAGATAAAGCAAGCAATGTTTGATATTGGTTCGGAAAAAGCTTCAGGCCCCGATGGATACACAAGTAAGTTTTTCAAATACTACCAGACACTATAGGAACACAGCTTGTTGCAATGGTAAATCAATTTTTCAACACACCACCTACCTCAAAGTTTAAACCACACAAATATCACTCTCATCCCAAAAATACCAAACCCCTCTAAACCGAACCAGTTTCGGGCAATTGGACTTTGTAATGTGGTCTATAAAGTTATCTCAAAACTCCTTATTAACAAACTGCGACCATTACTACAGTTCATGATTAGCCATTTTCAGAGTGCTTTCGTCCCTAACCGTGCAATTCATGATAATATTTCCATAGATGTAACGCCTCACTTTGAATTCTGGGTCGGTCGCCCTAAAATCCCAAGTGTGGCATACTCATGGACCATTTTACACAGTCAAACCATCATACCAACAAATGGAGATCGGGCTATTGTATGGAGCACACTGACAATAATCCATAAATAAAAGAATTTATATAAATGAAGTTGATAAGGAAAATTATAAATTGAAATGAGTCTTTTAGAAACAAAATAAAATAATCCTCGACTCGCAGGTCGGTCTCCCAAATAAATGCGAAGAACTTATTTAAAAGAAACAAGGTCTCATCTTTAAAAGAATTTAATAAAAATGTTTAGCTAATTTAACACCTTAAAGTTATGACGAAGTAGCTTTTCGAAACAGAAATGCAATCTACAAACTAAGTTGCTCCATGGTCACGAGTCTCCTGAAAAAATAGTAAGTTGGATCAGACCCCAACTAAAAGTAAGTTCTCGCACCCATATAACCTTTATAGATGATATAACAAATCTAAAAAAGTTCACACAAAATTATGAGAAGTAAAACATTTATAAGGATTACATTTTTCTAAATTTTCTAATCAAAACCGTAGCCACGTAAGTAAAATGACTAAGGGGAAAAATTAACTCGATAATAACCAAAAACAGATTGTTTTAAATAGTGAAAGACGTCGCTTTAAATTAACCATCCCAAAATCCGTTTCTAACTACCGACTACCCCTCTCTAGTTTTTACTCTAACCGTAAGACGCATCACGTCAGCCCTTAAGTAGCCCAAATAATTCTCCTATCTTGCGCCGGAGAAATTATATGTTGTCGATCCCAATACAAGATAATAGAGCCATATCTTTTAGGCGACCCCTAGATCATCACCTAATAATCCATGGGAGTCGAGCCAACTACGGACGACAAAACAAACACCACAAATCCTCTACACATAGTAATCTTATCTCGCCTGCATTCATACACAGTCAACCATGAAACCACAAAGCAAGGCAGAAACCAACATCACCGTGCATCCATTAGCCAACGGTACTAGACTGAAAAACGAATGCTTAACATTTCCTTTCTCCCAGAATCTAACAGATCAAGACAAATCATTCAAATCTAAGTCTAATTAATGACATATGGTGCAAGGGCTTTGCTACACACACCGAAGAAGAGGACCCAGTAATGCACTTCGGGGAAATCCAACGGTCCTGAAATCACTCTGAACATTGGGATAGGGAATGGGACAGAAGTGGACCATCCCCTCTCACACGGTGCTGAGCTCGGTGCTTTTTTTCAGTGAATGTATCATTTTCGATGGTGCAAAGTATCTCTAGATCCAAGTTCCTGTCAACTTTCTTAATTTGCCACCTAATTCCGAAACGAATTTCGAAATAATCCCACCATTAAAGAGACATCCGTAGTATTATAAAGCCTAAATGGATACCCAATCCACTAACATCTTCTAGCTAGCATACAAAGCTTTTAGTAATCTACTTTAATGTCTCACATCAGTGACCAGTCGTTTATAGTTCATAAAGACCATACAGACAGAACAAGTCTAATTGGGTAAGGGATTTCTCACGTAACCTTACTGGTCAAAATCAAGGGATCCTATACAAGCATTCGTACACAGTAGAAAAAAAATCTAAAATATGATCACTAGCCTATCCCTTTATGCAAACTACTTTACGATTTCGGCATCGGCATCGATAAGGATGTTGTTTTAAAAAAGAATGTTAACACACAGCACAAACAAGAGCAACCTTAACTTATAATTATTAGCTCTTTTTCCTCTTCTTTGCACAATAAATCGTTTATATGTCGCAACTTTGAAGCTATTAATCAAAACTACAGCTTTAACCCCTCCTTTTCCAATTCTTTTAGAAAATGATTTCATAAAACTCTTTTAGACTTACTAGACCAACCTTAAAGAGTATAAAGGCTTAGAAAACCTACCTGATTCGTGATAAGAAGATGATCCTCCTAACGATTCCAAGCTTCGGGCCCTTAGATAAAACTTGTTTCTTCAAACCTCCCTTGCGGCAGCTAAGATTTCAGAGAGAAAACATTTTACACGGCTGGACTCTCTTCTTTTTTTGAGAGAGAGAGAAAAGAAATATAACCCTAATCTCCTAGTATGAATCCCTTGCCATCTTTCCAAAATGGGTTTTGTTATCTTGTGCATCCATGCATTGGATATTGTAAAATTTCACTCTCAATAAATGCATGTTTGGTATATTTATGTTAAATTTCATTCTCGGATGCAAGTTCAAAACATCTCTCTTATTTTTTTAATTGTTTTTGCACATTCCCAATGCAATGATTGGGTGTTAACAAAACCCTTCCAAAATAGGTGAGATTCTTTTACTCTAAAAATCTCATGATTATTAA